>CM052707.1:69319948-69412214 GCA_028551405.1 Uromys caudimaculatus | reverse complement strand
GAATCTAAGCCATCAGTGTACATGTAACCTGTAGACTTTATTGAGACATACTATTAGGATATTTTTACTTTGAGTTGAATACCTGTAAAGCTATTGTGTTTGAGGGGGATATTTCAAAAGATTTTCATTTATTCTTTCTATTTTCAGATTCACAGAGTTCAACAGCGTGTTACTATTAAGAAAGCGTTGACTCTGAAGTACGGAGAAGAGCTTGCTCGGGCAAAGGCAGTGGCTAGTAAAGAACTAGGGAAGCGCAAACTGGAACAAGATCGCCTTGGAGTAAGTTGCCTATAGAAATGTTTTTGGAAAGCAGGGCTTTTTTTTTTTTTTTAATGGTACTTCTAAGCTAAGAGATGTATAAAGTAATTCTAACTTTGCTGCAACTTCAAAGAGAACAGATTGTATTATTATTCAATCTATACAATCTAGAGTTTGTTTTTAAGTGATATTTATATTTTGGATGCTTTTAAATTTATTTTGCATTGGTTTTAGTTTTTGTTGGTCACAGATTAACTTGCATAAATGTGTTGACTTGTTAAATTGTTTTGCTCTCCTTGTCACCTTGGTTTTGTGGCATTGGTATAATATTCTAGTGATACCACATTATCTTGTAAGCAGTCGTGTGTGGTTGCGTAAAATGGTACAAAATATTTACTTTTCTCCCACAGCCAAACAAAATGATGAGACTGGATAATTCTCCAATATCAAGTCCAAGGAAGCATTCAGCAGAATTAATTGCTATGGAAAAAAGACGATTACAAAAGCTAGAATATGAATATGCCTTGAAAATCCAAAAGTTAAAAGAAGCCCGAGCCCTTAAAGCAAAGGAACAACAAAACCTTGTTCCCGTAGTGGAAGAGGAACCTGAGTTTTCTTTACCTCAACCCTCCCTTCACGATCTGACACAGGATAAATTAACCTTGGACACAGAAGAAAATGATGGCGATGATGAAGTTTTGTCAGGTTCAAACAGAGAACGAAGAAGATCCTTCCTAGAGTCCAATTCTTTCACCAAACCCAACCTTAAGCACACTGACACACCTAATAAAGAGTGTATAAATAAACTTAGTAAGAGTACTGTAGAAAAGCCAGAACTTTTTCTAGGGTTAAAAATAGGTGAATTACAAAAGTTATATTCAAAAGCTGACAGCTTAAAACAGTTGATTTTAAAAACTACCACAGGCATTACAGAAAAAGTTTTGCATGGCCAGGTAAGTGGCATTTTATATTTTCTATAACATTTAGAACTTACTTAATGCCTCACTTATCTTTGGAGTTACTGTAATTTCCGTTTTTTTTTTTTCTGCAGGAGATTTCTGTGGATGTGGATTTTGTTACAGCACAGAGTAAAACAACAGAAGTGAAGCCGTGTCCATTTCGACCTTACCAGAGCCCTCTTCTAGTTTTTAAATCCTACAGGTATAGAAGAGATAGTTAATACTGGCATTTTAGAGTTACCGTGGCTCCTAATGCTTTGCCTTATATCTGTCTTAATAAAAGCATTTGAATTATGGTCACTGGAAAAAAACTTTTTTATGGAAGACAAAAGTATGTATTGCTATTCTCAAATCATATCAGAAAGGGAGTTTTAGCATGTTCTTTGGGTTCAAATTCTAGGTTTCTGTTAAGTATTTTAGGAATAGAGTCTTGTGGAAAATTTTTATTTATTCATTGATTTATAAGTATTTTTTAAGATAGAATCTCAGCTGAGCAGTGGTGGCACACACCTTTAATCCCAGCACTTGGGAGGCAGAGGCAGGCGGATTTCTGAGTTCAAGGCCAGCCTGGTCTACAGAGTGAGTTCTAGGACAACCAGGGCTACACAGAGAAACCCTGTCTCGAAACACCCCCTCCCCCCCCCAAAAAAAAAAGATAGAATCTCACTACTTAGCCCTGGCTGAACTAGAACTTTACTTTTAGCTTCAGCCCTCTGCCTCCCAGGTGCCAGTATTATAGGTGTGTGCTACTATTCCTGGACAGTGATGAGTTTTAGTTTGAGCACTCTTCATTTGTCATTGTCCAACCTCTGTAATGTTGACTTAGACATTCTTAGGTGGCTAATGTCCCACATTTTCAGAGTCCTAGATGTTGTGGACTACTAAATGGGCATGGTTTATGATAACGTTACAAAGCACTTACTAGATAGCATAGGCTCATATCCTAGCATTCATGCTGGCCTTTTAGTGTAGATAAGAAATACCAATAAAGAGCATTTTATTGTGTGATGGGGAAAAACGATGTTAGAATATAGCATTATTTATAAATTTTTCTGTATTATAAATAGTTTTAAATTGTTTGTTGTTTATTTGTACTTGGAATTAAACTTAGGGCCTCATACATGCTAGGCAGGTACTCTACCTCTGAATGCTTCCAAGTCTGGTGTTTTGTTTGTTTGTTTGTTTATATGAGATGGAACCCTCCTGTGTCAGCTCAGCTTTCTTTGAACTCAGCCTCCCAAATGCTGAGAAACAGTTGTGCTCCCCTCACTCAGTTTTCAACATGGCATCTCTCATGTTCCCATTATAAAAGTAGCTTATTCCTATTAACTTATATCAAGGCTATTTTAGTTACTTTTAGTGTTGATTTGATTAGTAAGTAGCTATAGAACTTTTAACTAAGAAAGAAAAATGTAAGAAGATGTCTGATTTCCTATCCATCTATGTAACATGCCTATCCATTCTTTTTCTAGATTTAGTCCTTACTACCGAACCAAGGAAAAACTTGCCCTAAGTTCAGTGTCACACAGCAACATGATTGAGCCAGATCAGTGCTTCTGCCGCTTTGATTTAACAGGGACATGTAATGATGATGATTGTCAGTGGTGAGTAGTTTTTATTTGGAAGAAAGAACTTTCTAGAGAAAGTTACGTTTCCTTGATTTTGAAAAGTACACGGTTATCTTTTGTGCTCTTGTTTATTTTAGGCAGCATGTACAAGACTATACACTTAGCCGGAAACAGTTGTTCCAGGACATTCTGTCATATAATCTGTCTTTGATTGGCTGTTCAGAGACAAGCACTGATGAGGAAATTGCTTCTGCAACAGGTCTGTACACAGTTCTTATTGAATGCAGGAAATTTAAAAAGATCCTGCACAGCTCATAGTATTTTAAACAGCTAATAATTTAATACGTTTCACCAATGACACTTAATAGATCTGCCTTATTGCACACAGTAGTCACTAACTACATACTGGCCTTTAAAGGTAAGTTGAAATGAAGGCACACTTCATTTACTACTCAAACTTGAAGTACTTGGTTGCCAGTGGTAAGTGCTGGCCAGTAGCTGAGATGACCGCAGAGATTTAACACATCATTACTGTTAGAGAAAGTTTTTTGTTATCTAGATGGTTTAGCTTAGAAGAAAAAATTTAACATTTGTGTAACATTTTACTGTTGATTCTAGCATAGCCTCTTGATTTCCTTTGCTGTTTTCAAAAGCTTGGGACTAAAAGTTACTATGGGTTTAGCCTCTAAATCCAGTAGTGAAGTAAAAAGTATAAAATCGTGGGTTACTAGCAAACACTTGTGCACTGGTACTGTTGAATTTCCCCACAGAGTTTGGTGCCAACTAATAAGTCTTTTGGATTAAAGGAATTAATATATATTATCCAGAGTGATTGTAAAGTCACTGAAGTTACTTTGTCATTCCTCATTTGGGCTTCTACTTTTACTTAATAATGTAGTTCATTTTAGTTCCTGAACTGCCAACCCCAGTTTATATTGTGGTATGGTGGGAAGGATTTGTCAGAGTAATTAAGCTAACCATAGATTTTCCTCTTTTATAGGTCATAGATGTTACTGATTGGTGCCATACATAGTTTAAGTTTTAAGTTTTTCTTTGCTTTGTAATCTTTAACTAGCACAGTTATTGTAGCCACATTTTTATAATGAATATAGTATTTTTATTTTATTTTCAGAAAAGTATGTTGAAAAACTTTTTGGAGTAAACAAAGACCGAATGTCAATGGACCAGATGGCTGTTCTCCTTGTTAGCAATGTTAATGAAAGTAAAAGTCATAGTAAGTATGTATGTGTGTGTATGTGTATGTGCGTATGTGTACATGCGTGTTTCTTGTTTCTGTATGATTGCAGACTGTCTGACATTATGTTCTTAAAGTGAATGTTGTCTTTTACTATCATCAAATAACTTTATTTTAAAGTAGCTCTTTTAAAGTCTTTAAAACAATTTAAAAAAATACTAGTTACATAAACTAACAATCTTCTATCTCTGTTAGCACCTCCATTTACAACCTATAAAGATAAAAGAAAATGGAAGCCAAAGTTTTGTAGAAAACCTGTATCAGAGAATAGCTGCAGTAGTGATGATGAGCAGTCTACAGGACCAATTAAGTATGGTAAGTCACGCCATTTGAGATCTATAATTAAGTGGTGTTCTCTTGGTCAGAATGCTGACAGTTTTAGCCTAGTTTATAAATGTGTTTTCTTAAACTTGTATCATTATTTTTCACTGTCTTAAATGTTTTCAATAATAGGTATTCATTGTGCAGAATTGATCCTGACATTGCAGGATGTTTTTATTCCTGCTCTTTGCCCAATAAATGAGAGGAACACTCTTTAGTAAATACGATGCCTTATGTATTTGCAAACATACTTTAGTGGGGTGAACATAGCTTCAGTTGAAAATCACTGCTTTGCCTGTGTCCTTGAAAGCATGTTAATAATAATAATAATAATAATAATAATAATAATAATAATGCTTTTGGAGTCTCTATTTTCTGACATGCAGTAAACATGTATGTGTGTGTGTGTGTGTGTATGTGTGTTTGTATGTGTTTGTTGAGTACATCTTTCATTCTTATTTCTAGTTTTTATAATTTGTGGATTAATAATGAGGTCCAGGTACACTCATGTTTCTTTAGCAGTTCTGTAGTTCAGATGTAGAAGAAATATTTTGTAAATTTTAACTTAATAAATAGTTTTCCTCCCCTTCTCCTCCCCCCTCAGGACAGAGTCTCATGTAGCCAAGGCTGGCCTTGAACTCCTGATCCTCCTGCCTCTACTTCTGGAGTGCTGAGTTTATAGCTGTATGCCATCATGGCTGCATTTTAACTTTTAGTTTAGTTTTTAAATTATAATTCACAATTGAATTATCAGTGTTGTCACTTAAACTTAACATAATTAACATACTTAGTATGGTTTACCAGCAGACCATACTTCTAGTTTATTAATTATTAGCCTTTTGACTCTTACTTTCCTGATGCTTGAAATATTTTTTTCTTCTAGAAGTGTCTAAGTTTGGATGGTTAATTATCTGACACTTTTTACTTTAGAGCTGAAAATCATCTGATTATCTGTCACTAGAATCTTTAGGGGTGAGAACAAAGGTTTTTCCTTAAGTGGTTGAAGACACAACGCTAATGGTATTTGTTCTTACAGCCTTCCGACCAGAGAACCAAATAAATGTTCCAGCTTTGGACACTGTTGTCACTCCAGACGATGTTAGATACTTTACAAGTGAAACTGATGACATTGCTAACTTAGAAGCAAGTGTACTCGAAAATCCATCACATGTACAACTTTGGCTCAAGCTTGCCTACAAGTACTTGAATCAAAATGAGGGGTAGGTCAGCTTCAACTGTTAGAATATTTATATCTTTAGTCTTTACTTCACCCATGGCCATCAGGTTTATATCTTTATTCTTTATTTTACTTAACTGACGGTCATCAGGTTTCCTTATTATTATCATTGGGGTCTTTTGTTTTTGAGGCAGGGTCTCACTGTAACAGAGGCTAGCCTGAAACTCACTTGGTGGCCCACACACTCATGTTTCAGACTCCTCAGTGCTGACATTGCATGTGTGAGCCACTACACCTGCTTCAGTACTTTAGTTTTTTGAAACAGGGTCTCATGTAATGTTGATTGGTCTGGAACCAGCTGTATAGTTGAGGGTGCCCTTGAATGGGTCCTCCTCCTTTTACTTCCCAAGTACTGAAATTAGAGGTAGATTTTGTCATACTTGGTTTTGAGTCCTTAGTTTGCTTTTTGACAAAGCCAAAAGTATTTTATTAATGTTCTAAACCTAGTAGAAAAGATTTTTAAGAGTAGAACTTCCTTTTGTGTTCATGGCTCAGTGGATAACAGGTGGTAAATTCTACTGAAGTTTGCTGCACATGGATTACATCTTTAATCCTAGCAGTTGGATTTCTGTGAGTTTGAGGCCAGCCTGGTCTATATTGTGAGTTCTAGGCCAACCAAGGCTACGTAGTGAGACCCTGTCTTAAAACCATAAAGGGGGTGAAAATCTGTTAGTAAAATTATGAGAATAGGACAGGTTAAATTTTAGGTTAATTTGCAATGGAGATTTAAGTATTTTTAGCCATTTTAAATTCTGATGGAATTGGTCTTTTTTCCATGTGTGGTTATGTTCACGTTAAGTAATATATTTCACAGCTAGTAGTTTCTGTTGCAAATTTCATACTCTTAACTTCTGCTTTTTAATAGTACAGAGCAAGCCAGGAGTAATCTTTACAGGGCAATTTTAAAGTAAAATAGTTTCTTTTATTAAAAAGCAGTCTACTGGGAAAGACCTGTCTGAAAACTTAGTATAAAACCTATTAAAAAAGGCAGCAGCAGCGGAGTGCTGATAACCACACACACCTGAAAAGGGTCTGATTTAACTCGCCTGTGTCATTTCCATGAGAACGGGGTAAGCTACAGTGCTTTCTTGTCTGACTCACTGAGTAAAGGACAAAAGAGTGTACATTACTCCACGAGTAGGCTCATGAAAGAATTATCTTCTTTAAGAGATAGCAAGCCCTTGAGCTGAAAAGAACTATTATATTGAAAGCTTTGATATTTTATGCTGGCAGTAGCTGGCCTTGAGAGAGAGTTGTTTAACTTTCCTGTTTTCAAACAGTATAAATCATAAAAGGTATTGCTGAGTATGGATGTAGAACACATTTGAAGTCGATAATTCAAGTGCTTTTATTATACTGTTTTTATCTGTGGTAAATGCTTACAGAATACCTACTTAAAAAGAAATTATTTAATCTACAGGAGATCAGGACCTTTGGGCTTTAACAGATATGATTTGAAATCCTAATTTATTACTTTGTATCATAGTGATCTTGGCTTCTTGTAGGTTCTAGTAGAAAGCAGGTTCTTGGTTTGGTTCATTTGATTAGCCCTGCTTGGATGCTAAGTGTTTTGGCATTTTATACTGCTGGTGATTGAACCTGGTGCCATGTGCCTGCTAAGCACGTGCTGTTACACTGAGCTGCATCCCCAGCTGCTCAGCATCTTACACTGAACACTTTGCCCTTTCTTTTACACATACAGACTGTGTTCGGAATCCTTAGATTCTGCTTTAAATGTACTGGCCAGAGCTCTGGAAAACAACAAAGACAATCCAGAAATTTGGTGCCATTATCTCAGATTGTTCTCAAAAAGAGGGACCAAGGAGGAGGTGCAGGAGATGTGTGAGACGGCTGTTGAGTATGCTCCCGACTACCAAAGCTTCTGGACTGTAAGTAGACGAGATAGCAGCCATGTGGTTGATGCATGCTGTGGCCATAGTTCCTTGGGGCATCTTAATTATTGGTAGATAGCTTAATAGATTATATAACTTATCAGCATGTAGATTTGCTTATCCGATTCATACATTCCTGTCACTTCTCTATAGGGATAGATTTTTGACTATGCAGGAGAAATATTTAAAGAAGACATGGTTGGGTTAAATTTATTGGTTAAAGAAAAAATGAATTATTAGAGGCATTGTTATGCAGTTTCCATTTGGACAAAGTTAAGGGAGTTTCACAAACATGAAAAAATTTTATCCTTCTAAATTTTTTTGGTTGTGTAAAATCATGATTGCTGGAATTTTTAAAAATTTATCTTCACTGTTTATGAAAATAAGCCTTACCTGTAATTTCTGCTAGCATTTGGATTTTTTTTTTGGAGAGAATAGTTTTTCTTATCCAAACTTAAAATGGTAAATATATATATATTTGTGAAATAGATTCATGTTTGTTAATGTCTGAACTTCTGTCCACTGAACTCAGGAACCATTAAAGTCAGGTAAATTTTCAGATGAGTGCGTTATCCGATGTCCTTTTTGTTTATTTGTTTCTAAATCAGCTGGGGTTTAAAAACTAGATTCTTATAAATGACAAGACCCACATCACCACTGAGTTACATCCCCAGTCCATAAGCAGATTTATCAAAGTTACTTTGTTTCTTTTCTTTGAGATAGGATTTCCTTTGTTGGTTAAAGTAACCCTTCTTCCTCTGCTTTATGGTGCTAGCATGTCTCAGATTTGTCATTTGCTGACTTTCTGAAACTCAAACTTTGGGATAACATATTACCTCTTAATAAATGAATTGATTACTTATAACTTATCCCTTTTGAGCTGAGGTGCTGAAAAGACTTGGATATCAAAGACGATCCAAATCCAACAATGTCTAGAGTCGATGCTGTTGATTATCACAAGCTTTTCCAGAGAAAGGACTATTCAAAAGTTGTAGCATTTTTCCTTAAATTTGTTCCTTAGGCTGTCATACATTTCTTTTTTTTTTTTTCGATGTCATACATTCCTAGTGCAGGTGCTCTTTTATTTTTTATTTCATGTATGGGTGTTTTGCCTGAGTGTGTGTCTGTGTACCACCTGTGTGCCTGGTGCCCTTGGATGCCAGAGACTGATAAGCTCTGGGACTGGATTACAGGCCGTTGTGAGCTGCTGTGTGGGTGGTGGGAATTCATCCTAGGACTTCTAACTGCTGAGCTAGCTCTCCAGCCCACAGATACTATGCTTTCATTTTTTAAAGAGTCACATTCCCAGTCATAAACTTAAGCTTTGTATATCTGTCATGATCTTGTTCACCATGTATTGATTCAGAAATGAAGTGCAACTGCTCTCAGTGATGATTAGGAGAATACATTTTTATTTTAGTTCATCCGATTTTATATACTAATCTGTGACAGAAGGCAGATCTGGATATTATACTGGAGAGTAGGTTTTATATTTTTATAGTTACTCTTAATAAATTGTACATTATTGAGACAGTGTCTTAATTGAATGATAGTTTGTAGTTTTTTCCTATAAAGCAAGATTAACGATGTGAAACCGTTCCCGTCAGTTTTTGCACCTAGAAAGCACCTTTGAAGAAAAGGATTACGTGTGTGAGAGGATGGTGGAGTTTCTGATGGGAGCCGCCAAGCGGGAAGTATCAGATATTCTGTCCTTTCAGCTTTTAGAGGCTCTGTTGTTTAGAGTTCAGCTACACATATTCACTGGGAGATGCCAAAGTGCACTGGCAATTTTACAGGTAAGCGTTTATTATAGTATCTAATCTCATCTTGCAAAGTGTGTATACAGGTTTCAGACATGAGTAGCACTGTTGAAAAGTGAGACTTTGGGTTTGAACTCTTGTCACTTACAAGTAAGTTGTGGTGGCATTTTACTTTTGTTTACTTTTGTTACTATGAGTTTTTATAGGGTTTACTTGAAAAGATTGTGTTAGTGACTTCCCAGCTAAGCCTTAACGTATGATCTAAAAGGATCAGTTCGTAAAGAAAATCATCTATATTGATGTGGGCTTGGGGGCTGTGATTTTTCATGGTCTGTCCTTCCTTCCTTCCTTCCTTCCTTCCTTCCTTCCTTCCTTCCTTCCTTCCTTCCTTCCTTCCTTTCATCTTTAACTTATCAGATTTTAAGTGTAAGAGATCTTAATAC
The DNA here is from genome assembly GCA_028551405.1 of Uromys caudimaculatus. Lineage (NCBI taxonomy): Eukaryota > Metazoa > Chordata > Mammalia > Rodentia > Muridae > Uromys > Uromys caudimaculatus. The sequence continues at coordinate 69,402,521 of CM052707.1, read as the reverse complement.
TTTTCATCTTACTTCATTTTTATATCATAAACTTTAAGATAGTAAAATCTGTGCTCATCTCAGGATTTGTCATTGAAAAATTTAGTGACTATAGAAATTTTCACTTATAAGCCAGTTGGTGATGGCGATGCCTTTAATCCTAGCACTAATCCCAGCACTTGGGAGGCAAAGGCAGGTAGGTACATCTCTGAGTTTGAGGGCAGCCAAGGCTAAACAGAGAAATTGTGTCTTGAAATTTTTTTTTCACTTATGTATTAAAGAATCATTTAAAATATATCTGTTTCATTCTTTAGATTTGAATCTTATTGTGGATGGAAATGAGTCTTTAAAAACACTTCCAAATGTTTTAATTTTCCCCTAGAACGCATTAAAATTGGCTAATGATGCAATCGTAGCCGAGTACCTTCGGACAGATGACCGGTGTCTGGCGTGGTTGGCCTACATACATCTTATTGAATTCAATAGTCTCCCTTCAAAACTTTATGATCCATCTAATGCTAATCCTTCAAGAATTGTTAACACAGAGCCGTTTGTAATGCCATGGCAAGCAGCTCAAGATGTCAAGACCAATCCTGACTTGTTACTAGCAGTGTTTGAAGGTAAGTGATGTTTATAGATTATAACCTCAAGCATTACAAATTACAAAACCATTGTTCGCAACATCAGGTCATTTACTCATTATCATTCTTCATAAAATGGGATAACTTAACTTGGAATTGCACTTTATTATCTAAGTGTTTTTAATATTACTGAATTCCTTAAGTTGGTCATTGCATCTATGAAACTGAAAAGCTACATTGTGGCTTATTTTTTTTAAATTATGGCAAAGAGTTCAAGATTAATATATTGTTATTAAGTGCATGTGCATCTGCGTGTACACACTTACTTACTGATAATAGAATCAGGTTAGGGGAGTTGACTGAATCATAGAACTAAGTTTGCTTGCTTATTTTTATTTTATTTTGTTCTGGCAGTCTTTTGAGGATTTTTTTCATTTGGTTAGTATTTTCTCCAAAGTTAATTTTATAACTATTATATGCTAAACATATATCTGCCATTGAACATATAATTGAGTTTAAAAACCTGTTCCTCCCTAAAATAAGTATATGATCCTGTCAGAAGATCTGTGCATTTGACATAATTAAGAAGTATATAAGACCATATCTACAATGTATTAGTATGTAGTGTAAATTGTATGCTACAGAAGTAAGAATCTAGCATTTGTAGAATTGTTTGGTACAAATCCTAATCTCAAGAGGGGGAGATTACTGTAGGTTTTCATGTTCAAGGAAGGTGTCTGAGAGTCAGAGCTGAGCTGTGAAGCAGGACTACAGTGTGTCCCAGGGGACCTTCTTAAAGATACAGACCTGTGCTTGCTTCTCTGTATCTCCTAAACGCTGTGGGTGAATTTCTATCATTTACTAAGTGCTTAGTAAATCCTTGTTGAGTATCCCAGTGAAGAAAGGGAAGAAAAGGTCATTCGTGTTAGAGGAGCTAGGGAAATGAAACAAGCTAAGGGGAATTTGTATATTGAATCCAAAGAAAAATTTGAGGGAGAATCCTTATAAAAGTGTGTTAGACGATGGAAGCATATGTTTGGTTAATGGAATGACAGTAGACTTTAAGGTCCTTTAAAGTGCTCTGGACTTGATCGATGGGAGAGAGTCTTTAAGGAGAATATGGCTGAATTTTTACTCTCTATAGGAAAACAAACCTGAATAAGGCTTATGTGACTGCAGTATAAAAAAGGTGGTGTCGCACTCAGGAGGCAGGCAGATCAGAAAGGAAGGAAGGAAGGAGGAGAGGAGAAGAAAAAAGGAACACAGGGACAGGGAGAAGGCCCTGGATAACAGTCCAAGCCTGATGATGGTAGTCCATCCCCAGGACCACATGGTGGGAGCAGGGATTAAATTGCTCCTGCAAGTATTCCAAGAGTGCTGTGGAGCGGTCAGTGTTCTGCAAAGTGACATTACTATTTCAAAAGAAGGGGTCAAACCAGCTGAAGGATCCAGCTTAAGTTTTCAGGGGGGAAAATAGGTTTTTTTTTTTTTTTTAAGGGAAAAATCTAGTTTAGGTGAAACATCAAAGAAGGACTCCTTTTAAGTGATCAGAGAAAGATTTAAAGATAATTTTGTTTTATTTTTGGGATGAGTTTTAAGGTATTTAAAGTAATTGCAGATGCTAATTTAAGTAAAAGTCTGGCTTATGTGTGGAATCTCATATGAGATGGTTCTGTTTGTACCAGGAATATAAGGTGATGTGTACAAGTGTAGGAGTGTGGCGATGCCTGAAGCACCCCATTTGGGTAAATGTCAGGTTTAAGTGAAGACAAAAAGATGAAGGTCTAGTCAGGGTGTCTTAGAGTTGGTAGTGTAAGTGTCCGAGCATTGCTGAAGGAGGACCCCAGACTCAGTATGCAGAAACAACCAGAATGCAGGAATCAACCATTCTCTAAAATGGTGACCCCAGACAAAGGCACGCAAATCTTAAAGGGAACTGGGGGGAACTCTCTAGAAGGATTAGGAAATCTAAAATTTCATTGTTGGGGGCTAGGTGGTCATAGGTGGTCAGTGGTCTGCATTCCTATGTCGTGAACGTTCAACCATGAGATAGGGCTGCCCATCGCAGATGGCCCATTCTGAGATATTTCCCCATTTTGTGGTTATCCCCAGGCTGTTTTTTGGGAGGGGGTTTTATGATCTTGTTCTGGATTTTGTGGTCTGTTCCTGGAGCTGGTGTCTTATGGCTTAGTTTCTGGAACTTGTGGTCTATTCATGAAGTTGGTACCTTATGGCCTTTTTTGAAGTCAGGCCTGGTCTTTAAATGGAGACAAATGGGGTTTATGCCGCCTTTTCCATATAACATAGTGAAATGATTAACTCTGTGTTTTGTGGTAGATGCAGTGAAAGCTTGTACAGATGAGACCCTTACCAGTGGAGAAAGAATAGAGGTCTGCCTTCCACTTTACACAAACATGATCGCTCTACACCAGCTTCTAGAGAGGTAAAGCTTAATGAACAAACAGCTCTGTTAAAATTAGTCCTCACAGCGTCTTAGCTGTCTTCTTCTTCTTAAGGTATGAGGAGGCAGTGGAGCTTTGCAGAAGCTTATTGGAGTCGTGTCCTACAAACTGCCAGTTATTGGAAACCCTTGCAGCCTTGTATTTGAAAACAGATGGATGTGATAAGGCCCGATGGGTGTGGCTTACTGCATTTGAAAATAATCCTCAGGATGCGGAAATTTTTTATCATCTGTGCAAATTTTTCATCTTGCAGGTAAAAAATAATTTATGCTTCTTAAATACGGTATTTCTGTATTTTGTATTCTTTCACCAGTGACTTCTCCTAATGACATAGCTAGCCTTCTTGGTCCTTCTGCCCTTTGTAGGTTAAGCTAGATTTTCCTGTTCTTCCTGCAGTTTTACCATTGCATTTACTTATAGGGCTTTGTCTCTAAGAACTCTTCAAGAGCACAAACTATGCTATTCATGTTTACACCCAAAGTATCCATGTTACTGACAAATGTGATAGCTCACAGTCAAGAGCATGTGTGCTTGTTAGTGCCCACTTGCTGTCCACACTTACATAGATCAGGGTTCTTAGCCTTGGGAAAGGTGCCAGCCACAGCAGACTGGACCTTCCATATCAAATAACAAGACAGTTCCCACAGGTGAGACTCTCTTCCCAGGTGATCGTAGAACCGAAAGAAGTGAGACTGTCCAAGTTTACTCATTTTGTTCCCATCTGAGCAAGAAAAATAATCTCATCATGTCTTCTAAAAAGGCTTTCAAATGTCTTTATCAAATACAAGCCTGATATGTGTTTCTCCTTCTTTTAATAGGATGGAGGTGATAAGGTTCTTCCATTTTTGAGGCAATTTATTGGATCCTTCTTTAAACCTGGCTTTGAGAAGTATAGTAACATGGATTTATTTCGGTAAGTTGTGGAGATTTTGGTCTGTAGAGGAATGAGAATTTAGGCCAGTGGAAAGATGGTTTTTTCTCGTTGACCGATTACACTTCAGATGGCTTATTTAGCACTTGAATACTCACCTGTACTGCTGCCGTGGGGACTGAAGATGAACAGCATGAAGGCAAGATATACAATGCTCTGTCATACACTGTAAGGTTTTTTGTAGCTTCTCCATTTAGCTTGTTAGTTGTTGCTGTGTTTACTCCTGTAGTAACAAAGTGTCCTGAGACAATCTCATTGCTACTTGAAAAAAAAAAATCTGTTTTACTTGCTGGTTAACCATAGATTAAAAAAACAAAACAAAACAAAACAAAAAGCCCTTTCTCTAAGTTACCTCCTCTGGGCTCTGAAGTGGTTAGTAAACAGTGTTAGAGGATTTTTTTTTTTTTTTTTTTTTTGGTTTTATTTTTCTTTGAGACAGGATTTCTCTGTGTAGCTCTGGCTGTCCTGGAACTCACTCTGTAGACCAGGCTGACCTCAAACTCAGAAATCCGCCTGCCTCTGCCTCCCAAGTGCTGGGATTAAAGGTGTGCGCCACCACGGCCCGGCTGCGTTAGAGGATTTTGTTCTCAGCCCATCAGTTTCTCAATAGCTCTGTAGTTTTTGTCCTTAATTTGCTGAGAGCTCTGTTCAACATCAAAAGGTACTCAGATCATCAAAGAATGGACTCATGGAAGACTTTAAACTTTTCTTCCTCCTTCCTCATTTCTCTGTATGGGATCAACAGTGGTTCTTTTTTTTTTTTTTTTTTTTTTACTTGAACCAGAAAATACTTTAGGTTTGCAGGTTATGTTTTATTCCTACATGGTTGTGGTGTTGTAGTGGAAAAAAAAGAGAATACTTAAATGAATGGGTATGGCTGTGTTCCAGTAAATTTGTATTTATAAAAATAACTATAGTTTGCTGATTGTGAGAAAAACATCATCAAAAAGAAAATTTTTATGATTTTCTCCATTCATTATAAATTGTGTGTATGTGTGTAGTGCTCAAGGAGTCCAGAAGGGGGCATTGGGAGGTACAGACTGTTGTGAGCAGCCGGACACTGGGACTAACCTCCAGTGTTCTGCGAGAGCAGCCAACATTCTCGACCACTGAGTCATCTCGTCAGCCCCCTAAAAGAATTCTTATAGAAAATATTGATATGTGAAAATAAAATCTTAATTTCATATCAGCAAGTCAAAATACATGTGTAGATGATACTTTACCTAGATGCTGCCCTCCCTCCCTTTCTCCTTAGTCTACCTTTTAATAAAACATGGAATGTCAAGTCACATGTCTAAAAAATTTTGTGTGTATAGTAGGTGTTTTGCCTGCACTTATGTCTATGTGTTATGTGTGCCTAGTGCCTGGGGAGGCCAGAAAGGGGGCTTCAGATGCTCCAGAACTGGAATTATAGATGGTTGTGGGTTGCTAAAGAGACTAATATAATCTACAACCATGGATATTGACAGTTGAACCCAGGTCCTTTGGGAGAACAGCCAGTGTTTAAAAACCCAAGCTCTCTGTCCAGCTATCTTCCAAAAAATCAGATTTTTTAAAAAAAATAGTCTGTTTATCTCAGGCTTTTTGGGGTAAATTTGGACCTTTACATTTTGTCAATTAATTATCCTAATAATTTTAGTACCTTTAAAACTATATACATTAATATTTTAACTATAGTTACAAGCAAAATGTCAATGGATAAGAAATAGAAGGAATTTAGAAGTTGATCCCCTCCTCCACACCCAGTTGTGGTTTTTTTTCTTCTTCTTCTGTCTTTAAAATTAAATTGGTTTGTTTTTGAACTTTGGCAAAAGACTAATTCAAGGCCAAACAAAGCCCTTGTCAGACTTGTGCTCTGGTTTTCCCTAGGGCATGGAGATAATTGGTTTAGCTTACAGGGGGTGATGCCAGATTTTGCCTTGGTAACTAATCAAAGTTCTTTAGATCTTGATGCTAGCTTAATTGAGCAGAATAAAAAACAGTACCAATAAAAATTTGAAACTAGATTGCCTCTAAATCACCTTATTGTTTTTTACTGACATCTTATTTTATTAGATTCTTTTGTGAAATAATATATCACCAAGAATTAGAAAAAGACACCTGTACTCAGTTTATTTAGATAATACTAAAGTTCTTGTCTGCACAAGGATTAATTTAAGAAGCCTTTAGCCATGGTGGCACACAGCTGTGATTCAAGAACTTGAGAGATTGAGGGAGAAGGATGTGAGTTTAAGACCAACCCAGGCTACACTGTAAGAAAACAAAATGTCTTTTGAGTTAATTAAGAGAGTGCCAGTAAATGAGATAATTTTTGGCTCATTGTTATATTTATGTATATACACCGTAAGTATGTACACAATTTTAAGCATATATAATAATTAATTAGTAGAAATCAGTGCTCGCAATGTATTCAAGATACAATCGTATGGCAGAAATTATAAAGCAAAATATGTAGCATTGTGATACTTATGTAGAAGTGGATTTTATCAATTCTTCATAGCACTTAGAATAAAGATGACAAGCAGTAAGAACTATTTCATTTGTTTCAAATGAATTTAGAAAGTTACCTTGGTGTTTTCATTCATTTTGAGGAAGTTGCCCTAGAGATAATAGAGTTTTATGTACATTAGATTTGAAATCATTTCAGTTTTCTTTTTTTTTTCTTTTTTTCTTTTTTTTGGTTTTTCGAGACAGGTTTTCTCTGTGTAGTCCTGGCTATCCTGGAACTCACTTTGTAGACCAGGTTGGCCTCGAACTCAGAAATCCGCCTGCCTCTGCCTCCCAAGTGCTGGGATTAAAGGCATGCGCCACAACTGCCCTGCTCATTTCAGTTTTCAATGGAGGATCCTAAAGTCCTTAGAAATTTACTGGGTATAGAGCCAGCTGTGATAGTGTGGCATGCTAACCTGACCTCCAGATGTTCTCTGTTTGCTGCCTTCCCACAAGCTGGGCTAGCCCTTTAAAGCTTCCTCTTTACAGTCCTTTTAAAATGCAGTGTAAATGATTATACTAGATTGTCTTCTCAAGATTAGATGAGTCTGAGACTCTGCTGTTAGACATAAAGAGATTCAGATACATTGGAAGGAAAGCTGAAGTAATGAAAGTCAAAGAGGCTTTATTATTCAGGTTTCTAAGAACCTTTAATACTCTGTTTTCTCTTTTTGAAAAGGGGTGGTATAATTCAGAGCAGTTTGCTACTTCGATAATGGCTTTTTTCTGATAAATGCTTGTAGGCAACGTTTTATTTGTTATTATATCTAAATTCAATGTGTGTGTGCGCGTGCGTGCATGCAGATTCAGATAATAGACTTTGTAAGCACTTTGCCCCTGCAAGAATGTACAGATTTTGCTGGAATTTCAGATGCCTTGTAATTTCATTTGGTCTTTTTATTTCTAATAAGGCTCAATTAGATGATTTCTTAAATTTGGGGAATAAAATTACAAATTTATTTGGGAAAAGTTAATTCATATTGGTATAACAGTAAAATTTTGAGCAGGTATAATTTTAGAAAAGTTCACTCTTTTGTAGAAATATTTCAATCAAGTTGAAACTCACGATTATCAATGTCTGTATTTTAATCCATGTGTACCTAGGCATAATTTCATACAATGCTGGGATTTTCTCTTTTCAGGTATCTCTTAAATATCCCAGGGCCACTTGACATTCCAGCGTGTTTATGTAAAGGGAATTTTGATGATGATGTATTTATCAACCAAGTCCCTTATTTATGGCTGATTTACTGGTAAGACATCATCCACTGTGGAGAGGAACGCTGCATGTTAAGCCTCTCTTGCATTTACAGTTGATGTTTACTGAATTATGATGTATTAAAGAGTCACTGAAGCAGATTCAAAGAGATGCTAAGTCTGTATTTACTGAAAGACAAGAACAAGGAGACTTTACTGTAATAATGTCTGGATGTTGAAAATGTGTATTGTCATTCCTTTACCTAATGAAATTAAACTGTAAGTATTCGTTTTCTTCGTTTCTTTAACAGCCTTTGTCATCCTCTTCAGTCAAGTATTAAAGAGACAGTAGAAGCATACGAGGCAGCACTGGGGGTGGCCATGAGGTCTGATATCGTGCAGAAGATTTGGATGGAGTAAGTTTAGCTCTGTTTAAGAATGGGAATTTTTAGCTGGGCAGTGGTGGTGCACGCCTTTAATCCCAGCACTTGGGAGGCAGAGGCAGGTGGATTTCTGAGTTTGAGGCCAGCCTGGTCTACAGAGTAAGTTCCAGGACAGCCAGGGCTACACAGAGAAACCCTGTCTCGAAAAAAAAAAAAAAAAGGAATGGGAATTTTAGAATAATCCTATGGTGGGGAAAAGGGTGATCAGCTTTTGGGTGAGTTACTGGCTTAATTATTCTGAAGCACAATGTCTTTCTCTTGGCAGTTATCTTGTCTTTGCCAATAATAGAGCTGCTGGATCCAGAAACAAAGTCCAAGAATTCAAATTTTTTACTGACTTAGTGAATAGATGTTTGGTTACGGTCCCTGCCCGGTACCCCATCCCTTTTAGCAGTGCCGATTACTGGTCCAACTATGAATTTCATAATCGGGTAAGATTTTAAGGTTTTTGGGCTTTTTTTTAAAAATTTTAATTAGATGTTTGTATATAACAAAGAAAATTTGCCAAAGACAGCAAAACTACTGTTTTATATTAAGAACTTTTCCTGGGACCACTTTCCTAACATTTACTATCCTTGCTGTGATCAGTTCTTTACTGATCAGAGTCCAGGAAAAGGTGCCTTGTCAGGCCCTGTGAGAATGAACATATCCTGGGGATGGGGAAGGGGCTATGTGAGGCCGAGGCAGGGTGGGAGGAGAGGGAGAGCTGTGATCTGCTGTGATGTGCAGTGAATAAATGAATAAATTAGTGGAAAAAGAAAACACCAGCAAAACCAATGAACATCTCCATCTTGAGCTACTCTCCTAAGTTCTATCAAGCAGATGTAGCCATCGGGCATCACAGGACTGAAAATAATAGTGATGATGAATGATGTACTCACAAAGGGTATATTATAATCAGTAAAGCAAACACATTTGTTTTTTTTCTTTCAGAGTCTGATTTCAGTCAATACAATGTAACCCAAAAGCTCCTGCTTACTAAAATTCAGTGTAGACTTAGATGTGCGCTCCCACTCCCCCTCTGTAGGACGGCTCTGCTGCTCATCAGGATAACCAATCAGTGTGATGTGCGTCTGTGCCGTTCTTTATCCCAGGATCTCAAACCACCACATGGACATTAAGTCATTTTCTTATGGGGATTCCGTGAGCAAGAAGTGGCAAGTACTGTAGCCTCTGACTTGCCCAGCAGTGTACAGCAAGTAAGGTAGACTCAGGACTGAAACCTCGGACTCCTGGCTTCCTGTCAGTGCTGTGTCCGTGGCTCTCACCCCTAGGCCATAGTCTCTACTTTGTATTTGGAAAGTGGCTAGTATAGTTAATCACACATTATTTAATCACACATTATAATTTGTACATTTGTGTATTAAAGACTTTTTTTTTTTTCATTAAAATACATAGGTAACTGGAGTTTGCTTTTTAATTGCATTCGTTTTTTTCTCCCTCAACCTTCGCAGGTCATTTTCTTTTATTTGAGCTGTGTTCCAAAGACTCAGCACTCCAAAACCCTGGAACGGTTTTGCTCTGTTATGCCAGCAAATTCTCGACTTGCACTGAGGTAAGAAAGATTTTGGTTTTCAGCTCGGTAGTATAGGCCCTTCATATAAAATTAATGTGAAAACTTGACAAATCTGTATGTAGTTCTGCCGCTTCCTCATGGATACTGCTCCAATCTCAGAATTGTTAAGTGATGCTCAGTTACTCAGACAAAGACAGTGGGAAGCACTCTGCTCATTTCAGACAGCTGCATACCATTACTACGAGCATATGCATTAGAAGCAGTAAACCTACTTTGCATGCTAAAGGAATATTAGATTTTCATGTCAATTATTCAGTTTTTTAGCATGTAATGGGGTTTCATGGGTTGGTGACATAAAATCAATATGCTTTTAAGAATAGCAAAATAGGCTAACTTTTTGTTATTAAACTTAAAAAAAAAAATAGGTTTGAGAACACTATTTAAGCACTGACCTAGGATATCCTACATTCAATTAGAGTAAGACAGTTTCTAAACACTTATTTGTGACCTAGTTGCTCTATCAGGGTAATCTTTTATAGAGTGTTTTAACCTGTCCATGCTTGGACATCCACTGTGCAGGCACTGCACACTGCAGGCACTGCACACTGCAGGCATTGCACACTGTGCAGGCATTGCACACTGCAGGCGCTGCACACTGCAGGCGCTGCACACTGCAGGCACTGCACAATCATTTTTTCTGTATTGATTGCATCTTACCATAGAGCTGTTTTTATAAAATACCTAATGTGTTTATCATATATTCTCTTTTGTTTTAAAGTATATTTTCCATGCTATGATGCATATGAAGTATATATACCATATATCTGAAATATAGTATATGTCTGAAAAATAATCCAAAGTCTTAAGTTCATGAGAAAATTAGCCATATTATTCTATAGTTAAATTTCATGACAACTATTTTAATCCTCAGAGGCTAGTGGTGGAAACTTGAATAATGAAAATTATCTTTGATGTGCATGTGAAGTAGAAAATATGATTGTATTTTTTTTTCTGTTTGTATCTAGTTTCTATTATGATAAGCATTTTAAAACATAGGTAGTTTAACTGTGGGCAAGCCATACTATACCCCTTTTGTTCTGGTACATTCTTCCTATGTTTATCCCTGTCACCTCTCCCCACCAGGAGAATAAAAACTCAACACTTAGCCATTATATTTCCATTTTAGTCCCAGAAATATTCAGTATGCTTGCTCTAGGAAAGAAAAGCAGTTTTTTAAAATGACATTGGTGTATTGAGTCATTACCTTAAGAACACTGGGGTAGAGGCGTATGTAATGAGCTTGCTTTCGTTTTCTGCAGGAATGCATGAGCTTTTGTGTTGAAGATAACTAGAACAGTAGTTTAGCACATTGTGATCATGGGACAGTTGTCGTGAGAGACATTCTTTAAACATTTGCTGAGTGTCCTTGCTAGGGTCTGACTGGCCGACCTTTGTACCTAGTTGCACATCGTTGTGTTATAGAGCGCATGGGCGCCCTGCACTGAAGGCTTTGTTCATGTTCCTGAATGTACTTTACAGGCTGCTTCAGCACGAATGGGAAGAAAGCAATGTTCACATTCTGAAACTCCAAGCCAAGATGTTTACATATAATATCCCAACATGCCTGGCCACCTGGAAAATGTAATGCAACAATCACGTACATGTTTTTATAGTATGCTTTTATTTGTAAGGGTTGCTCCAGACAGGTAAATCTGAAATAGCATCTTATTCCCCCTCCCCTAGACAGACCTAGTATAGAGTTGTTTTGGGCACTTGCTGTGGTTTAATACCTAGAGTGAATAAAATGCTCATTAATAGCTGCTTCTGAGATCTATAATAATAATAATAATAATAATAATAATAATAACAACAACAACAATTTTAATGAGGGAGAACATTTAGATAACAATATTATCAAACAAATAAGTGTGTATAACACTTTAGTACCATCTTTAAAATGTAGGGTTTTCCCTATTATAGTCTGGTTTCTTATTTTGAAGGTGTTATTAGTGCTAGGCCTATTTTACTAGTTTTGAGTTTGTTTTGTCTTTTGTTTTTTTCCCTCCCGTGAATCTTACTCATGTTCAAACACTGGTCTGCTTTATTCCTGTAAAGTTGATAAAAATTGTTGAATTTTTCTTTTCACTATAGGTTACACTCCTTGGAAGTTTAGCCTGTTACTTTCAGGAAGTTTTGTATTCAGATTCTCACAATCAGTATTCTGCCAGTGCTGGTGTTTCATTTTGTTTGAAGATATATAAATGTTCCCCCTTTTCTATATTCCTTTCTTTCCCTTAGAGCCATTGCTGCTGAGATTGCTCTAAAGGGACAAAGAGAGGTAAGCAGTTTGTAATTGAATTATCAGATGGGCCACTTCTTTTCCTTTTGGCTATTCTGCCCCTTTTGTTGGCCTCTCACTTTAAAAGGATTAAAGATAGAAAGAAGTTAACCTTCTAAGAACTCTATTTGAAATCTCTAAAGCCCAAGAGAACCATGTTTGACTTGAATGCTAGTATATTGTACAGTTCTGCCTTGAAGCATACAGGCTTTTAAAAGTGTTGTGCACCATGTTTTCTGATTAGAGCGTGTGTCTGTCTATCTTATAGGTCCACCGTTTATATCAGAGAGCCTTACAGAAGTTACCTCTTTGTGCATCACTATGGAAAGATGTAATGCTTTTTATCTCTTATTTTATTTTGATGTTTTCCTATAAATTTTCTGCATGTGCCATATCCATTGATGTGGTAAATGCTCGAAACCTGGCTGTCTCTTACTTCCGTGCTTCCCTGTCTTTTACAGCAACTCTTGTTTGAAGCATCAGAAGGAGGTAAAACTGATAACCTGAGAAAACTAGTTTCCAAGTGCCAAGAGATTGGAGTCAGCCTAAATGAGCTCTTAAATTTAAGCAGTAACAAAACAGAAAGCAAGGATCTCTGAACGCTGGGTGCAGTCAGTGCTAACCCTTATAATAATTGCCAAAATTATTTGAATGATTCTTCAAGATTAGGCTGATCCCTGGCTAAGGTCTGTGTAAGGCAGACAAGCATTATTGATCATATCAAGTTTCCTACAATATCCTGTCCATAAAACCGGAAGCAATGAACATGAATGACACTCTTGGAATGGATAAATGAACTTCCTGTTTGGCCTGCTTCTGGGCCCTGCCAGATTCTCTAACATCATGTACGTAAGTATAGCTCCTCAAAGCGACTGACGTTTATTTTAATTTTACTTTGTTTTTGGTTTTATTTTTTACTTTCCCTACCTTTATGTTGTGCTATTCCTGGTCCACTTGACACTCTCTGATGCCTGAGAGATTCTTGTTTGGGATTTAGTTTCCAGGGCCGTGTTTACAGTAAAAAAGCAGGCAGTCCCTTTTAGTTCCTCCTCTTTAAGTCTCTGAGATTCTTCATTTCAGGGTTTTAAACGTAAGCAGTCCATCTTAAGGAAAGTGTAGCTGCCATGGCCACAAGTCTGCTAGTTGCACTTGAATGTTCTAGCAGGGTTGTTGACTGCCCTTTCTACGTTCTGGACTCCTTGCTGAGACTGTTTAACTTGAAGATTAAAGAAACTATTGCAAATGCCAGTGCATCAGAACCTAAGAGTGGTCAAATATTATGTGCAATTTTTTTTGTAAAGAAATTTTAATTTATAATAAAGTTTAACAGTTTAAAGAACAGTTAATGTTGGAACTCTTTGTATTCAAATACTACTTTGTAATATTAAGTGGTTGGTGTACAAAATATTTTTAATATAAGTTAACTTTTTAATAACAGTGCTGTCTTTGTTACTCCTCACTCTGGTGGAGGAAGGGTTGAAGTAGGAGCTAGGGATTCTTCCATGATACTATTGCTTTCTTCTCCTGCAGCTCTTTCCTTATTCAGAACAACAACAAAAACCAATGACTTTTTAATTGGTGAACAAAGGCGTTCTCTGAGAACAGTGAGCAGATAGGTTTAGACTACCATTAAGCACCATGTTCTCCAAAACATGGTTAGTGTTACCAAGTTGTAGTTTGAGTTATCTACCTAGAAACATGCTGGCTTCTGTTACACGTGCCATGGAAAGAGAACCTGCTTTTTGTTTATTTACCGAGTTGTCCGTGCCTTGCTAGGGTAGTCAGGACTACACAGTGCAGTAAATGTGGCCTCACAGCCAGCTGTGTACAGCCTAGTTGTGGGAAGCAGAGCAGCGGCTCCAATGTGACAGGCCAATTAGTACATCTGTACGCTTGTGCAGTGCTTACTCAGAATGAAACTGTATTTTGAAGAGTCACTATGTGCCTACAAGATGACACATCATTTGCTAGTTTATACTGTTTGGCTGTGTCAAGAATGGAACTCATTTGTCTAGTGTCCTTCATTTAACCAAAAATCAAAACAGTGGCTTTCAGATTTTTTTCTATAACCAAAGAAATTTCGTTAGAAGATACAAATCTCAGAGTGGTATCCTTCCATTGTGTATGTATTTAAATATTTACCACTGAAAGTATTTCCTGTTCTGATTATTTGAAAGTTGTGATTATGTGCTTATGCTTAGCAAACTATTTCAGTATACTCAGCAGGTAAATTCGGCCTGTGTGAAGCTAATAACCCAAGTTTGGTCCCCAGAACCCATGTGACAGCGGAGGGAGGGAACACCAACTGTCTGTCTTCTGCTCTACACACATGCAGTAGTGGGCGCCTTCCTCCACCATCATACACAACTCCCCATCAGTTTCTCCATAGTTTAACAGTTTTAATATTAATTGGAATGTCTCAGTTTTTTAGAAGACAGGGCCAAGTTTTAAGCTTTAAAATTTTTTTCCTTAGGTTTAATTCTGTGTGTCTGGGTGTTTTGCTCCTATATATGTGGGCACATAGGTGCACACACACACACACACACATATATGTCTGTGTACAGTGTGCATGGAGTTCCCTCAGAGGGTGTTAGTTGTGGAGCTAGAGATATGAGTGGTTATGAAATGCCAAGCGGGGCATTTCAAACTCAGAAATCAAAGTCAGTACTCTACAAGAGCAGCCAGGGCTCTTAACTGCTGATCCATCTTTCCAGCTCCCATATTGTTTTTAATTTTTAGTTTGTATTAGTGGTTTCATCCACAATAGCTATTTTCCACACACCACTCCTCCCATGTCTTTTGGTTTCATGGAGCGCTACCTATGAGGTGCATGAAATTCTGGCTGCCATCCACAAAAGATACACACATATATACACTGTAATAACCGCAGGGTTTACCGTTCAGATGCCATATAGGAATAACTGCTTGCTTTCTTGATAAGTTTTTAAATTGCTAAACCATAAAGGTATCTAATATCAACTCTTTTCTTCCCTGGTTTTAAATCATAGTCTCACTGTGTAGCCCAGGCTGGCCTAGAACTCCCTATGTATAACCAGGCTAGCCTCACACGTGTGGCAGTCCTCCCACCGCTACCTCTCACACCTATGCTGTGACCTCTCGGTCCCTACTGATGATGGCTTATGATGGCCTTTCTCCTGTCATTCACAAACTTACATTAGCATTTACATAAAAATAACAAACACTTTAAAAATAAGGCTCTTGTTCTTTCAGTATTCAATTTATTTTCTTTTATGAAGTGCTTTCAACAATAAATAAAATTTTGGGTTAAAATTGGAATGGTTAACATGCACTATGATAAAGTCTTTAGACAGAGACAAATCAGAGGGGGTGGGGCAGGGGAAGTGTGAGTGTCAGTGAGGACTACAGCCTTCTGCAGCCTCTCTTTTGTCTGGGGAAAGACACAAAAGGCATTTTATGTGGTGGGGCTTTATCTGTGATAAAGGAAATGAAGTAGATTACACTGCATTTTTATGTGTTTTCCCTCATTTTAGAGAATAGCCTAATACTTGTATTTGTCTTTTAACGGAAAGTGGACCTTGTAACATTTTTCTCACTGGATTATCTGGGGCGGGTTGCTTTCAATGAAAGGGCATATAAACCCACATCATAAAGTAAGCAAGAATCTCCAGGTGCAACATCTAAGCGTTAGAGGCGCTCTGCAGACAAGCAAAGGGTGATTGAGAATGACAACAAATACAGAGGGGCTTTATTGGAGATTGTAGTTCAAATATTGATTTAGGGCTTTGAAAAGGTACGAGCATGTAGGTGAAATACAAAGCAGGGTCACTTTTCTTTATGTCTGCTTTTATACTTTTGTGTTAACAGTGTGGAGAAAATAGGAAGATACAGTCTTAGTCACCTTTAATATTTGAGAATTATGCTTTCAAATAACGTTATTCTCTTTCTGTTCTCTTGTTTTCCTCACCTGCTCTCTTTCTCCCCTCCCATAAGCTACCCAAATGTTCATTCTGCAAGCATCCTTCATTTCTGCATTTCACCATGGGGATGGGGCAGTGGGCAGTTATCACAGGCGTGCTACCCATCCCATCTCCTGCCCATGTTCAGCACCACTCACATAACACAGTAATGGTTACGGTGTCGACAAGAAATGAGAAGAGACTTAACTTTCTGACACATTTGAGGTAGATGCAGTGCTTGACTTGTTTTTCACAGATAGTAAAATAGGTCTCCACTCTTTATTGTATGGTCCTGGTGAGAAGGATGCCCCAAGACCCTTTTCAGCATTTTCTCAAAACAGAATTGGGCATATTTTCTTTCCACAATCTATGTTTATGCTCTGTGCTAAATTAAGAGATGAATAAAAGTGTTCCCATACATAGTCTAACCAAAACAGAAAAGAATATGCCAAGGAAACACCCTCATAGCAGTTCTGAACTTGATTTAGAAAAGGCCCTCTGGGTTTAGTCAGTATTACATCTCATGAAGGATGAATAGTGAAAACTGGTGTGACTTCAGGATATGATGTGCCAGTAAAACCTGTGTCGTAAAAGGGTTTGCATGTCTTTGGACACAAACATAAAATGCAGAACAACAAAACAACAAAACCAACTTGGGGCCCATATAATGCTGCTCTGCTCTCAGGAGGCCAAGGCAGAAAGATTGTAAGTTCCAGACTATCTTGGGTACATTGTAAGACCTGTCTCAAAAAGAAGCAACATCAAAAGAGCTTCCTTGACTTTGTTTAGATTCATTTTCAAACACTTGTTATACATGACAAATAAGACTGGGCGGCCTAACTGCTAGAAAGGTCCTCCTGGGTACCTTCTGCTTAGAAACTCCACATGAATCTGACTAGAACCTTGGTAGGGCAAGTGTGATTGGGATTAAAACGAGAGTTTGCTCCCCCACCCCCCAAAGCCACACATTTGTTTTCCATTAAGTCTTAGGAGTGATCATTATTTATCTATGTTGTCTTCATTACTTTTAAATGATTTTTTTTCATATGACATTTTAGCTCAGTACCAGAAATACCTGCAGTCAGTTGGAAGTTAAACCCAGAAATAAAATGATTTTGTTGAACAAAATGTGCCTTATGGTTTCACCAGCAAAACAGGTTCTGGACTGTCTGAGGCCAATATGACTGACTGGTCCTCAGTGCTGTGACTGCAATAAGTACTGGTGGGTCCTCCAGTTCAAAGATAAAACTTACTAAACAAAACATGTAGAATATAAAAAGTAAATAATAAAGGCCATCCAAAATATATAAAAATATATCTTAAGGACCATCTTCAATGAGTTAAGTAAAAAGCCTAAATCCAAATAGAAAATTTTTCACAATCATCTTTAAAGAGTCTATACCTCATTTTCCCTTTTAAGTTGGTAATCAGAAAGCTTCAAGGCTGATTATCAGGTCAACTGAACAAAGGAGGCTTTCTATTGCTTGGTCAATTAAACAAGCTGAGTCATGTATGTAGTCTTACCTAGTGAAGCTAGTCTTGTGAAGATGAAGGCCACAGCTTGAAGTTGCTAAGTGATAAGACTACTGTCAGTCTGTTTACATTAGTGGAGATAATCAGGGCATCTGCTGCTAATGCCAGACACACTCAATTTGGCAAATCATACAGCCACATTTAAGACACTGCCTGGGGAGAGAGTTGGCATTGCATGCTGGCTTAGATGGAGATCCAGAGAAAGCTTCGGGGAAGTGTAGGAGTGGAAGCAGTGAGGTGGAGATGCTCCGGTCTAGGGGAACCTAGGTGTTAGAACTTCAGTCGGCCAGTGCTGCGATGACAGCCCACTCCAGTGCTGCTTGTTTCCTTTTCACACCCATATCTATAAAGTATGAAAAAGTATGTACTTACATTAGGAGTGTTAGCCATATAATAGAAATTATCTTTTAAAAAACCTAAACTACAAATAGTATTTTGAATGAGCAGGGACACTATAAAGTAACTGTTTGCTTCCCATGGGCATAGTTTCATTGACAAACATGCTCCTACTAGTGCTCAGGTGTGAATTCATTGCTCTGAGAAATATATCAGAGGCCTTGGGGTGTGGGATACAGCTCATTTGCCCAACATACTTGAAACCCTGGGTTTTATCTCCAGCATTGCAAAACAGCAGCTAAGAACCTGCCTGTGTTCCATGGTTTCTAATGTGCAAACGTCTATTAATGATGCTTTTGACTCAATTTTTTTCATTTATTCATTCATTCATTTCTTCACTTTACATCCCAATCTCTGCCCCCCCCCCCAAGTCCCTCACACAGTTCCTCCCCCAGTCCCCAGCCTCCCAGCCCCTCATGTGTGTCTCCCAACTGGAGCAGGAGCTATCCCTAAAGCTGTTGACCTGAAGTTTCATCTAAATTACCAGTGTGATGACTAGACTGATTTTTGTGGTATAATAAAGGATTAAGAAAATAAAATACCCAGTAAAAAAAGGAAAAAGAAAAAAAGAACTCTCAATTCAATAATGAATTAAGAGTAGCCAATCAAACCATTTTATACTTTTTATTGGCTTTGCCTATGAAAGGTTTGGCTGAATTGACTAATTTAAACTTACTTACAAGCAGAAATCATAAAATGACCTCATCGGGCAAGAAGCTTATATCTAGTTTATATTGAAGGCACACTTAGGAAAAATATACCCTTCCTACAAATTATGACTTCAGCTGCCAAACTGGGCTGAAACCCAGTTCCCAACGAACTACTAAATATGGTTGTGTCTTAGGGGTTCTATTCCTGCACAGACATCATGACCAAGAAGCAAGTTGGGGAGGAAAGGGTTTATTGAGCTTATTACACTTCCATGCTGCTGTTCATCACCAGAGGAAGTCAGGACTGGAACTCAAGCAGGTCAGGAAGCAGGAGCTGTTGCAGAGGCCATGGAGGGATGTTCCTTACTGGCTTGCTTGCTTCTCCTGGCTTGCTTAGCTGGCTTTCTAATAGAACCCATGACTACCAGCCCAGGGATGGCACCACCCACAAGGGGCCCTCCCCCTTTGATCACTAATTGAGAAAATGCCTTACACTTAGATCTCATGGAGGCATTTTCTCAACTGAAGCTCCTTACTCTGTGATAACTCCAGCTTGTGTCAAGTTGACACACAAAACCAGCCAGTACAGGTTGGTACTGTTGGTACTTGCACATGGGTCAGTGGCAAAAAGGCTTCATAATGACAGAGAGCTAGATGGTTCTGCTCTTCTTATTCCATCCTGTGTGAAGTCTTCCCAAAGAGTTACCAGATATGGTTGGTATGGTCTTTACACATGGGTACATGACCAAAGGCTGAAATGGGGAATGAAATTAAACCTTGTGATTCATTCAAGCACAGTGGGGCACTACTAGTTCAGTCAACTAGTTCATTCACTACTAGTCCCAACCAAGCTGGGACCTACCTTCCGGTTCCAGAGAGCACTTGACAAAGGTGGGTCTGCTAAACTGCACATTGCTAGGAAATTTTGGTCCTGATGATTCTCAACTGCTTCCCCCCAGCCATACTTTTCTTTACATTTGACTTAGCAGATCGGAAATCCTGGGAAAGTACAACAAACCTTCCCAGAAGTTTGACACCACTTCCACTTTTTTCCTGTACTCAGAAAAAACAACCACTTCTGTGGGGGGGGCTGCACCTTGGTTTTTTTTTTTTTTTTTTTTTTTTTTTTTTTTAGGTACTATGAAGACCACAAAAATGAAAGTAGGAAGAGTACATGCTTGGAGTACCTACCTCTAACATACCACTGTTACCATGTCACCTTTGAGTAAACAGACTGGAGTGTGAAGTTAGTGGTACTAGCTCTAACAATGAGTCACTTAGAACCCTTCTGTTTACAATTTTCTACAATTCTTTAATTTGAAACTACAACGGTGAAAAGAACGCTTGTGGGCTTACCCTGTTCCATGTGCTAACTAACATTTAAATTCTCACAACCCATAGAAATACTGTAATACCCATTTTATAGCTGCAAATTGAGTAAGAAGGAATTAAATAATCCAAATCACAAAGGTAGCAAATGAGGAACCTAAGAAAATGACTTTTGAATGCACCCCCTTTGCAAAAAATCTCTCCTGTGAACTTGGTCCACTGAGAAGTGGTCCTGAGACCATTGAAGAAATTGAGAAAGACTTTTTTCTTAGCAGGCTAGTGGACAGTCTAGAACTCTTGTAGCTGCCTCAATACAACACTGTTAGAGTCTTCTGGGAGAGAAAGCGGGATTGGGAGGTCACACAATTCATTGTGACACTTGAATTCTCAGCCTGAAACCCGCCCCTAGATTTTCTTTGTTCTTTTCACATTGCATCCCTTTTACTAACCACATTTCTGTGATTCAGCATGTTTTCTTGTCCTCCGAAAACACAATGGGTTAACTTCATTTAGCTAAATAATTGTGGGACAGCCTAAAGAAAGTAACAGACCGATTGAGGACAGAAAATGGAATATGTTTCCACAGCTACACGAAGTGTTGGAAGTAAAAACTCCATTGAACTGGGGAATTATGTGAGGGTGGGAATCAACAATACTTATTTAGATGCGTGAGGGGGCCAGAAAGGCACAAAGCCCTTTTTCATATCACTCAAGTTCTCCTTAGCTGTCCTTGGATGCCAAGCCTGACTGTGTGACCTTAAGAGATGTGGGGTCAAATTGCTGAAAACTCCTGTAGAGGAAAGAAGACCTAGACCGAGTAGACAGTGAATGAAGATTTGGTTTGCTGGGCGGGGCATGGTGGTGCAGTTTTAATCCCAGCACAGAGGCAGGCACATCTCTTGAATTTGAGGCCAGTTGGTCTACATGGGGAGAGAGTTCCAGGCCAGCTATATAGTGAGAACCTATCTCAAATAATTATTTTTTTAGTTTGTTAAGAGGATGTTCTAATAAAGGCTTGAAGACAAAATAGGGGTGATGAATGAGGTAACCCAATGAAGAGATGAAAACAGGACCTTTCTGTTGTCTGAATGGGTTGTGTTAACACGGTTAGAACATGGCTCATCAGTGTGGTTTTACCTACAACCTCCGAATGACAGAACTATAGCACTTGCGGGTGATTCAGCAGGTAAAGACTCCTGTCACCAAGCCTGGACACCTAAATTCAATCCTTGGGACCCACGTGGTAGAAGGAAAGAACTGGCTCTTGAAAGTTGTTTTCGTGGCATTCTCATGCCTGCACTACAAGGAAATAAAAGTAATATCTGAACTGCAGTACTCACATAATTTGTTAGGCTAACTCTCCCATTAGCCACTGCTGTCTGCTCAGCCTCTATGGATTCAAGTGATTGAGAACACGTTTACAAAATGCATCAAGCCGGGCACAGTGCTATACATTATAGCCCCATCACTCAAGAGGCAGAGGCAGGAGGAGTGCTGTAAGTTAAAGACTAACCTGGGCTATGTAGTAATTTCCCCTACTTTGAAAAACCCAAAACAAAAATGCAAAGAACAGATCTTATTGTCATAATTTCCATAAAATAGAAACAACTCATGCCCTATGAATACTGAGGAACAGTTACAGAAGGTGTGTCCGTGCCAGTTTTCAGGAACACAAACTCGTAGTATTTACATCATCAGTGCTTTTTAGTCTAAAACTGTTCCTGAGGAAAAACAGTGACTTCCCAAGTTTTAAACAGTGATCTTGAAACTGATGTAAATCACTAAAACGTGTTCATTTTAAGGAAAGTTCAGTTACCCACTGCAGCATAGCCAATTACTCCCCAAATTAGAAGCTTAAAGCAACAAACATCACAGACAAAGTGGATCAGAAATCCTGGAGTGTCTTATCTGGGTGGTAAGGCTGAGGTTCTCATGAAGTTGGCCAGGGCTTGTAGTCTGTTCTTCAAAGCTCAATTTCCTTCCAAACTTACTTATGTAAATGTTCACAGGCTCCAGTTTCTCTTTCTGAGGGCTAAATGGCTTAATGACGAGGTAGTTGATCCCTTGGAGGGAGTGGACCAAAAGCTTAGCACAGAAGCTTCATACTTTAAAACCTAAGTGGAGAACGCCCTGCCACCTAACTCAGGGAATGACATAGCATCACACATGCAATCCATTATTGGCCATGGGGTCTCATACAGAGAGAAAGGAGATCACACAGATGTGAGCAAACCCTCAAGTAGAGATAAGTGAGCACATGTTGGAGCATGGCTACAACTCAAAGGGGGAGCCCCTCACCTGTGTGGAGAGGAGGAAACAGAAAGAGATGTGCAGGTCACAATATCCCTCTTCAAATCACCAGCAGAGCTGTTGATGGAAGCAGGCGTAGGTTTTCATTTCAGTTGGATGTGTAGGGTGGTGTAGAGACACCTATTTGCTCAAGACTGCCTCTGCGTACCAAAAGGGAGCTACGCAGAGATGTCCCAGCATACCTAGAAATCATGACAGGATCAAAAAATGGGAAAGGTTCACTTGGGTGATCAAACATTTCTCCCAACACACCATATCAGCTGGGCATTCTGATCTCCTTATGTCAAAGCTTGGCTTAAAAAAATAATTTTAGAACCAAAGAACTAATACATGATGAGTTTAGCCAAACATTGGGAAATCTTTTGTGACTACCGATCTGAAGTCTGCAAATAGTGAAGAAAGCAATTCATTCTTTGGTACCTTTTCTCTTTGAAATGAGGTTGTATCTTTTCGCCTTGGTTGATATCACCTGCTTCTTAATCATCCTGGTATATCTTTACCCTGTGGAGCCTGCCAGACTCAACGAGGCATAGCAGCAACTATGCATTTCATATCATGGCCCTTATATGACAGTAAGTTCTGTGGAGTTGTTTATCTCCATTGGGTTTTGGCATGGATAGACACTTCTAGTTACATGTGAAGAAAACCTAAAAAAAAAATTTTTTTTTTTATACTACCAGGCATTCAAGGGAAACTGGCTATTCCAGAGATTTAAATGGGCAAAAATTAGCTACTCAACATTTTCCTAATTATTGTAACAAAGCAGCATATTAAGAATTCTTATTTTTTCCTTTGAGAATTAAGATTATGTACCAGGAGACAGTGACAATTGTTCTGGTTTAGGTCAAAGGGCCTCTCTGTGTCCCAGAGGGCCAGTTCTACTCTTGTTAGTACACAAGCCTTGAGTAGAAAGCACACAGCTTATTTTTCACTTCTTTTTACAGCTCATTTCCTTATTGTTGCTTCAGACAAATCTCTCAGTGATGAACAAGTTTTAAGTAAAATATAATATAAAATAGTTTGCTCTGAAATAGATATTTAAAATTTGTGTTCATTGCATAAAAATCAGATAGAAACAGTAACCCTCCCCCCAAGCAAAACTTCTTTAATTATCTATTTTATTTCTTTTTAGATTTGCTTGTTTGTTTTCACAGTTAGTTAATTCTTTTGGGGCTGCTGGATCAAATAAACTGAGTGGTTTATAGACAGTATTTCTTACAGTTCTGGAAGCCTACAATTAAGAAAATGGTGGCTTTGGTGTCTTTCTGGGAACCTACTCTGTGGACAGCACCTTCTAGACTGCCTGCCTCTTGGTGAAGTACAAGTCCTTTTATAAGAACAGTAATCCCAGGCCCGAGGGCAGAGCCTTGTAAACTCATTAGCACCTAATGCCATTGCCTTGGAAGCCTGTGATGTTTGGAGGAGCACAAGCCTGTAGAGAATCCGTTGGATGGTGGACTTCGTTGGTTTATACAGTGTCCTGTGGGTGGTTGTTCAGTACAGTGTTGTAGTGAACTTCGTGGGTTTATACAGTGTACTGTGGGTGGTCCTTCAGTACCCCATGTTGTAGATCGTGTGGCCTGTTTTACACCCTGAAGAAAGGTAAATAAAAGTGCCAAACCACTGAGGATTGGACTTGAGATTTGAACCCAGGCTACCTGGCCTCACAATCTGACTGTTTACTTCACTATATTGCCCTTCGATGTAACCACTCTGTGAATGGTCACCAAATAACCATACTCTACATACTTTGTAGTCAAGCATAACTCAGATAGAGTTGCTTTTCATGCTTTAGGAACTCTGTAGTCAATGCATTGAGCATCAATTTTTTTTTTTAAGTGTAAAATACAATTTCTCCCCCCTCCATTACTGCTCCTTTTTTCTTTACTCAAGGTTGCCACCTTTCTTTACCTATTTTCTATTATCGTGGATAATAGCCCTGTGCTTCTCTTTAGACCCTAGGTCTTGTACATGGTAGGCTGCAAATGGCTCTCAAATGTGAGCCTATATCAGAATCACCTACCCAGGACAGAAAAACACAGATTGCTAAATGCTACTTCTTCAATTTCAGATTCTTAAGACTGCCTGACAGCCAATGCTCAGGAACTGCTCTTTGAAAAGTGTTGGAGTAGGTGTTTACAGAAACGTGTCTAGGGCTCGTCACCACTATTTTCCAGGCACAATCTTTGGCAAGCTTTGCTCCTCTCTCTTCCTTGCCTCCAAAACAAACACGATAATGAGCTCTATCTTACAGGCCGCGTCCTAATTAAATGATGTATCATACATAAAGAAGCTAACACACGAGATCAAGCTCACATAATAACTAGTATGATGAACTGCCTCTCCTAGACAAACATGCCTGAGGTATATTCAATTAAACAACTACTGAGGAGAGAAAGCCGTTCTTCTCTCCACACTTCTCATTAGATGGATTTGCATTTGTGTCTTGATCCCGGCTTCTCCAGTATGATCCGGTGGGACACTGGGATAGACCTTTGGCATACATGGGTTAAGACACTTCCTTCCTTGAACATTTAAGCTTATTATTTATGTTTATGTGTGTATATTTAAGTGTGTGTGCATTTGTGTGGAGCCCGGACAATTGTATGTCATCCTCAGAAACACTATTCCCAGACATCAGACAGTACAAACAGAAAAACCAACCCATCCAGGGAACAAGACTTTAAGAAACTCTATTAAAGCTTTTTGGCTTCTGCTATGTTTTCTGTTTGATTTTGTTTATCTGCGATAGGTTCTCACTGAGAAGATCAAGCTACCCTCTAATTCAAAGCAATCCTCCTGCCTCAGTCTCCTCAGTGCTGAGCTTGCATATGCGAACCACTATGCTCCTTTCTACTTTTATTTATTTATTTATTTATTTATTTATTTATTTATTTATTTATTTATTTATTTATTTATTTATTTATTTTTGCCATGTTGCTTCTTCGTTTTTCTCAGCATGGTAACATTTAGTTTCCTTCCCAAAACTTCGACAGATGCAATTTTGCTTCCTGCACGGCATGGTCAGTGACCGTTAACATTCAACTTGACCTCTTCTGCTTCTAGTCTCTTCCCGTCATCATCCTAGCGAGGGCTTCAAGTCCAACCTCACAGGAGTAAAGGTCTGTAATTTGAGATTTTAGGAAACAAACCTACGAGCTCTGATTTAAGTCAAGTGTACAGGAGACTTGACATGGTCTGTGATCAGAACATGTTTGCACACTATGGGGACATGAGCTAGACAGTGCTTCCAACCTGTCTCTCTTAGTGAGGAGAAAAAATTTGTCTCAGAGCAGTGGTTCTCTACCTGTGGGTCACGACCCCTGGGAGGGTCAGATGACTCTTTCACAGGGGTCACCTAAGACCACCCCAAAACATAGACATTGACATTATAATTCATCACAGTGGCAAAGTTACAGTTATGAAGTAGCAATGAAAATAATTTTATGCTTGGGATCACCACATCATGACGAACTGTACCCAAAGGCTGCAGCATCAGGAAGGCTGAGAGCCACTCAGTTAGAGGGTTTGGCCTGATAAAGCAACATCATTGAGAGGAGGCTAGGGGGGAAATGTCCTTTCCACAGTTCTGGGAGCTGGACGTTTAAAAAACAATTTCAGATCAAAGATTTGATGTCTAGGGAAGGCCTATGCTGGAGAGGGGGGCGGGAGAGAGACACATGGATCCCTGAGAGTTGCTGGCCAGTCAGCCAACCCTACACGGTAAGTTCAAGACTAGAAAAAAAGTCCCTAGAATGGCCGGGCCATTAAAGGTGCTTGTGCACCCAAGCCTGACGAATCCAGGAATCCTCATGGTGACAGACAGATGTGACCTTCATGACCTGTCCTCTCACCTCTATGGGGCAATACAGAAATGAATAAAAGAGATTTTTTAAAAAAGAGCGGACAGCACACACACATACACACCTCATGATGAGGGAGAAGGAAAACAGGACCACTCAGATCGTTCTGTGAGTAAAAGTGACTAGCACACAAGTCTGACAATCTGCGTGTGCTTCTGGGAACACACATAAGGGACCCAACGCAGGGCTCACATATGTGATCTCAGGGTTCCAAGCTCAAGGGGGAGAAAAGTTGGAACGCTCTCAGGAAAGCTAGCCTAGAGTGCACAGTGCAGCTCAGATAAGAGACAGCTTCCTTCAACATGGTGGCAGGGGAGAGGTCATGGAGAAAGTTGATTTTAGACCGTATATGGGCGTGACAGAGTGTGCACGTATGCCACACATACATTTAAAAAAACCTTAAAAATTGGAAGAAAGGGGCAGAAAGGTGAGAGACAAGGATGTTAAGCAGCTGCAGAGGAGATATTTTGTAGCCTCTTGGCTTTGCTACGTTACCCTTGTTGTTGCTATTTCTATGATTTTGAGCTGACTCTGGTTACTTGCCTTTCTTTCTGCCCTTCTCACCCCTGGAGAGAGCCAGCAACAACAAAAAAAAATGGCGTTTAACCCTGAGATTTCCTGCAGGAAGAGAGTTATTCTTTTTTGTCAGGAGTTTGAGGGAAGGGATCAGATTTAGTCAAAGACTGGGAAGTCACAGGACAGCCTTGAACTCTACAGCAGGTCCCTGATACCTTGCATGAAAGTCTACATCTTTCTCCTTCATCACACTGGATAGACAGACTTCCCACTGCTTGGGACCAAGAACTGTGCCCTCCAGTTACAGGATGTGAGTTTGATGACTGAATGTTCAGGGTGATCTTGTTTTGGATTATGTGCGGTATTCACCCACGGCTCCTTGTTCTCTACATGGATAATCCTCTCTGATGCTCTACGGGTGCTAATAAAGATAGCTTGTGTTTTAGTCCTAGATCCCTAGCTTTGGCCTTGGAAATTCATTTTTCCACTCTTCTCAACCATGCCTTCTCTTCTTCTTTCTCCTCCTTAGATAGGCTGGCTGGATAGTCAGACGTGTCTTGGTCTCGCCATGTACTACAGACAGGTCTACAATTCATGAGTCTGCTCCAAGGTGAGAAGGGCAGATAATAGGCAAGTAACTGGAGTCATAGCTCAAAATCACAGAAACAGCAGCAATAAAGGTAACATTCCAACAGCTAGGATTACAGGTGGCCACACACCCCTCTGACCCATTTTCTTCATTTGGAAACTCCCAAGGTCTACTTTGCTCATTTTGTAGGGCTATGGAGGTGTGTGTGTGTGTGTGTGTGTGTGTGTGTGTGTGTGTGTGTGAAATTATCTATCTATCTATCTATCTATCTATCTATCTATCTATCTATCTATCTATCAATATAGATAGATAGGGAGAGAGTGTGGCCATTTCCTGTAGTTATAAGACACTAGAAATTCTAAAGAGATCTTTGTTGGGCTGGAGAGATGGCTCAGTGGTTAAGAGTGCCGACTGCTCTTCCAAAGGTCGTAGGTTCAAACCCCAGCAACCACATGATGGCTCACAACCATCTATAATGAGATCTGATGCCCTCTTCTGGAGTGTCTGAAGATAGACAGCTACAGCGAGTGGGGCCAGAGCAAGGGGGGCTGGATTGAGCAGAAAAGGTGTCTGAAGACAGCTACAGTGAACTTAAATATAATAAATAAATAAATAAATCTTTAAAAAAAAAAAAACACTTCTGCATTCAGGAGAACTAAAATGTGATTATCTTCTCCCTTGGGCATCAGGAACCGGACGTGCTGGGACTTGTGTTTGAGATGAGCAAGTCAGTGTAGAATCTGAGCATCATTAGGAACATAGGAATGCTGAAATGAGAATAGTCACAACCTGGCCACCTGCAAGGGGAAGCTGCATAATCTAGTTGCCCTTTAAGGCATCTGTAGCCTGACAGACAAAATGCTCAGCGTTTAGTGGTCTAAATGAAGATGGCCTCCTTTATATGTATATATAACTGTAACGTAACATTTCCAAGTGTGGAAGAGCTATGGGCGCAGGGAGCCATCCTCTGTATAGGATTTGTTCTCATGATAGCTAATAGGTTCTGGAGCAGTTAACAAAAGAGGCAAGAGCCTGCCTGCCTCCCTTTCTTCCTTCCCTCCTTTCTCTCCCTTCCTTCCTTCCTTCCTTCCTTCCTTCCTTCCTTCCTTCCTTCCTTCCTTCCTTCCTTCCTTCCTTCCTTTCTTTCTTTCTTTCTTTCTTATTTGTATAGTTGTTTTTGATTTTTGTTGTTGCCTGCTTGTATGTACCCCATGTGCATGCAGTACCTGAAGAGGCCAGAAGAGGGAGTTTTAGAAACCCTGGAACTCTAGTTACAAATGGTTGCGACGTGCCTTGTGAATGCTAGAAATTGAACATGGGTCGTCTGAAAGAAAAACCAGTGCTTTTAACTGCTGAACCATCTCTCCAGCCTCAGAAGCAGACAGTTACTTTTTCAAATGTTAGATCTTTTCAATCCTAAATTTAAAAATAATATGTTTATGAGTGCTCTATCTGCATGTACACCTGCATGTCAGAAGAGGGCATCACATCCCACTATAGACGATTGTGAGTGACCATGTGGTTGCTGGCAATTGAACTCAGGACCTCCGGAAGAACAGCTAATGCTCTTAACTGCTGAGGATCTCTGCAGCCCATATATATGTATATATATTTAAGGACGATGAGTTTCTTGATGTAACTGGTTGAATGCAAAAGCAAAGATGGGTCCGCTTTAAAAATAAAATAATCTGCCTTTCGGGAGAGACCTTTTGGAAGCCCTGCTTCTTAAGTCGGATGCCTGCTACTCATTGCTGTTCTGAGTATCTTGAATTCCTTCATGTTCCTAACAGATGTTGGCTTGTTGATAGTCTATCCTCTCCACCCTGCTAGAGCACAGGTTATGGGGCTTGTTCTCTTATTCCTAGTAGAACACTGCACTCCGTTCCCACACAGTATCTGTTGAATGGATGAAGATAGTTTAAAAATATTTATTTTATCTTTATGTATACGAGTCTCCCTATGTGTGTCTGCCTAGGCAAGTAAGTGTCTGTATGCTTATCTGGGTGCTCATGGAGGCTAGAAGACAGCATCAGATCCCCTGGAGTTGCAGATACAGTCAGTTGTAAGCCACTTGATGCCGGTGCTGGGTACCACACGCCGAACCTCTGTAAGAGAAGCAAGTGTTCTTCCCCCCTTTAAACCACCTGTGTTCTCCTCTTCTCTGAAAACCTCCCTCCCTCCCATGGACCCTTGCTGCTTTCCTGACTTCTGTGAGTACTCTAAATTAAACATGCACATGTAAGTTTACCAGTCTGCCATCCACACACAAGAGAAAGCATGCAGTGTTTGTCTTTCTCGGTCTTGGTCACCTCACTCAGAATGATTGTTTCAAGCCCCGTGTATTGCCTATGAATTTTATCATTTCATTTTTTTAGCAGTATGTGCCCCACATCTTTATTGTCTGTTCCTCTGTTAATGGACATCTAGGCTATTGCATTTTCTGATTCTGATAATGTGAACAAGCAAGCTTATCTGTACTAGTATATAGAGTTGGTTGGGATTGTGCTCAGGAGTGGTATAGCTAGGTTATAATAGATCTGTTTCTAGCTTTTTTTTTTCCTAAGATTTATTTATTTTTCTTTATGTATGTGAGTACACTGTCACTCTCTTGAGACACACCAGAAGAGGGCATCAGATCGAGTTGCAGATGGTTGTGAGCCCCCATGTGGTTGCTGGGAATTGAACTCGGGACCTTTGGAAGAGCAGTCAGTGCTCCTAACCACTGAGCCATCTCTCCAGCCCTGTTTCTAGCTTTCTGAGGAACTTCCACACTGATTCCATGTAACAAGGACTGCACTGTTATAATCCCACAGCCGTAGATGTGCACTGTTCCTTTCCCTGTCTCTATGCCAGCATTAATTGTCATTTTTAAAAATCGTAGCCATTCTGATCAGGGTAAGGTGAGATCTCAAAGTAGTTTGAATTTGCCTTGATAACTAAGAATGTTGAACGCTCTAAAAAAATCATTTTAAACCCACTTTATTCCTGCCTTTAAAAACTCTCTGTTCATCTCCACAACCCAATTAAAAATTGGGTTCTTTCTTTTCTCGGTGTTTAGATGTTGTCGTTCATTGTATATTATAGATGATTAAACCCATCAGATGTAGAGATGGTGAAGGGTTTTTCCCCCTCTTACAGGCTGTCTACTCACTTGGATGATGAAAGACTCCTGGGCTGTACAGGAGCCTTTTAGTTGGTGAGGTCTCATGTGTCGGCTGTTGGCCTGTGTGCCTGTATTTATTCTTGGGGTCCTGTTCAGAAAGGATTTTCCTGTGCTCACAAGCTGAGGTGTATCTCCAGTTCCCAACCTGTGGGATGTGACCCTCAGAAAACCCGTTTACGTCGTGATTCAATAGCAGCATTACAGTTCTGAAGCAGCAACGAAAATAACGTGGCTGGGGGTTCCCCAGCATGAGAACTGTGTTAAACACAGTAGGTCGCAGTGTTGGGAAGGTTGAAAACCAGTTTCAACAGATTCAGCCCTTATGCTGAGGGTCTCGAGTCATTTGTCGTTGAGTTTTAGATAAGGGTCTAGCTTCATTCTTCTACATGGAGCTATCCAGTTTGGCTAGCATCACTTATTGAAGAGATTGTCATTTCTCCAGGGTGTATTTTTAGCTTCTTTCTAAAAACTCCACAAAAACAAAAATTTCAAAACAAAACAACAAACAAACAAACAAACAAACAAACAAACCCAAATCAAGTGGCCGAAGGAGCACTGACTTTTTATCTGGACCCTTGGTTCACTGTGCCTGGTTTTATAAGGATACCATGCTGTTTTGTTTCTGTAGCTCTGCAGTATAATTTAAAATTAGGGATGGTGAGGCCTCCAGCAGCGGTTTTATTGTTTACCATTGTTTTGTTTATCCTGAATCTTTTATATTTCCCTATGAATTTTAAGACTGTTTTTTTTTTTAAATTCCTGTAAAGAATTGTCTTGCAATTTTGGTGGGGATTGCATTAAATTTATAATTAATTTAAATTTAATGTATAGGTTGCTTTTGGTAGCCTCTGCTTCTCCTTATTAGGGAATTGAGACTATTAACATTAAGAGTTATTATCAAATGATTTATATATCCCTGCCATTTTTATTGCTTTGGGCTTTTTAAGGCCTCTTTTCTTTTGGAAGTGTTTATTTATTCCCTGTAAACTCCTGGGCTTGTTTGTCCTTGCTCTCAGACTGATGGCTTTTTTCTAGTATTCTCCTTGAAGCTGCCTTTGTGCTAAAAAATTTCACAAATATGCTTTATCATGGAAGCTTTTATTTATTTATTTATTATTAAGAAGTCCCACTATGTAGTCCTGACTGACTTCAGACTTGTTATGTAGACCAGGCTATTCCTATCCTTGAAACCACAGAGATGCACTGGTCTTCTGCCTCTCAAGTGATGAGATTAAATGTGTGTGTGTCACAGGGTTCACCTCACCTGGAGGTCTGTCTGTCTGCTCTCTCTCTCCCCCTCACCCCCTGTAATTTTAGTGAATAATTTTGCTGCATATAATAGCCTGTGTTGGCAGGTTTTGGCTATTCTGAGCCTGGATTGTATCATTCCACACCATTCTGGCTTTAAAAGGTTTTGTCAAATAATCAAGTGTTATTCTGATGGACCTGTCTTTATAAATGACTTGCGTTTTGATACTCTTTTTAATTCTGTGTTTTTAGTATTTTTAATTTCATGAGGAGTTTCTTTCCTGGGTTTGCCTATTTGATGTTCTACATGCCTGTATTTTTACCTGGACGGTCATCTATTTCTCTGGGTTTCCTGTGATTCTGTTGAAAATATTCTCTACTACTTCATTATGATATTTTTTTTTCCTATGCCCATAATTCAAAGGTTGGGTCTTTTTATGGTGTCCCCAGAGTCTCCCATGTTTGGTTCATGTATATATATTTTAAATTATCATTGAACTTTACAATGTGGGCCAATTCCCTGCCTTCCAGTCCTAGTTGTTTTTGCAGCAGAACCCATTCTTATGGGTGAAGTTTTCCTTTTTTTTTTTTGTTTAATTTTATTTAATTTTTTTTATAGTCCAGATTTTATCCCCCTCCAGGTCCACCCTCTGACTGTTCCACATCCCATACCTCCCCCCTCCCCCCGCCCCCTGTCTCTACGAAGATGTCCCCACCCCCATCCCCCACCTCAGACCGCCCCACTCCTTGGGACCTCTAGTCTCTCAAAGGTTAGGTGCATCTTTTCTGACTTGAGTCCAGACCTGGCAGTCCTCAGCTGTATATGTGTTGGGGCCTCATATCAGCTGCTGTATGCTGCCTGGTTGGTGGCCCAGTGTCTGAGAGATCTCGGGGGTTCAGGCTAATTGAGACTGCTGGTCCTCCCACAGAGTTGCCCTCCTCCTCAGCTTCTT
Organism: Uromys caudimaculatus; assembly: GCA_028551405.1. Classification (NCBI taxonomy): domain Eukaryota; kingdom Metazoa; phylum Chordata; class Mammalia; order Rodentia; family Muridae; genus Uromys; species Uromys caudimaculatus. Next base: position 69,370,096 of record CM052707.1, on the reverse strand, counting down.
CCAGCTTTTCCCTAATTCAACCACAGAGGCAATTCTGCCCATTGGTTGGGTGTAAATATCTGCATCTGACTTTCAGCTGCTTGTTGGGTCTTTCGGGGGGTGGGGGGGCAACCATGCTAGGCTCCGGTCTGTAAGCACACCATAGCATCAGTAATAGTGTCGGGCCTTGGGACCTCACGGGTGAGACTTTCTACCGAGGTTTTCATTTGGTGTACCGAGGTTGTCGTTTCTAGCATCATTGCTATTTGGAGTCCTTCAGCAATTCTATCTATTGCATTTTCCCCCTTAACTTTCTTACTTCACTCACGTCTTTGCCTTTGTTCCCCTGGCGTAAATCCATGTCTTTTTGAGTTGTTTGAAGACTTTTATGATCATTCTTTGGAAGCCTTTGGAAGTTCTTCCGGGTCGTTTTGATTAGTACCCGTGGGGTTACTGATCTGTGGGTACTCTTGTTGCCCCGCCTTACTTGCTTTTCTCTTTCTGCACCAGGACTTAGGCAGCTGCTACTAGTTTGTTGTTCGAGATTTTTTTCTTTTGTATTTTTTATTTTTAAAATTCAAGTGCCCGGTTTTCTTTTTATGGTGGTGTTTGCAGTGTCGTGGAGGGCTAAGTCATGGTAGGGTTGAGATGTGTTCTCCTTCTGTGGCACTGGTGGTTAGGGGCTCTATCTCAGGTCTTCCTAGGACGGCCATGGAGTGTCGTGTGTTAGCTTGGGTCTCCTGTCTGATCTACAGCTTTTGCTGTGAGTCGTAGAGCAATCCACGCAGCCGTGGGTCTTTTCCAGCGTTAGGTCCAGCCCCTCCCCTGGGTCCAAAGGTTCTGCCGAGCCACTGCAGGTCGTGGAACTTCCAGAGTCCTTACCCAATCTCAGATTGGTTCCCAACCTGGGTCTTCTGCTTCTGCTAAAGCCTCTGCAAGATGGAGAACCTTGCCTGTACTCCTTGGTCTATCCTAGAGCCAAATCTGGTCTTCATCCTGGGTCTGCTGCTTCCGCTGAAGCCACTGCAGGATGTGGAACTTGCCGAGACCCAACAGGCTTTACCCCAATTCGGGACTGGTCGGCACCCTGGAGCTATCGAGGTTTTGTTTGGTTTTGTTTTTTGTTTTTGTTTTCTTTTAAACTTCTGAGCCATCTCTCCAACCCCTGAAGGCACTTTGGAAACCATAAATTTAAATCGTTTACTTTAGGCAAAGTTGTTAGTTTTTTATTTTATTTTATTTTATTTTACTACTGTTCAGCCTATAAATCCTTGTTGTATATTTTCCCCGCTGATCTAGTCATCTGTGACAGTAACACCAATTCTTTCTACAGAGCGGAGAGCATTTAGCGGGCACTTGAGAGCGGTGTTCTGTGAGGTGTAACTAGTGTTTTGGTATTAAAGTAATAGAATGTGGGGAGTTTTTTGTTTGTTTTTTAATAAAGGTAGATACAAGTCTTTTCCCTTTTAAAAATTACTTTATTACCTGTGCTTCCTGGAGCAGGAGAGATAGATACAGGAGTAGAGCTTGTTCCTAACTTAGATTGTTCAAAAGATAAGTGTGGTGAGAAGAAAGATAGAGGTCCATTCTCTCTGTGTTACCAGGGCTAGAAGGAATGGGAGGAGGAGAGGCAAGCTCCTGTTTCACCCAAAGATTGGCTTAGTACGGAATGCACAGCAGGACGCGTTAACTAGGGTTGGGATTCAGGATATGGTTAAGTCTGATGGACAAGTGGACAATAGTGCCAGGAATCCTGGGAGCGTGCTGTAAACATTGGCTACTTTAGCAGCTGCGTTGGTCCTCCATTGTATACAACCCAGAGAGGCACAGGTCGATCCTACTGAAGTTGCTAGTCTGACAGAAAATTAATTATATTTCCTATGTTTTGGGCAATGGGAACTGAATGGTAGCAGTGCATTTTGTTGTATGCTGGGAGTGAATGTTCTTGACATGGTCATGAAATGTGTATTTATCAAATATATATATATATGTATATGTATATGTATATATGTATGTATGTATGTGTAAATAATATATTTAAATTTATAGAAAACTCATGTCCAGCCTAGAAAATTTAATACAAGGACGATAATTCAGAAGCTAAAAAATATATTTTGATTTATTCTCACGAAATATTTGAGTCTAATATACCTAAAGGATTAGAGCACAAATATATAGAAAGTATACACTAATAATTGAACACATTAGAAGATCATGTATTTGTCCATACTCTCAATCAATATACTTGAAGATATATTTTGTTTTGCAAGTCACACATTTTATTACAAATTTATTTCGCACCCAGTAGAAAAGCAAATTCTGAATCTATTTACAAGCACTATGTATTTACATATATTATATACAATTAATGCATTTAGAGAAACTTGGCAGAGAAGCAATATGTTTGGGAGAATATGCCACTGTACATGGTTTATTGTCATGTTCTTTAATGCCACTGTATCTTTCCTGTAGTAATAAATACAATTCTATATGTACATATCTTATAAAACATCTCATAAATGTATTTTTTTTTAAAAATTCCACATTAAAACATCTGGTCAAAATAAAACATGCTTATATAAAAATAAATCTACCTCATAGCCTTTTGGTTTGGGTGCAATGAAGCTAATGCAGGATCGCAGAAGTTAAGAATAAAGCTTTCACTTTTCAGATTTAATAATTTGTCTTGAAACATCTAACACCCGCGTTAATATGGTATAAGCAGAGAAGTAATGTTCTTCATAGCAAGTGGTTGATCCAGAAAACAAAAACAAAAACAAAAAAAAACCACAGCTAAGACCAAGCTAAATACACGCAATAATGCTTTGCCCAGTTTCTGTGGAGTCCAAGGTGTGATGAGGCTTTGTTGCTAGAACTATAGAGATGGGTGTGTGAGGCTACACTGTGGACTTACGGACTCCCGCCCTGCGTCTGAGCATCTTACAATGCCTAACCATTTGAGGCCTTGATAAACATCGCGCCAAAAGCATGTTCCCATGCAGAAATAACTACAAATCCTACAATTTCTTACTGTCCGTCCTAGGTATGCCCACTGCTGACAATGAACTTTCTGAGCTTTAGACACCAGGATTTTAAAAGATGAATCAGAAGAATCAAATATAATTGCTCTAGGAATCATTTAAGTTAATATTCCTTCCCCAAAACTTGTTACCAGTTTTATTTCATCAAGGGAGGACGCATTGAGTGCTTATCTATAAAACCCAGTATCTTAAATTTATGTATGGATTAAAAATGTCTCCCATTATCAATCCAAGAAACTGGTGTCTTGGAAGGACCCTTTCAGACAAAAAGCAAAAAGACACACAACCATCTTTGTGTAGCCATTAAAATAAAACTCTGTGGGCAATGTAGCCCATTAAAAATCCTTATTTTTTTTTTCTTAAAACTCTAACCTTTTAAAAAAGGAATTTGTGGATTTAAATACACCCATTGACTCGTCCAACGAATCTTCCTGCTACGGGTGACTATGCTGGTTGAGTTTGAAGAGATTACAATTAAAACCAGAGAGATTTCTTTTTAAAAGAGCATTTCAGTCTGCTTTTCTCCTCTGGGTTCATCTAAGTGATTTGATGGATTTACTTCTTAGCTCAACAAATGATACAAGCCGTGTTTAGACTGATCGTCATCTCAGGCATCAGGAAGGTACCAGTGTTTCCATACCAATTTAGAGATGTTTGCTTGTGTTTTAAGCTAGGTTTCAGCTCAGCTTTTCTTAGCTACTGCTCAGATATAAGTCGTCTTTCAGATTTCCAACTCTTAAAAGCGTTCCTCTCTCATAGTAACTAGAGACATGGGACAAAGGCAACCGAGGAGAGGTGACAGCTTTCCGTCATCGGGTAAGCTGGTGATGACCCAGAATTGGAAGGCAAGTCATAGGCTATGCTGGCATGGGTAAAGGAGACTAAGGCTTGGGTTGAGTCACAGGACCGTTTCTCAACATCGTCCGAGTTAATGGACAGCAGACTTGGGTGTTTTGATCTTGTCCAGAAACGGGCTTGCTTTCCCAGGCTGCCCATATCCTCCTTAAAATGGGGATTGAAGACAATGTAGAGAAGCGGGTTGAGACATGCAGGAAGTGGGGCAATCACTAGAAGTATAAATTTAATGACGTCAGGACTGATAAATGTGAGGTTTAGCAAAGAGGAGAAGGATAAGAAAGCCACGGGGCAGTAAAGGATACAGTTGGTGAAGAGTAACAGAGCAATGTGCTTCACCATAGAGCAATCCCAAAGATTCTCCAGCTCTCCTTTCTCCAAGCTGCAGTGGAGCTTTGTGTAGGCAATGGTCATTATGAGAAAACAGAGAGAATTGAGCAACACGAGAGCCACCATGTAGCCTGTGGTGCTTGGCTCCCCGAAGGGTAAGGGCAGGCAGAGAGGAGAGGCGTTGTACTCACTGACTCCTAGCAAGGGGACCGTAGCAATGGTCAGGGCCAAGAGGACACACAGCGAGACAATCGCTTTCAGGCTAGAAAGGGGAGTTTTCACTTCAAACTTAGAAGAGCACTTGACAGAAAAACCACGCTCCAGCGCTGCCAGAGTGAGCAGGAAGATCGACGACTCGGAAGCAAAAATGGACAAGAAGCCAACCATTTGGCAGCCAATTCCGTCTTCCCACCATGCACCGTGTTGAGCAAAACTGCCAAAAGTGAATGTATCCACAACGGCCAGCACGGCACTGGAGACCCCCGTGAGTATGTCCACGACCGCAATGGACCCAATTAGGAGCTTTATGGAAGAGATGTACACTGGGGTTCTGAACACCGTCAAAGCCACCAAGGCATTGCAGGAAAGCGCCAGTACTGCCGTGATCCACACCCCGATTCGGATCAGCCAGCTACCAAATAGGTGCTCACAGGGCTTGAAGGGACCTGAGTGGGGAAGGAAGAGAGAGGTTGTATCAGATTAGGCTGGCAGATGTAGAAAACTTGCCAAGAGACAGAGGTCAGTAACAGCCATTGTAACCACAGTGCCCGCATGCTTTGCTCTTGCTCCTCTTTCTTAAACCAGTGGGAGGACCACCTTGGCGATTCTGTAGCACTGACCCATTGATGCCCCAGGTTCTTGTGTTTCCAGAGGATGCATAGAAAAATAAAAACGGGAAACTTCAATCTCAAGACATTCCAGTGTGATCAATGTGAAAGCCAGATCTCCTGAATTTCTCACTAAGACCTTCTGAATAGCTTCTATGGCTCCACAGCCCAAGAAAGAGACTTGGGAGATAGGCCATATCAGACACAGTGTGGGCAGCAGGAGTGTGCACTTCATGGACATCTTAGGAAGCAAGGAACACATTTACTGGGAATAAATTATTAATCAGTGCCTTGCCCCACTAAATTACCTACTATTTCTCCCCTAGGAATAGGACAGTTTAATGAATTGAATATTTTAAAATTCACCTATATTCTATGTTTTCATGTGTTTCTTTGTTTGTTTTTTAAAAGACGGGCTCTCTCTACAAGCTCTGGCTGTCCTGGAACTATGTAGACCAGGCTAGCCTTGAGCCTGCCTCTGTCTCCCAAGTGTAGGGTAGTCTAAAGGTGTGCATTACCCCATCCAGTAAGGGCAGAGTCCTAAGCATATTAAAAAAGCATTTTCTTCTTGGGTTAAATCCCTAAATGGTTATTTATAAAGAAGATCTAAATTATTAAAAATGTATTGATTATGTAAAGCAAGGCTAGGGGGCTTGCTATTCCACGCTGAGTAGTAATATTGCTTTTTCAATCCTATATGCTTCCGCGTACATTCTAACTCTTCAGTTTGTATTAGGCTGAGTCAACAGTTCTCCACAAAAGTTCTATTTGTGAATGGAGAATGAGTCTAGGGGATTGAAGCTTGTTTGTATTTTATAAGTTCTGATTGTCAGACAGAGTGAGGAGCCACGTGTTGGCAGAGATTTCACTTCTGGAATATAGCCACAGTGGTCAAATGCCTCAGAGTTCAAGTGATCCTCGATACCAATGTAGTTCTGATGTCTCTCTCACCTGGAGAAGGCGAGCATTGCACCGAGTGAAGAGCCTTCAGGTCTTCCTCAAAGTCAAGTAGGAAGTCTTCAAGGCCCCGTTCATCTGAAGGAATGAGAAACGCTGGAATGGTTAGTTCTTCTTTCTGTACCAGAAGCCTCAAGTAGAGAGTCTTGTGTTGCCCTCAAGACATGAATTGTCACAAAGAGAAACGAAGGCAAGACTTTGCTGCAGGTTGGTTAGTTCCTTGTTGAGGTTCTCTTCCATCTACTCTGGCCGTACTGCAGCAGAACAGAGGGTGAGGACGAACCATCCCATACTCTCTCTAGGTTAAAATACCCAAGCCTACTGATTCTGCTGGCCCCTGGAGCTTGGGATGCTCTCAAATTTCCCAGACCTAAATCTAGTGCAGGAAGGCACATTTTAGCCAGTTTTCTAGAGACTGAGGATGAGCTTAGCATGTTCGAAGGTTCAGGTTTGATCTCCAGCACCCCTGAGAAACCCTTTCTAACATGGAGAGAGGAGTGACCCAATTTTCTAACACTGCAGTAGCTACAGTGAGAATGTTCTAGGTTACTTTCTCTGACCACAAGATGAAAAATCAGTTTTGGCAGTCCTTGGAGGACTCTGCATTACAAAAGACAAAGACAAAGTAACGAGGAGGTGTGTGATTTAGATAACTATCAAAAAAAAAAAAAGTTGTAATTTGATACACTTCCTAAGGACGCACATTTTCTTGGTTTTGTGTGAGATTTGGGAATCAATATTCTCTGTCTGTCTGCCTCTCTGTCTCTCATTCTGTGTATGTGTGTGTGTTTGTGTGTATGTGTGTACACATGATCATGTGATACTCAAAAGAACGCCTGTGGATGTCATAGGTAGGTGTTGGGCTGCTCAGTCACTTCCCTCCTTAATCTTCTGAGACAGGGCCTCTCACCTGTTCTACTGGGCTGGCTGCGCATCAAACACTAGTTATTTCTCTATTTGTGTCTAAGATTACAGGTGTAGCCGCCACATCCTACTTCATTATTATTATTGTTGTTGTTTAATGTGGGTGTTAGAGGTCTGGACTCCGATTGTCATGCCCCAGGCACTAGACTAACTCGGCCCCCTCCCCCACTCTGGCGTCAGTAATTTGTCAAAACCTTTGGTGCCATTCTACCATATGGCTCACGGCTGAGAATCGCCAATCTTGAAAATAAACTCCCTGAAGGACGTTAGCGTTATCATGTAGTCCCAGGGGCTGATGGACTGTCTGGACGATAATGGGCTCTACGTTTTTAAATTTTAAAGTTTTAATGAGTAAATGCAGAAGAGGTTAGAGTTGATGGGGCCGGAAGAGCTGAAACCAAAGGAAGAGAGTGATATGGGCGATGTGACCTAAAACAAACAAACAAACAAACAAACAAACAAACAAACAAGGCTGTTGGCTCCTTCAACTGATGGATATGCGGAAAGGTTAAGAAACTTAGCCGACCGGCTGAATTACACGCTGGAATCAACAGATTACTCAGGCCCTAAGAGCGAGAAGCTATTCTGTTGGACTTTGTGCAAACTCGCAAGGTTGGCAGGGAGCGGAGGGGGTGCTGCCCGAGGCGCCTCTTCATCCCCACAGGTGTGGAGACATTGCTTTCCGGTTAAGTAACGTCTTCCTGCAAGGGAAGCCAAGGCTTTACAGACGTGATCTCATTCCGCCTTCCTGACAGATACCCCTGTGGGGGACTAGGAGAACATGATTTAGAAATCACGAGAAAATGAATTCTTAGGCCCTGCTGCTGGAATACGGAGGAATTACAAATGTCTGCCCACCCACCACCTTTCTCCTGGCCAGAAAAATAAATATGGATTTTTTTTTCTCTTGCAGGGAGGGAAGTACAGGAGGATATTTGAAAAAAAGGGATAAGAGTTTGTTTTTTTGTTTTTTGTTTTTGTTTTTTAAAGTATGGAAATATTGATAGAGTGATGGCCTTTGAGCATCGTATATGCTAAGGACGATCTAAGTAGAAATAAAAATGGCAAGAATTTACTGATGGAATAGGTGGCAATTCTGTCTTTGTGTGTCTTTACAGAGTTAGATTGGTCCTGCATTTTCTGGGTGATGACACAGGGACTCCTGAACTTTCATGGTCTGTGTACTAACGTTTCACGACCTTTCTGACTACAGTTTCCTCCCCATGACATCAGTCCTTACCTTGAACTTGAAATAACCCAGCGTCTTTCTTATGAAGGTCGTCCACACTGTTGCTGTCATCTTTACTCCACTGGTTAGAAATTTTATAGCCATTCTCACACGCCCCAAATGCACAACACTGGTAAGCATACGGCATTTCCATAAGCCTTTACAGAAAGGGGACAAAACCAAAAACGTACATAAGAACCATGGGCCACGAATAATGTTTACCTTTTCCTCCAATGAGTCTCCTTTCGGGGTTTAACTTAAACCAGTAACCCCAAATATAAGCTATGTGCACAATGGTGTTCATTCTAGTGAGACTTAGAACCACAGTTATTAAAATTTACCACCATGAAGTGTTTATAAATATGGAAGTTGAGAGATGGGATTTAAATGATCGAAAATTTCCATAATAAAATGGTTTAAGAAGTGAACGGTAGGAAAATTGTGTTAAGCAACTATAATATACCATAACGTTCTATGCATGCTTAGACTCTAATAACTTAAATGATGTAAAACGTAGCCTAGAAACAAACAACCTAAAACATTGCTTATGGTGGCATTTTAAAACACACCTTTCTCTCTTCTGTACTATCTTTTGGGGGGTTTCATTTCTTCATTTTAAAATATGCAGACAGGATTGTGGTTTAGTTTAGGAACCTTTAAGAAGTTCCTTTATTGTTAATAAGCATAGCAGTTTTAAAGGGCACTGCTTCCTCAAACAAGTATTAATTTAGTCCATTTTATTGGAACATACACATGCTCAATGAATGAAAAATTGTAAACAGAAGGGCAGTACTGTTACAATGTTATTTAATTACATGGCCTACTATGTATCCCACGGATCAGTGCTTTTTAAACTCTTTGCATGAACTCTGTGATTCCAGGAAGCATCTTTGAGAGGGACAGGAAATGTGGTCAGGAAGACAGTTTTCCACTTCAGGCTTGTCCTCACAGTGTCCCAGGGGTGGGACACTGGGGGCATGAAACGCAATTCAGAAGGGTCTCCTGACCTCATCAATTTAGAAACCATGATAACACGTCTGTTCTTTCACATGAACACAAATGTATCTTGTTCGTTTTAATGACAAACTCACTTGAGCTCTGGGAAGTTTGCAGATGGTATCAGGCTCTGTAAGGCACGGTTCCCTGTTAGTTTTAAGTGAGTTAAACCATGTAACCCAGTCACAGGGAAGGAGGACAGGAGGTTGGATGACAGGTCCCTGCAGAACATCAAACAATTGGCTTTTAGTAGTCCACATCAGCACAAAATGCACATGTTTACAAAAGCAGCCTAAACACGATTACACTGCTCAATAAAAAGTTCTAAGCAGGGTCCTTCCTTTAAATGGTAAATTGAACCATGTTGGTTTTATTCTCTGGTAGCTTTTCTATTTACAATCAGAACTGGAGGGGGACACACTTTAAATGCATTGAAAAATTTCTATATTTGGCCTCATTTTGCCAAGTAGGGGCATCTAAAACCAAGGGGACCATTTATTTGAAAACAGATAGGAAGGACTAATAAAAGCTTAGTGGTTTATTCCGCCCTCCCCTTCTGTCAGAGGGTGGGGAAGAGGGGGGGATGAAGTGAATTCTCATCTTATTACACTCTGCCTGATTGCGCAGCTGTTGCCTGTGATCCCCAGAAGAGCTCATATGGCCCTGAAGGAGTAGAGCATCTTCCCTGGCCAGGAAGCAGTTCTAGGCAGGGAGAACACAGCACATTGGCTGTGCGTTGGGGTGACTTCAGACAGCTAACATTTTCACTAACTAGATGGTCCCTGATTATTGAAAAACATCTCATAAACAAGCAAGGGAATACTCACAGCTTTATTAGAGACGGCAATGTAGAAAATGCATTGGGGTGAATGATAGCAATTTTATTCCACGCTAAGTTCCTGTTTTTTTAAAAAGACAAATGAGATGATGACATTAAAAAGAACACTCAACATTTTATCATATGTATCCAGTACCTACCCAACGTAATTTCTATTTAAATGAGGAATAGCTGGCTCATCAAATTCTCCTTCAGATAAAAATGTAACGGCATAAAATCACCAAAGCCAGAACTTTAAATCAACCTTGTTTGAAATAGTCAGGTAGATATTTTCGTTATTAGCTTCTTACTAGAAAGGTTGACTTTAACATGGATATAAATTTTTATTGCAGTTTTTCTAAAATGATTAGAGATTGGGGAGTAGGAAGAGGCAAATGTCAGGGTGTCTTCCTCTGACAAGAAAGTAGAATTTAAATAACAAAATGATCCTGGACACACGGTGAAACTGAACCAATTATTTGTGCATGTCACATATGTATGTCAGGTCCTGAAATAAGCAGAGACACTTTCAGGAAAATTCTCACCAAAAGATACAGACAAGTAAGTTCTTGACCAAGATATAAGTAAAATAGAAGAAAACATATGTTAGAAATAAAATCCTTCAAAGCAAGAAAAAATATTTTATGGAAAAATAAAACCTACCTGCTCACACATATATGTCAGAGTGTAGATAATTTCCTTAGTGTAAACTTCTCCAGATAATTCTTGTCAGAGGTAAGAACTGTATTTTTAAAAATGAACTATGAATTTAAGACCCCCCTCCCTTCCTCTCCCTCTTCCTTTCTTCCTTCCTTGGTGCTGCGGATCTAAGTCAGAGCCTTGCAAGTGCTAGAAAGTCCTCTAAGGAGATTTTATTTTTGAAATGTCTAAGACATTAAGATAAGAAGCAGACATTAGAGAAAATCATAAGTGATCAGAGTCAACGTTTCTCAGGTTCAGATAAGTGCATGATGCTGAACCCTGAGTTACTGAATTGAATTCACGAAATCGTTAAGCTCTTATGGAATGGTTTCTTTCTTTCTTTCTTTCTTTCTTTCTTTCTTTCTTTCTTTCTTTCTTTCTTTCTTTCTTTCTTTCTTTCTTTCTTTTCTTTCTTTCTTTTCTTTCTTCTTTTTTTTTTTATTCGAGACAGGGTTTCTCTGTGTAGCCCTGGCTGTCCTGGAACTCACTCTGTAGACCAGGCTGGCCTCGAACTCAGAAATCCGCCTGCCTCTGCCTCCCAAGTGCTGGGATTAAAGGCGTGCGCCACCACTGTTCGGTATGGAATGGTTTCTAAAAGGGAATTTTCCTCTTTTCATATGAATGTGGCGGCCAGCATACTATCTCAGGTGTCTTCTACGAATGTTGTCCACCATGTTTTTTTGAGACAGGGTCTCTCACTGAGCTAGAGCTTACTTTGTAGGGCTAGGCCCCAGCCAGTAAACCCCAGAGCTCCGCCTGCCCCTGTCCTCCCAGTGCTGGGATAACAAGTGTGTGAGAATTCGCCAGGCTTTTCATGAGGGTCTAGGAATTGATCTTGGGTTCTCAGGCTTGAAGTACTTCCAACATTTTAAATCATAGAACAAAATTAAATATTTACATATGGATTGCTCTAGAAACAGAAGCATTTTCTAGTACAGTTGTACTGAAACGGAAACTGTGGTAGGTTTGCTAAAACACAGATTCCTAGGCTTTGGTCTTCAGCTCTCCGGGTTGCAGACAGGAGCATTGTGCAGGTCTTTGGGCAGGTTGGCCTCCTTCCTTCTTTTTTTAAAAATGAAGAGTGCATTTTAAAGGATTGTTTGAGAGCCTAATCACACATTTGCCACTCCTATTTTTAATTTTGAAAAAATTTATATTTTGAGACGCGGTCTTACTATGTAGCCCTGGCTAGTTTGGAACCTACCGTGCAGACCGTACTGGTCTCAAAGTCACAGAGATCTACTTGCCTTACATGAACTTCGATTAAAGCTCTATATACCATGCCTGGATACAAATTTACTACTTCTAAGTTTCTTCCTGGAAATGTTGAGGAGCAAAATATTTGTCTTTTTTTTTTTTTTTTTAAATAACAACACAAATGTACAGTAACACAATGGTAAAAGCAATCGTGTCGGTCCAACAGAGAAGTAGTCGGCGCGGAGGGGGTGCAGGAGGCGGTACTCACAGAGATCGGAGGTTAAATAACTGCTGGAAAGTGCCGCCTTTAATTTCATAGATCTCATTATGCCGCAGGTCACTGAAAAAGAAAAGAGTTGCTTCATCAAAGGAGCAGAAGAAGTGTGGTGGTCTCACAGGAAATGTGATGATCTCTCAGTCAAGAGATTGGGTTCTGTTCATAAATAACACTGCAATTTTTACATTCACCTAAGTATTGCCTCTCTTTCTCAGAACTGGTTCTCTCAAGGGAGTATAAAACAATACCTGCATACGCTGTCATCATCCAGTGGGAAGAATGACGGCTTAGCCTGCAGGAAGGCTCAGCTTCTGTCCCTTGCACTGCATAAACCAGGTGTGACAGTGCATGCTTCCTAGCCCTCAGGCAGTAGGAAAAGGAGGATCAGAAATTGAAGGTCATCCTTGGCTATGAGGCCAGCCTGAGATACACGAGAGCCTTTCTTAAAAGACAAAACAAAACAGGGACCCTTGAGAAGATTTCATCTGTAAATGTGCTTGCCAGACAAGTCTGTTGACTTTGAGTTTGATTCTCCCTGATCCCTGGAATATGAGGAAAGATGGAAGGAGAGAGAGAACTCACTTCGCAAAGTTGCCTTTTGATTTCTACATCTGTGGTCTTGTACGTGAACCCCTGTCCTCTCTCTCCCTGCCTCTGACACACACACACACACACATACACACACACACACACACACACACACACACACACACACACACACCCCGCCACATTTGAGAACACTTTTCTTTCACGGTTTCCTAAACCCTCAATGTAATCAATAAAGGTCATCTGAAGCGTCTCATTTATTTTTAATTATGTACTGTGTGTGGGTATGTATGTGCACGTGGGTGGTTGCACCTGTGGGGGCCTGAGGAGTTGAGCCCCTCACACTGGACGTACAAGTGGTTGAGAACTTGTATGCTGTGCGTGCCGGAGACCAAACTCTGGTCTCTGAAGAGCACTGTGTGCTCTCAGCTGCTGAACCAACCGTCTTTCTATCCCCCCGAGTCTTTACATTTTAGAAAATGAATTTATATTTTCTTCCTTCATCACCCGAAGGCTTCGAGAGGAAAACTAAGTGTGAAATGAGAAGTGGTTGATATTGTTTTTATGAAGATGGAAGCGAGACTGACCACAAGGCAATGTGGCTAACATTTTGTGGATGAAGTAGTTTTAAAAGAGGAACTCTGGAAGTATCCACAGCACCTCCAGTGACAAGTGCGTTATCTCCTGTGGAGATGACTCACATGAGGCAAAGCCAAGTTGTTGCCATACTCAAAACTAGCACCGCCCATTGGAAGTGGGAGTTTTGTCATATTTGGAAAGGAAGAGAGAACTTAGTCCGTGGGACACACACCTGTCCTTCAGCTCTTGGGAGACAGAAACAGGAAGGCACAGGAGGAGGGAGATCGAGGCCAGCCTCGACTACATAGTAAGTTGGAGGGCACCTGGGTTGCATGAGACCTTATCTGCATAAAAAAAGGAAAAGTTCCCAAGCTCAGACTCACCCAATTTCTTATTACATGGACTTAGGAAAAACAAAGGAGACAGTTGAGGTCACAGTAGATGGATGAGAAAAGCGCTGTTACCCAGCGTTCCGGGAACTCCCCATCCCATGCCTCGTGTGAGCAGGAAGGAGAAATGCCTATGGATTGCCAGTTCGGACCAGGGTGGAGTAACCAATAACCCTAAACAATAGGAATTTGGGCTTCTGACTTTTTTTTCTGAGTTACTTAAAGACTTTCAAAGACGTACATTTTCTGAAGTTTTTGGCAGCTGGATAAACTGGGTAAGTCTTCGAGCAGGTTGTAAGACAAATCTCTGGAAAGCAAAAGGTGCAAAAGAGAAGAATCGGTTACACATTAATCTTAAGGAAATTCGTCTTCCTCTTCTTTTCAAAGCCCTCAGGATGTGACATGCCTCAAAGGCAGACTCTGGACAATCCCACAGCCCTGACATGCAGCAGGTAGACACAGGCATCACTGGATTAGGCAGGAGGCTCAAGTATTTACTGAAATGTAAGTTATACGCCTTTAATTGATTTAAATAATTTACTTAATGAATTTATTTATTTTGTTAGTGATGATCTACAATGTTCTAGCTCTTATCTTACTGAAATGAATACAGATTAAATTAAATGACTGTGCCCTGTCTCTGGAAACTGGTGTTTCTCTACAGCTAACACAAGTCATGCTGGTTCTTTCCTAATCAACTTAAAAACAAAACCCAACCATTCAAAACATAGCACTAACTTTGAAATCAATCACCATGAGGGGGAAATCTAAGAGAGGCTTCAGCCAAAACTCAACAAATTACAGAATAACAAAAACATCTGGACATGTTTATACTATAATATAACTAATCTAAAACAAGCCGTGGTAATTTGCAGAAAGTTTTAAAAAAAAAAAAGAAAAGAAAAGAAAAGAAAGAAAACTAGTAGATAAAGTAACATAGAGTTAAAAAAAATCTTGTCTCATGTTTTAGAAGTTATCAGCTAATCAACTAACCATTTTCATGCTTGACTCTAACTTTTAAAACCACTAAAACAACTGAAAACAAATCAGTATCATTTCCTAAGAAGCTTTTAATTATCCTAGCCTTATAATTGATCAATTCATCTTATCCTTATAATGGGGTTTATATAGGAAGAGTTCAATTATTGCATACAAATAATTCAAATGAAGCTGTCTGTAAGCACACATCTGTATTTTACATACAAGATTGTATATAAGTACTGTGGGTTTGAAAGACTATCCGCTTTCCCCTAAACAAACAAACAAAGAAAACTCACCAAAACAAACAAATGAAACCCCTGTACATCTATGCAAGATAGAACTACTTAACCATATGCCATGTTGTTGAAAAGGGGTGACTTATGAATGGGCTCATACATTATCAAAGATGATGATGACATTAATTTCTTCAGGCTGCTCAGGGAGCCCATTGTTTCTTATGTTTTTATTGTATAGCCCAGGCAGTTGTTGGACATGGGGTCTTCCTGCCTCAGCCTCCCCAGGAACTGGGGTCACAGGCTGAAGCCATCAGAGTGCCTTCTTGTTCTCATGCATGTCTCAGGAGGGAGTATATAAAACCTCGAACACAAGGGCCTAGTACTGCATTTCCTTTACCTTCTGCGTAATGATTTCGGGGTTGGTGTGGACCAAGCTTTGCTTGTATGGGTTCCCTGTTCATAGCTTTACTTAAATTTAATCCTGGGATCACCTTGTGACAGTGACACCGTGAGTATCCCTCTACAGAGTGGGCTGACTTCTATAAGAATGTCAGCTAGTGAGTGGAGAAGACACATGTGGCCTGAATAGTAGACAGTAATAGGTGAGCTCTATGAAGGTGAAGAAGAGGGGGCCAACACGTACTCACAATGAAATCTCAGATGTTGGTCGTCAACAACAACAACAACAACAACAACAACAGAGTGTAGCTCTTGGACCAATGCTTCTAAAAGACCCTATAGTAGAGATCAAGGTCCTAGGTTCTAGTCTCAAAATCAATGGGTTTCTCTTGGTTAATATGCTGGCCTGAGCACTTATTGATGTTTGTTTTGGTTTTGGTTTTTTTCTTAAAAGAGAAGATACCTGGCAGCAGGTATGTCATAAAGAACGAATGAGCTCTGTAGGTGGAACTTTGGAGATGGCCACACACTGTCATGAGGCACTGATATGTACATACACATTTTTTTTTTTTTTTTTTTTTTTTTTTTGGTTTTTTGAGACAGGGTTTCTCTGTGTAGCCCAGGCTGACCTGGAACTCACTCTGTAGATCAGGCTGGCCTCGAACTCAGAAATCCACCTGCCTCTGCCTCCCAAGTGCTGGGATTAAAGGTGTGTGCCACCACTACTGGGCACATATTTCAAGTTCCAACAAGAAGGAATAGTATCTTTTTCTGCTTGTTTACTTGCTCGAGACAGACTTATTACTTGGCCCAGATTGCTCTGTAGGCCAGTTTGGCCTCCAACTGGTTTGTGGTCCTTCTGCATGATTTTCCTAACTGCTAAGACCACAGGAGAGATTCTGTGACTGCTCTTGGCGAAGAGCAATACCTGAGGTTGTCATCTGACCCCAACATTATGGGACATTATGGGACATTAGCGCACCAACACTATGTGACCACGCCTATACAAGATGAAAGTAAACAAAACAAAAATTCCATCATTTTCTTGAAGCATGACTTTGATCAAAGTATCTAGATTCTTAGGTCCTATGTTTATAGCTACTCCTCATAGAGAAATGCAGGCTAGAAGTTCAAGGCTTGCTTTATATGTCATCCTTCAGACATGTGTGACAAAGCCTCCTGTGTGCTACTACTGCACAGTGTCACAGCATCTGCAATGACAGGGTAGCCCGGGGACCACGATGAAGGGCAGAATCAATCAGAAGCAGCAGACAGTCATATCCTACATAGCAACTGCACTGTGCTGGTTCAACTGCCAAGAGAAGCTCATGCTGGCATAAGAGGTGGCTGGCTGATTCAGATAGACTTTATTCCACGAGCGAAGAACCATTTTATAAGAGAGCGAGCACCCATATCATGAGTCCCAATGGTGCTTGAGAGGACAAGAGGGTCGAGTGGTGTTGACAGAAAAACAAACCAAACCAAAACAACAACAATACAAAGCAAATTATCAAAATAAAATTATTCAAATCCCTGTAAACTCCTTTTTACAAAATGTGGGAAAAGCAGGGGCAAATGAAATTGGAGACAACAGAAATAACATTCAGGCTGATTGACCACCAGATGGAACATTAGAGTGTGCTTCTTTCTTTCTTTTTCTCTTTTTCTCTTCCTTCCTTCCTTCCTTCCTTCCTTCCTTCCTTCCTTCCTTCCTTCCTTCCTTCCTTCCTCCCTCCCTCCCTCCCTCCCTCCCTCCCTCTCTCTCTCTCTCTCTCTCTCTCTTTCTTTCTTTCTTTCTTTCTGTCTTTCTAGAACATGCTATTCTTAACTGTACCAAAAAATGTTTAGTCTCCCTATCAAGGTTGGTGCCTGTTTAATAATTTTATTTTTGACATTAATATTGGGTTGTTGATCCATTAAGCTATTTTATTCTACTCTGAGAAACCTTTAAAAGAGGAAATGCAGGGTTTTTTTTTTTAATTTTTGTTTTTGCTTGTTCACTTCATTTTCTGAAGAGAAATGTATACCAACTACAACTCTAATGGGCAGCTGTTTGCTCTTGGAAACAAAGATACACTATCATGGCTACCAGGGTAATGGCTGGGCGCCTGGTCCAAAAGGAGGCAAATGAGGAACCATGACCTTCTGGAGACCTGCAAGGAAAGAACTTTCTCCTCATTTCCAAGGACTGTTGAGATACTGTCTGCCATTTTACCCCTAATGGAAGTTGCCTGTTTACACAACATTATGGCCTTACTGATACGCACAGCACTTGGAGATTAGGTAACTGATCACAGACGGTTTGGGGAAGAGATGAGATCTTTGCTCCAGTTAAAGTCCTGTTAAAACACAAGCCAGATAGAATTCTTTCATTCCCACATCACGCACTGACATGTTTAGATTCATGGATGTTGAGGCTGATCAACTCCAAAGTTAATGCATGCTCTGGGAGGAGCTAAGGGTCTGCTCAGATACTCACAGACTCTCCAGGGTGGCAGTTCCTGTCAGGTCAGGAAATTCAGTAATTTGTGAGGCACCATTCAAAGTCCTAGGAGAAATATATAAGTGTTATTTGGGGAAGATTTTAGGAAGGCCTCACTTTATTACCATCTTCCCCCCAAAGCACTTCTAGCGCGGCACTCATTTGGTCTTTTCAGCAGTACTACAGGGTGAGTGGAGGCAGCATTTAAGAGAATAGACACTTACAGTGTTCTTAGTTCAGGTAAATGTTGAAAAGCAGATATTCCAACAAATTGGATGGGATTGTCATAGAAGTGTCTGAAAAATCCAAACGCCAACGTGTTATAATAAAGCTGATGGCCAAGAGAATCTATGTCTCAACAAATCTGCTTAAGAGCATTTGTGGTTTTTCACGGATTGGTTTTTCACTGATTACCATACGTCCCGATTACTCGGCTTCAAGTGAACACCAAAAGTGTTTCCACTCCCACCTCAAGATCATTCATTATTCCTTCATTTGTTCGTTTGTTTATTTTTGGGTTTGTGCATGGACCCCGGTGCTTGCCACAGTACATTTGTGGGAGTGGGAGGGCAACCTGTGGAAGTGAGTTCTTTCTTTCTTTTTCTTTCTTTCTTTCTTTCTTTCTTTCTTTCTTTCTTTCTTTCTTTCTTTCTTCCTTCCTTCCTTCCTTCCTTCCTTCCTTCCTTCCTTCCTTCCTTCCTTTCTTTCTTTCTTTTTTTGGTTCGAGACAGGGTTTCTCTGTGTAGCCCTGGCTGTCCTGGAACTCACTCTGTAGACCAGGCTGGCCTCGAACTCAGAAATCCGCCTGCCTCTGCCTCCCGAGTGCTGGGATTAAAGGCGTGCGCCACCTGTGTAAGAGGCTAAGTTGTGGATGTGGCTCCCAGCATCAAACTCGAGTTCTTGGGTCTGAAGGCAAAGGCCTCTGCCTGCTAACCGTCTCATTAGCTTGCTTTCTGAGACTTTTGCGTAAGGAATCTTTACTATATAAAATTTAAAGGGGAGAGACTTTGGGAGAAGGGGAAGATTTAGAGCAAAGAAAAATGACAATGTGTGAAGATGTCATGACGAAACCCATACTTTGTATACCTACCTCCAAGATTAATAAAAACAAAAAAATTAACATTTGCACAGCAGGGCTCATATGAATAATAGCTATGAAGTAGAAAAGTGCATGAATTAACAAACTGCACTTAAAGACTTTCTCTGCTTCCAACACTTTGAATACTCAACAAAAACATAATTCAAGTTGCAATTCAGTCTGTCTGTCTATCTATCTATCTATCTATCTATCTATCTATCTATCTATCTTATCTATCTATATCTATCTATCAATCATCTATCTATCATCTATCATATGTGTCTATTTATTATCTATTATTACATTTATCTATGTATTATCTATCATTTATCTATCATTTTTCTCTATATTTACAGAAGGTTCTATAGTGATTAAATAGAATTTCCATAACATCTACAAATCACTCCACATTATTGAGAAGAACTGATATACTGTGGGGTTTATCTAGTGTAAGAAATTTCTTGAATTAGTTATGCCTCTAAAATGGGAGACATTATTAAAACTTTAAGAACGTTTCGTTTTATAGACTTTTTAACGTAATCAAAATCTGGCTGAACTGGTTTGTTAGTGGAGCCCCACACAGGTTTCTTAGCTGAGGTTTGGGGGTATTTCAACCAAATACAACAAATCCATGCTCAGACTGTGAAGTAGCGATTGCAGAGATTTAAAGATTTATTCATTAAAGACGCTATCACCGGAAATCATTCTAAATGCTGGAGGTTCAAGAGGATGACAAAATAGTCTAGCCTAAGGGAGCTTGGCATCAGCTGGAGTCAAACAAGTAACAGCACATCCCCCGTGTCTGCCAAAGCAGTCGGTCTGGGCAACAACTTTGCTCTATGGCCTAGACACAGCTTTCTTCATTCTCCGGTAAGAGAATCAGGCTCAGCTATCCAGGAAAGCTCATTACCTCCCAGATCCTCAATTTAAGCTAAGATAAAAAATGGGCTTGGTCACAGGCTTTGGGTAACTACAGGAAAAGCTAATGCAAATGTGACGTCTCACACAGTAGCTGACAGGTTTGTTACCAGCACACCTAAGTGCTTTCTATGCTACTGCTCACCTCTTCTTTTCCCTTGGGATTAGACAATCAATAAAAAATCTGCAATGGGGGAGGGGAGACCTGGGTTGCACATGATCAAGATACAGGGCATATGTGCATGGACTTCCAGGAGAATACGTTAAAGAATTTAAAAAAGAGTGGCTTTATGGCTTCAAATGGGATTCTCCTCATAGCACACCTTCCTTGACTTATATACACTATATACGTATATGCACATGATTACACTTGTACACATGTGTAAATACGTACACACTGGGAAGGTGTGAATGCATGTGCTTGCATGTGTACTGTAGAAGTACTGTAAAAAGGTATGGGTTCTCTGGAGGCAGCTGTCTCATTTGTTAGGGGGAAAGTAAAAAGAAAACTCATGAACTACCATTTGAAACACATATGAAAGACAGAATTCCAATCATCTTCGTGCAGGGATGGAATCTCTGTGTTGTACAAACCTAGCTTAGTTAGCTGGGTTATGGCCTTGTTGGAGAGAGCCTTGGGGAAGTCGGTTAGGAAGGTTGGCTGTGGACGACTGTGGATGTCAGGGTAAGGAGCTTGCATCCTGGATGTCTGTTTCATAGCAACAGAGCGGCAAGGAGGATGCTGTTTCAAACATCCCTGGTGATGGTGGAGACAGGGAGGCCAGCCTCATCTTCACTGGTAAAGAGCAAGAAGTCATGGCCAACGGGAGGTGGTGAAGTAAGGACAAAAAGAAGGCATTGGGTTGCAGAGGCAGAAATGAGGGCTAGGTTACCAGCTGACCGGGCTTGGAGCAAAACACACATAGAGGCGGCTGCGTTGGGAAGGCGGCCAGTGACAAGAGATGGAAACTCAGAGTAAGGAAATCTGGAGGGAGAGGAGAAAGTGCATCTCTGTGGAAAGTAGAAAGGCCTCCAAAGGCAGCGAGGGCTGCTCCTCCTGATGCATTAACATGCCAAAAGACTGATTAAACACCAGTCCAAGGCTGAAAGGAAGAGTGGCCAAGCCCATGCGATCCACTAATCTTTTAATATGCAAATACTCTCTATAGAGGACTAACGTTTGTTCCGCAGTAGAAAGCAAAGCCCTTAGTTTGCCAAAACATTGCCAGCACATTTCAGAGGTGATGAATGATTTTGTTTGCTTGTATATTCGCTCCCTTCTCCTCCTCAGTAGGCAAGGCTAAATGGGAGTTTCAGCTCATTTGTGACACATGACACATGGTTTCAGAAAACCTCTCAACCAAGTTAGCACACGAGGGGTCCCTGGCAAGCTGTGTCCTTGGGCCAGGTTCAATGGTTGCCTTGACTCACCTTCTCTCTGACAGATCTCACTCACTAAGGCCAATATGATTCCCTGAGACTACCTTGGACATGCAGCTTTTACCTAAAAGCCAACCAAATAATTACACATTTTTATTTTCTTAAGGTTGATGCATAATAAATGTTCTATCTGTGTTAAGTGTGAAACAAAAGTATTGATACTCTGTGATTATAAATCTATTTTATTTTTAAAATATATGAGTCTTTATATTCTCCTTTCTAGAATACATGCACCTTTGTAGAATTACAACCTGCTTTTGTTCGAGTGTGATTCAAGGCTGGGGCTTGGGAACTAACAGGCAGAGAACATAAAATAGTATTCCTTTCATTAAACACTCACGCCAGCAGTTTAAGCCAGAGACAAATTGTTTGCCACGACCCCCTTTTTTGTATGTAATCATTTCTTTTTCTAGAGTACTTGGGTTGAATTCTTAAATGATTGAGTGATCTAGGCTGGGTGTTCTAAAATCAGTTTTATTCACTGGAAAATATAAGTAGGCAAAAGTCCTTGTCAGATTAGCTGTGCCGTGCGACTCAGCGCCTGGAGATGACATCTGTAAGGTGAGGGACACCACAGATCTTAAAAGATCAATCTTCAATATCATTTCAGTGTGTAGTTGAAACTTGATGGAATATATCAATGTCGACACTTCTGTACAGATTATTGTATGGACTGTGACAAAATGCAGGTGAACACAATGCATTAATCGCGTTATATTTAAATGGGCAACATATTTAAAACCGTTCTATGGCAGGAAGGAGGAGTAAAAGGAGCGCAAGGGCCACTTACATTGTGATAAGAGAAGGGTTGCCTACGAATGCTCGCTCCGGTATTGATCTGATGTTGTTGCTGTGGAATCCTCTAGAAAGAGAGACAAATATTATAGAAAGTCTTGTGTGTGTGTGTGTGTGTGTGTGTGTGTATTTACTAACCCTTTTTGCCCTACTATGTAACCATAATCAGCATCTTTAGTACCAGAGTTCAGGTCGCGCCTCCCTGTATCTCGAACTGTGTGTACCCTCATTTACCGCAGAGGAGCAAAGGGAACCCCATGCTCCAGTCTTGAAAGAAGAAGAGAGGCTCTGCAAATTCCAACTGTGCTTTATGGAAACAGGATATTACGTTATCAAAGGTTTGAGAAGGAGCTATCTTTGGAGAGAGGATTTAAGATCACTCCCAGTTTGAAGCTGGGAGAAGGGAAAATTGACTTCAGCTGCAGTGAAGTAGAGATTTAAGGAACCTTTTTAAGAGGAAAAGGATTAGTGGGTCTGTAATAACAAATCGATTCCCTCAGTTGGGGCAAATGTCGTCTGAATGGCAGCGAGGCAGAGTCAAGGATCTTTGGGTTTTCTATGACTGTGGCTGTACGCATGCGCATGCGTGACAATTGCCTCCGTCAATACGCTACCCAGCTGATCCACATGTGATTGATTCTCTGAGGTGGAACCCACAAAGGCTTTTTCCTTATAAACAACCTACGCTATCCATTTGCTTTGTGGAAATAAGGTCCCAGGTTTATATATATATTTTCAAGTGCTAGGACAGTACTTGCAGAAGCTATTCGGTTGTTTTTTGTTTGTTTGTTTTGTTTTTTGTTTTTTTTTTTTGAGACAGGGTTTTTCTGTGTAGCCCTGGCTGTCCTGGAACTCACTCTGAGACCAGGCTGGCCTCGAACTCAGAAATCCACCTGCCTCTGCCTCCCAAGTGCTGGGATTAAAGGCGTGCGCCACCCACTGCCCGGCTGCTATTCGGTTTTTTAGATAAAAGGAAAAGCTAATTAAAAACACCCGATGGTCAAAAGTTAGTTTACCTTTAGTGAAATTATGCTTAAAAGATTAAATAAGGTTCACCTAGCGTTTAAAGAATAATGCATGTAATAAAATATATGTGAAGACATCTATCACTATACAGAGGACAATTTTATTCATGTAATTTTATATTTATGCAACTCAAAAATGTCTAGATTCATAGAAATGTTTAACAGATAACTAAATCCTATTGTTGTTGTATTACAAATATATAAGGAGTGTAAATGGTACTAGAATACATATTACTTAGGAAATAGGTTATATAAATATAAAATATATGTTTTTAAACAGATATGGGAGGTCACGTATAAATTTTAAAATTCTGGTGATTTTGATTATGGAAATCAGTTAAAATATATTAAAGTGCATTTACATTATATAAACTTAAAATTTTTCAGCTATCGTCCATAATAATCATGGCAATTTTAAAATAAATTTACAAAGACTAAAAGTTCATTCATCAAGCCTGTCTTAACACTTACAGTTCCTTAAGGTTGGAGAGTGTCTTGATTGCAGTGGGGAATTCATCAAGGTTATTATAATTTAAATCTCTGGAAATAAATAAATGGTATTCTCAGAAAAAACATCCATTTAATCCATTTACAAGGTAAGCTGGTATGCTATTCCAAAAGACCCACATTATCAATGAAAGCTCTTCCTTCTCTTTCAGGAGAGGGTTTACTGGGACATGCCGCCTGCAAATACTTTAAAAACAACTTATTGTATTGAGTGTGCTTGAGTGTGTATTGGGTGTGCTTGAGTGTATGCACATGAGTGTATGTGTTTGTGCAAGTATGTGTGAGCACCAAGCTTGCGTGTGGACGTAAGAAGACACTTTTTGGGAGCTGACTTTTCTGCTTCCTCTGGTGGGTTCCAGGAATGGAACCGAGTTCATTAGGTTGAACTGCAAGTGACTTCACTTGCTACGCTATCTCTAGGGCCCTGGCCACCGACGGTCTGAAAACATTTGCATTACAATAGTCATGACCCCCAAAGAACAGACACTTCCTGCCAAAAATCAAAGGGTTCCTTGGGTCCTTTAGAACAGGGAGGGACCTGCGGCAACTTTAACTTCCAAGGAGGAGTGATGGTTGCTTGGTGGGCTTGGATCACTTCCGGATGGAGCTCTTCACTGGGACCTGGTTCACTGAATTAGCAGCTGCTGTTTTCAGTGCTGGGATACTCTTCTTGTTGCCCCCTCCCCCCCCCCCCCCCATCTAGGAAGTCGGGCATGAGAATCGCCTTGTTCCTGGCTCATATGGGTCTCACCCAGCCTGAAGTCCAGGACAAGACGTATGTTTGGAAAGGTTTATGTGAAACACAAGACTCTTAACAAGGATGTGAAGTCTAGCGTTTCCCCAGAGTCACAAATGATGATCCATTCAGAAATATGATGTTTGTCTTGGTCTGTGAGGCAAAGCTCTGTGTTATCCCTCACACACAGTAATAGAAGCGCCAGAGAATTTCAGAGTCCTTAATTTCTCTATCTGTAATGACACAAATGGCTTTCAATCCCATTACTCACACATGTTTTATAGGCTTACTCTACCTACCTCTTCATATGAAAAAGGAATTGCTGTCTGGTCCCTGGGTATGGCGGATTTCCCAAATGACACAGAAAACCCTTTTGGTAAGGCAATCAGATGTGGTTAGATCCTCCTCAGTAGACAAGAATTGCTATTTAATTTTAAGAGAAAGATAATTTGGCTGAGTTCGACATGAATAGAGATTCCTACTTGTCTGGCAGAAGTCACCCTTAAGCTATTCTGCAGGCAGGAAACTCGTGTCTTTTGTGGACATAAATTTTCTTCCTGTTTGTAAATCTCTCCAGATGGTCTTTTTTTTTTTTTTTTTTTTTTTTTTTTTGATTAAACGAGGACTGGACCCTTATAAATTACTTAACTTTCTAGTCAGAGAAAGGAAGAGGTTAGGAAAAACCAATTTACGGATCCTCTGTAGCCCTGGGCAAAGTGGGGCCAGACAGTAAGATGTACGGATTTTTGTCCTGAAACTTTTTGCTTTGTGGCACTTATAAGGTTTTTTCTGTAAGACTGGTTCCTCACTCAGGACTGGGGACAGGAAAAGCTGATCTTGTTGTTTTTGTTTGCTTGTTTTCTCTCTCTAATTGTTCTGTGGACAGGGACGAGAAAGTGTTACTTCATGAGAGAGACACTGTAACTTTTCCCCAGCCACTGATGGAACTTCTGTCAAGTGCTGTCAAGGTCATGCCCGAATGAGTTTCTTTTTGACACCCGTGTCGAAGCGAGCCCAGTGACAAGTCATTCCGGAAGGAGAGTTGTGGGTGTTCATCTGTTGTAAGAAGACCCAGGATAGAGGGTCTCTCAGGAAGCAGGTTGATTCAGAACAAGTTAGAAGCTAAATGGACCATGGGTAAGTTGTTAAAGTCTGTATGCAATTGAACTATGCTCCCTAAGGTCATGGAAGACCTGGTTTTGTGATCACCACAAAGCTTGTGTCTTTTATTGCATTTCAGTATTAAAAGGTGACGGAACTTGAGGATATTCTTGCAACTACCTTCCTTGCCTAGCACACTCAGATATTTTGCTGCCTACTGTCTACCCTTATTGCACTTTGTTGGTTCAGCAGGACCTTTAAGACTATCTCCTGTAGGAAGAAGAGGCTTGTGCTCTAGGCAGACGTGAGATCCTCTGTCCTGGCTCTGGTATCTAGGATACGGCCAGCTGACTGGAATCCTTTCTATCAAAAGTATCAACAAAAATCTGAGCTATTTTTGTTGTTTGTTGAGATAAGGGTCTTACTATATCGGCCCAGGTGAACTTCAGAGTTCTGGGCTCAAGTGACACTCTGCTTCAGTCTTATGACTAGCTTGAGACCACAGGCGCATGCCACTGCATCCAGTGGAACTTTTGACCTATTCTTGGAAAGTAGCACCTGGATTTCAGAAAGAAGCAATTCCCAATTATGCGACAGGCTAAATGTAGTTCTGGGAAAGTAACTCAGCAGGCTCTAAGACAAGATAGGAATAACTGGATAATAGGATATTTGTAAAAATGACTCAAACAATGTATACCAGTGAGCACGCACATATTCCATAAGTGACATAGTGCCTTGGATTGCTTCAGTATGAACATCATTCCTTATGAAAGGCCTAGATTTTGGGGTCGGCAGTTTCCCTTCAGCAGAGGATCCAACTCACAGCCAATTCAGTGCTCCTGACAAGAGGGAGTGCTCCTCAGTGGAGAATACACATTCCCAAGCAAGCAGTCATGGCTTGCTTAGAGGATCTCATTTAACTTTAATTGTCCCCACTAATTTGCCACTCTCAAGAGATTAAAATGGAATCGCAGTTTTATTGTTTAGCTCTGTGGTGTGTGTGTGGGTAAGATAAAACCTCCGTAAATATCTGTTTAAGGCTCAGGCAATTAAGCAAACCAAACATCACGGTTGGCTTTAAGGCTGTTTTGATTCCTGCAGAATATTCATGAAAACACTGGGGAAAGGAAACAAACAGAAGGTCAACTCACAAAGTCTCCAGACTGTGGAGTCCATCAAAGCATTTCTTTCCCAGGGAGTGGATTCTATTGTTATGGAGATGCCTGGAAGAGAGCATTAGGGGCAGTCAGGAGCAGTCCTGACGGCAGAGGGGACGGAGAAAATATAGGAACAACATTTTGGTTGTTTAAACCCAAAGACATAAAAAGGATGCACAAATGATAAGAAATGAACATTAAAATAATCCCCTGTGCTGCCTTCGCCGTACGCGACTGATTCGGTAGCATGAGATCTGAGATGACTGCTCTGTGTGTGTGGAGCTAGGACTGACTCGAGCTTTTCACTCTAGTTTCCAGTGTGGTTTGCTCCTTGTGACTTGGAGACATAGAGTGCTCAACAGAGAAGCTGAACATCACTGAGGGCACAGGACAGAGGGAGAGTCACACCTGGGCTCCATTCCCAGGCCTGGGCTATAGGTCCGCAAGAAAGAATTTCAGCTACAGGGGATAGTGACCAGATTTTTTTCTGTTGCCCATGATTGGTAATCTTGACCAACTATTACCATCTTAGGCTCAACTGATAAGTCAGTTATGCCAGAGTCAATGCGAACAGCTGTGTAGACAACTGAAATGTAGACTAACTCCCAAGGAGATTTTGGAAAATGGGTTTAAGGGAGTCGAGGTTAAAATAAAATTAGTCTAGAGGGCTGGAGAGATGGCTCAGCAGTTAAGAGCACTGACTGCACTTCCAGAGGTCATGAGTTCAACTCCCAGCAACCACATGGTAGCTCACAATCATCTGTAACAGGATTCGATGCCCTCTTCTGGTGTGTCTGAAGAGAGTGACAGTGAACTCACATACATAAAATAAATAAATAAATGAATAAATAAATGAATAAATAAAATCTTTTAAAAGAAATTAGTCTAGGGAAAAAAAACCACCACAAAACAAAGGTCATAGCTTCTTCAGGGTCAGCGACATCATATTCATGTAAAGAATTCAGAGTAGAAATTTGTTAAAATCTCCTTAAATTTATTTATTGTTTTTCCGGACGTAGATCTTTGTTTTAATAAATAAATTTTGGTTTGAGGTGAGATCTTGGTGACATTTGTTCAAGGTCTTTTATATGCCAAGGATGAGAGAGGGAATGGAGAGAAGCGTGCATAGCCTCATCCGAGTACACGCTACAGAAGAAGAGAGGGGCAGTCAACTTCAGCAATGCAGTGGTCAGGGAGAGAACAAAAGAAGCATCTTTGTTCCTCAGTAAGGTTTGCGTCCTAAACGGCTGGCTGAGACCTGTAAGCCTAAGACTTGGCAGCCAGCCTGTGGTGTTATACCAGATGGCAGTAAGGCCTATGAGAGGCAGGGCCTAGTGGAAGGAAACTAGGTCACTGAGCCTTGTCCTTGAAGGAGCCACAGGGTCCTAGCCCTTCCTGTCTCTGTGTTTCCCAGCTGCTGTAAGGTGAGCAACTTTGGTGTACCATGTATTACTCTTCACGATGCTCTGCTTCACCAAAGGTCCAGAGCGGTGAGATCAACAACCGGGGAGGAACTTGCTGAAAGTGTAAGCTCAAATGCACCTTTCTTCCCTTTAAGGAGTATGTCCCTCTCTCCCTCCTTCCTGCCTCCTCTCCTTCTCTCCCTTATAGGATCTTACCCTTTAGCCCACCCAGCTTGACCTATATCCCTTAGGCTGACTTTCAAACTCACTGCAACCCTCTTGCCTCTTGTCTTCTAAACCCTAGAATTGTAGGCGTGAAGCCCCATGCCCAGCTTTGTCTCAGCATCCATCACAGGGACGAACACATCGGGCAAGCTGATATTATAGTCCTTCAGGTAGCAACTGCACCCAAACATCGGCACTAGAGAAAGGCTAGTTATTCTATTACACACATGGGGTGCACTGCTTTACTGTCGAAGAAGACTGACCCCATTTCCAAACTATTAGTTGAGAACCATTTTGTTTTCTAAAATGGAGAGATGTGAGTGAGGCCTGGCCTAGAATCCTGTCATGGTGGTGGTGGAGGCAGGAGGATCAGGACTTTCAGGTCATCTTCAACTGCACAGCAAGTTCAAGGCCAGTGTACATGAAACCTTGTCTCAAAAACCCAACCCAACCCAAATCAAAAGATATCAAGATCTCAAAGAGAAAAAAAGCTATAGAAAAGCAGAATTGTCGTCAAGAGTCAATGTCCCCCTCTCCTCTTCTTCGTCTCTTCACCCCTTTCCTCTTTCTTCCATCAGTATTAGGTCTCAAACCCAGGTGCTGACGATAGACAGTCTGCCATTAGGATACATCCCCAGCTAGCAATGATTGGCCTTCTTCTTCGTAATTAAAAAAATCAAAGCTTGTCAAGGTTAGAGATAAGTTTACTGATGAAGTATTAATACTTGTTTAGCTAGCGTTTTGCATGCCTGGTTCCATCCGTAGAACTTCAAAAAAGTCCTTATTTTATATATACTATTAATCATATTTTATATAATTAATAATCAACTTGTCTTTCAGCAATGTTTTCTATTAGTTTTTTGATGATTTCTTTTAAAATGCACAATAGATTCTACTAAGGTAGAGGGACTATTTGATCTTCGTATGCCCAGCAATGTTTATTACTAATCAGGTATTTCATAGATTTTTTTAAAATCATTCACACGATTGGAAAATTTATGTCATTTTAGAGAGGGGCTCTAAAATGAAACTTTCCCCCTGCCTTTAACATACCTCCATTCAAGTTTTGAGGTCCACCATTTGCAGGCTAAGGTCTCAGAGGGGATTTAGAAAGTGATGAAAGAGAGAGCCAAGTCAATCGAACTTACAGAACCACAAGGCTGGAGAGATTTCCGAAGGCATAGTCTGCTATGTGGTGTATTTTGTTCAGGGCCAAGGTCATGGCTTGCAGGGCTGATAAACTTCTGAAAGCCTGGACCGGGACATCTGTCAGAGCGTTGTCATCTAGCCACAGGTGCCTCAGGGAGTGCAGGCCACTGAAACAGCTGGGTGGCACGTAGCTGATGTGGTTGGCATCCAGACGTCTGGAAGAAAGCACGCCAGAATGGGAAACGGCAAAGCTTAGGCTAAGTACGGACTCAGCTGGAAGACATCGCATGTGCTCATTAGCCAGAGCAAGTCAGTCTGGGGCGCTCCAGGCCCCAGACAAGCTGGACCATTTTTCTCTTCTGATCAGCCCTCTTCACTCATGGTTAGATCTTTAAGACCTCCCCCCTAGAGTGCCCCCCCCCCCCAACTACCCCTCGAGGTGTTCTGACTCTTTTCCAGGCTTGTGGGTACCATGCTGTCATGCACCGGAAGTGGCCTCCCTGAGGTGTGAAATTGCATCCCGTTCTGACAGCCTAATGTAGATGTTCTCTCACCTCGTTCCCACCCCAAGCCAAATGAATGGCTTTGCGATCCCAGACTGTTTGGAACATATGAGACTGCAATCTACTGGGTTGTTCCTAAGCGCTAGGAAAAGATTGTTTCAGTATTTGAAAAGAATCAGTAATTTTGAAAGGCTGTTCTATATGCCCCTGGGAAGAGCTTCCAAACTGCTGGCTGCCTTACGGAGCCTAACCGTTCTGCCTTGGGCAGAAGTGTGTTTTTCTGACAATTTAAACGAATAATAAAATTAGCAGCTTCGCAAAACTCTTGCTTCCTTTTCGCACTTTCTGTTTCTTTTATTTTCTTTCTTTGTTTCGTTTTGTTTTAAAATGGGAAACAGTTCTAAAAATAGGGTTGGTTAATAAGCTGCTGTAGCCTCTGAGTCAGCAGAGGGAGTGTAGGACATTTATTTTGTCATAATTCAAGAGAAACGGTGGCTGTAATTAAAGTGACCTAATGGTTCTTGTGGAAACGACAAAATTGAGATTTTTTTGGTGAGATATATGAACAACTGAATCACTGTCAATCAGATATGCGTCCATAGCTGTTATTCCTCACTTTTTATAAGACTACATTTGCTTGCATTTTGAAAACCAGAATTAAAAACAAAAACAAAACAAAAACAACTAAAGAATTGCATTTTATGCAGCTCATGTTTTAGGAAGGATTAGAAAATCGTGAGAGGATGGATTTTTAAAAAATGTTTTGGAAGCATTTAAGATTACACAGATTCAGGGAGCACACGAGAATCACAAAACAATCTGGTACAAACCAAATTTAAACAGTTTAGAAACAGAGAAAGCTCTCTGTGACAGACAGCTAATCTCTCCGGAAAGCCGATTCCTCACTTTGGGTCACATACATCATTCCAGTCATCCCCCAGTTCCTATTCTTATCCTATCAATGGGACAGGTGACCCCGATGGGCCCTGAGCCAAGCTTCAGTAATAACTGAGGTAAGGTCACTCGGAACAAACCTGAGTTGGTGTCTTTGCCAGTACCCACTCACATTTCCAGCGGACAGCCGTGATTGTAGGAGCTGAGACAGGGTCTCCTGACACGGCAGGGGTCTGTCAATAAATGAGCTGGAAGTGCTTAGGGGAAGTCCATCATGGCCTCGGGCCCCTTTCTTCAGCTATCTGCCCGTGCTAGGGTACAGTGCAACTTCATCAAGGGTGAGGAGGTAAATTGATTTTATTTGGCTAGAAGTCCATATTTAAACTGGGTGTAACTACTGCCTTAACTGTTGCTTCTCAGTTGCACCCCACCATACAGCGTGGGCCTCTGGTGCGCACAGCATGCACAAGGCTTTCTAGCCTAGTTGCTTAGGCATCGACACTGCAAATTGCTCCCCCAAAGCCTTGCAAATGACAAACCTCAAAGTTCAGTGCAATGTTGGGGAACCCTATGATCATCCCCCCCCCCTCCAGGCCACCAGATGAAAGATTAAAATCTGGCCATACTATTAAACAAATTTCTGTCTGAAATGATTAAGTCATAATAACTGCTCAGTGCTCTCACATTCTCAATGCTAATGAGCACTCCCAGACCTGTCGTTCTTAAGAGACTCTAGGTGTCCTGAGCAGAGCATTGAAATGTATTTCTATGATACAATTTCATTATTTAAGAAACTCCCTATAAAAGAATGTCACAGGCACGGATATGGCTGAGGTACTTTCTATGCTTGGATGAAAATGTCACGATAAGATCCATTACTTTATAAATTGATATACACCAGTAAAATATATGAAAACGGAAACTCCGGCAGACAGTGCTCCTAAAAACAGTGTTTCAGAATCAGAGTCTGCCTGAAATTCCAGCTTCATTCAGATATGAGTTTATTGTTTACACTCAAAGGCACTGTCTGGGTTCAGTTGTCCCTTTCCTACTTTATTAAAGTAGGAAATCAACAAATAAAAATGTATATATTTACAGGGTATACTTATATATATTTACAGGGTTTTATTACAAGCATATAATGTAAAGTGACTAAATAAATCTTATTAACATTTTTTTCTTTTCATACATGTGCCCATTTAAGATGCAGTCTCCTAGCAAATTTTAAGTATACATCCTTATTAATTATAGTCACAGTACTCTATAGATCAGTTCTATAGTGCAGTACAGCAGATCACCTTAACTTATGCAGGCTAAGGCTCTGTGTCTTTTAACTAGCCTTCCCCAGTTTCTGCTGTCACCCCCCAGGGCCCTGACAACCATCATTCCACCCCTTTCACTGATATCTGATTTAATTTTAAACTCCCCCAAGGCTAAATCGGAGTATGGAATTAATTATCTACTCACTTTACAGGTGATCCTTACATAACAAGGTTAAGCCTGGCAGGACATAAGTTGTGCCTACTTAGTGAGTCAGCAGAGGGTCCAGAATGTGCCAATCTGCTCTTTTCAGGCAAGTAGACATTTTTAATTTATATGCCTGGAAAATGGGACATTTAAGCAGAGAAATAGAAGGCTTCTGTACAGTACAAGGAAGAAAATACACACTGGGGCTGGTGAGAAATGTCAGTGGTTAAGACTCTTGCTGTGAGGTCATGAGGCCAGAGTTCACATGCCAGCACCCACCTAGTAATGTGCTCACCCTGCAGAGACCTGGCCTCTCAGTCTGGCTTCAGAATATCCAAAGCCCGTATCTGGCTTCCTGTGTGCGCTGCGGTGCACACACCTGCAGACATGTGCACCTTTACTCATGGGGACAGTCAGTTCTCTATTTACATTCTATGGGTTCTGGGGATCAAACTCAGGCTTGGGAGCAAGCACCTTTTCCCTCTGAGCCATCTCATTGGCCCCTTTTCAGACTTTAGTAATAATATTGATCTGTGTATATGTATGTATGTGTGTATAATATATATATATATGAACATACATACAATAAGGTCATGTTTTGTTAATAATATATCACTGACTATAACATCTTCATTTCAGAGGCAAAGGACAAGTGTTGATGTGTAACAGACAACACATTCTCAGAGAAAGTTCTAGCAATGATTTTTTTTTTTTTTTTTTTTTGGGTTTTTCGAGACAGGGTTTCTCTGTGTAGCCCTGGCTGTCCTGGAACTCACTCTGTAGACCAGGCTGGCCTCAAACTCAGAAATCCGCCTGCCTCTGCCTCCCTCTAGCAATGATTTGATGCATCCAACCAAACGTAACAGGGTAACACAGAACCTATAGGCGGTTATGCATAGCAAAGTGAGCTGTTTACAAAGCAGTAGAAATGTCCTTGCTTTCAGCTCAGATACGATCTTCAAATACAATCTGAAAGGGTATTGCACGGGAAGTGGCATCTATTTTATGCTCCTTATATGTTACTGCTTCTGATGAAATTGTAGCTTTTACACCACTTATTTTAAAAAATTAAGATGTATGTGTGTGTGTCTGTGTGTGTATGTGTGTGTATGAGAGAGAGAGAGAGAGAGAATGAATGCCATATGTGTGTAAGTGCTAAGGACAGCCGGAAAGCAGCTTTGGCTTCCATGGAGCTGAAGCTACAGGCAGTTGAGAGTTGCTTTATGTGGTGATTTGAACTCATGACTACTGGAATGGTCACATGCTCTTAAACGGCTGTCTCATCTCTAGTTTCTTTAACTCCTACTTCTTTGATTATTGACAACAATGGCCACATGGAAAATGGCAAAGCATAGTGAAGGAAGAACAAGCAAAGCTAAGCTAAGGGCCAGGATGTAGTTCAGTGGTAGGGTGCTTGCCTTGCCTGCACATGACTCTGAGTTCCACTGCTAATATCACAAAAACCAACCAACCAACCCCCCAAAAACAACCAACCAACCAACCAACCATCCATCCATCTAGCTAGCCAGCCAGCCAGCCAACCAAACCGAAAAACCAACCAACCAACCAACCAACCAACCAACCAGCCAGCCAGCCAGCCAGCCAACCAACCAACCCCCAAAAAACAACCAACCAACCACCCAATCAACCAACCAGCCAGTCAGTCAGCCAGTCAACCCCCCCAAAACAACCAACCAACCAACCAGCCAGCCAGCCAGTCAGCCAGCCAACCAACCAACCAACCAACCAACTACCAAGTAATCAACTAATCAACAGTCATCCAAGCAAGCAAGTCATCAACAAATTTAAGTCAAGATCCTGTCCCTTATCAATTCTGAAATTTTGGGACATATCGATTTATATGTCTTTGAATAAGTTTTCACTGATAAAGTAGAATCACAATATGTCACAGAATTACTATGGGAATTAAATGGAAATGTTTTGAAAGCCAGTTAAGTGTTAATATTTGAGGGTAGTCTTTAGATTTGTGAGCAGTGTCATCTTTCTCCCTGTAGAAGTCCATTTTTCTTGCAATTCCTTAATCCATTGTAATTTCACATCTCTCTCCCGGCGAACACCATGTTTTGGTCCTATGGATGAGCAGAACTGGAGATTCTCCTACTCCTCACACAACCTTCAGTATGAGCCTTTGGCAGTTACGCTCTATGCTTTGTTGCCTGTTATAATAAGCCTTCCAAAGAGATCGTGCTGCTCAAGCTGGCCAGCCCAAAGGACTGTCTCTTGTGGATGTGTGTTGCCTTTCCTTATTCCTACATGGTCAGGACCATCCAGCTCACCTTGACAGGTTTCAAGAACTTTAAGTGTGGATAACTTAACTTTCAGAAGACCTCTGGACTATCTACCTATGAGAAGTGCCCCATCCTCTCTAAGAAATCTTCACGGTCATATCAAAACATTTCTTTAGACTGATCAGACATCCATAGATCTGGATGTACTGTAGAATGGTCACTCTGATAGCAATGTGTAAGAGGAACCAGTAGAAAAAAATGGAGGTGCTTGTAGTCAACCTTTTGAGAGGGACGAATGCCCGGAGGAGGTGTGGAGAGGGAGAGGGAGGGCTTGGTCTAGGGGTGCTCACTAAGTCACTGGAGCTACAAAGGGAAGCAGAAAGTTATGACGATTCATCTTTCTGGTCTGGACAACTGGGCTGTTAGAGCTCATGTGAGAGCAAGAAGGAACGCCACTCTATTTTGTGTAAAATAAAAACAAAGTAGAATTACATGCACACGCTGACTGCAGTTCTGCAATAGCTTGTGCTCTATGTAACAAAGCTACAAAGCATGAAGCAAAATGTTAGTCTTTTCTTACCAGGATGGCAAGAACACTTTTTTCTTTCTGTGTGAAGTTTTAATCTTAATGCTTTTACGCATAAGGCATTGACTGCAAGTTTCCTCTCTTAAGAGAAACATTTTGTGAATCTGCTCTATTCTCTTGAAAGGAACCCTTGATTTGTAAGTAGCATTATTGTGGGGATTAGAGGTGCTATGAGATCACTGCTGCTGCTGTTATTCTTGAGAATGGTTCTTTATCTATCTTCTATATGACACCTTGCCAACATATCCCATAAGCTTGTATCTTTGTTTGAGAATGTCTTTGAAGAACCATTAACTATAAGGAAGAAAGCGTTAGTCACAAGATAAGTCATTGATCTTGGCTAATTCCATACCAAGATGACCATAATAGTGTCAATTATTAACATAGATGGCTGAGAGGAAAGAAGGGCCCAAGTGTGAAGTCAGTTGCAGCTGTCCTGTACAGCTTGCGGGGACTCATAATGAACAGAATTACGGCGCATAGCATTTTTATGACCAGCGTTTCACAGAACAGTATTTTTTCCCTCATAAATTTTAAAAATATGACCTGCCACTCTTGTATAGTAGATCCTTTTTTTTTTTTTTTTTTAACTGTTTGTGAGACCATTTTGAGGAAGGCATGGATACTTAGGGAACCATAATATTCTTTCTGGGTCACTGGTAAACTCTGAGAAATAAAGGCATTCTCAATTATCACTTTACTAGTCTAATAAAATGAAAAGCACCCAATTGAAATCCATTTTCAAATATAGTTCAACAAAATGCACAGATTCTGTGTTATGGCAAAATCTTATTGTTTTGAACCTTTTGTCCTGGAATCAATGGATGATTACCATTGAATTTAACCATTGAATTTAACCCAAGATCATTATCCTAGTGTCATCAGGATAGAAGGTTGTCTATATAATAGAGCAAAATGGATTGAAATGGATTCTTTGTATTATTAGAATCATTTTCACTCTTGCTGTTCCTATTCTTAAATAGTTGTGGTGTGGCCATAACATAGGGATTCCATCTTTAAACACATTCCCCATACAGATGAGACATTTCCAATATCTTATGAAGACAAGTGTGTGGGTTCACAAAAGGGCTGCGATGGCTTAGCTGGGAAGTTTCTGCTTGCGTTTTCCCTTCCCCACCTAATTCACTTATAAAGCTGGTGCAGCCCCCTCAGGAAGAGAGCCATTGCTTCAGGCATATGTCTGAAACGGCAATAATTCTTTTTTCCCCCTCTCTTAGCAGAGAGAGTCTACAGGTTCATGGAAACGCCATAATTTATTCTTGTCCATTGCCTCGGGAGCTGGATAAAAAGAGACTGGGGTATCTAAGCCTCTGTTTCTCTGGCATTCTTTCCAGCATTGCTGAAGATGGAGCTAAGCTTCCCACGTGGTGAGAGGTGGGGGCTCTGCCACCGAGCTGTGCCCCAACCCCGATGAAGAATAGATTTCAGGCCACGGTTCATTATGTTGATTATTTTTTTGTTTGTTTGTTTCAGAGTTACAAAACTGTTATGAGTTTTGTGACAAGGAGCGGGCTACAACAAAAATAAGGAGGGCAGTCCCTTCTTCAGTTTCAGTTCTTTGCACAGGAAACAAAGGTTCTCTTTCTGTGTCAGGGACCCATTAGTCTCCCAGGTACCAACCGGCAGGATTTGAAACCTCGAGTCTACTTTTGGAGCTCCCATTGCCTTCCAGCCAACCCCCAGTAATTTCTCTCCATGTATCTTCATCTCTGAGTTGACTCCCGGGCTAAGGCTCTTAGCGGTTCACACCTGCATCGCAGCCCGGCTTCTGAGCTGGCCCCTTTTGCCTTTGATCTCTTATCTTTTCAATTAATCCTGCAGACCGCTGCCAGATTAATCTCTCTGAAATTGGCCTTTATATCATTCCCTTGGTAGGACTCTATGATTCTTCCAAGTTACCATTCCTTTCCAATCTAACCCCTGCCCCCATTCTGACATTCAAGGCCCTCTGTCTACTGTATCTGTTCGGACCTTTCTCTTATTTCTCTGATCTAGTCAAATGTTTTTTTTTTTCTATCCCTTTCCCACAGTAATTCTAGGATTTGTGTCCATGACCATCTCTCGTGTTTAGAAGGGCCTCCATACCTGTCCAAATTTTATCATTCTTCCAATCAGCAGGCTTTCCCTACGTCCCTACTCTTGAAGTGAGAAGCCCCGAACTAACCGAGTGGGAAAACTGCTAAGTAGGTCAATTCCACTATCTCTGCCGAAACCATTGGTTCAGCTAACCCCAGGGAAGATGTGGGGGAAAGCCATACATAGACTCGAACCTGGAGCCGAGGAGATGAGTAAATACAGCTTACAGCCAAAGTAGGGAGCACAGAGCAGCTGTCTACAATACAACTTAGAGTCCACATCTTCAGTTTATTTCAGTCAATAATGCCAGAAGGCTGTCTCTGTGTCTCATGCTGGAGACGCAGCATTCAACCATGCAGGTGTGGTTAGAGCCTTTTTGAGACATTTCAAAACCAGTAGGGAGACAAGCTCTTATCATGAGGTAGTCAGAGAAGAGAAGTCTACGGTAGGAGGTAGGCTTTACCCCAACTCCTTTAAAGTATAGCTCTGAAATTCAAACTACATGTCATGTGCATGTAGTTCTTTCTCCTAAAGCACAAGCTAGAAATCTTGCTCTGTCCCCTCTCCTCACGCGACCCTCTACAGTGGCGCTGATCCCAGTCACTGCCCCACTAGGCAAACTGTTGGAGAAACTAGAAACCTAGAGACCATTCATGATACTTCCCCTTCCCTTTTCCCCTTCTCCCACCCCTCTCCCTCTCCCTCTTCTTCTTCCTCCTCTTCCTCTTCTTCTCTTGAGAAGGATCTCACTGGGTGGCCTTGGCTATCTTGGAACTCACTATGTAGACTACACTGGCCTCAAACTCACAGAGATCTGCCTCCTGGGTGCTGGCAGTAAAGGCCTATGCCACCACGCCTGGCTTCTTTATTCTTCTTGGATACTTCTGGGAACTCCATCCTCTAGGTGTTTCTCAAATCCCTCTTCCTTTTTTGATCTCCAGCATGTATTTTGATAAAGGTTTACGTTCTCCAGGCTGACTTCTTCAATCATGCAGATCTGATCGGATCCCTTCCTTCTTAATACCTTCCTGTGGGGGTCCATCCTGCAGTAAGCCTGGTGTTATCCTTCATGTGCCCCAGATGTGCTTTCACAGAGTCTGGCCCTAACATGACCTATAAGATTGTCTTGATAGTTAGCTCTTCCTCAGGAATATCACTTCAGCCTGTTGTGGAGATTTAAAGCCCTACCTGGAGTTTCTACCCCACCTTGATCATTCAGTTCCTGGATAAAAGACACACACAACCTTTATATTTAAAATATGCCTTAAACAACACAAGAGCTGGGCAGATATCTACCTTCTATGCTATTAAAATCTACTTTCCTATCGATAACTCTGAGTTATTACTTACTATGTTTTATTTGGCGTGCTCTTAACTCCAATTCACCAGCCTTCAGGGCTAAGTTTTCATGACTCACCTAACTAACCCATAGTGGCTGGTAGCTGCTTATATTCTTATGTATATTTGTGTCCCCAAAACTGTTCAAATGAGTGTCTGCACATAAGACACTCTGGGACCCTGCACCCAGTTGGTTCCGATTGGTAAATAAAGATGCAGACAGCCAATGGCTGGGCTGAGAGACAGCCAATGGCTGGGCTGAGAGACAGCCAATGGCTGGGCCAGGCAGACAGAGGCGGGACTTTTAGGATTCCTAGACTAGGGACAGAGAGAGAGGAGAGGAGGAAGGAGTCCTGCCATGCCTGAGAAGGTGTGGAACACAGCATAGCCACCATGTAGGCGCTGGGGAAGAGTGGCCCCAAGATGGGCTGCCTGACTGGGTCCAGGGCAGCAAAGATGGAGTATAGATTTTAATAAGTAATGACTTGGGACTATAGGAGGGAGGTGGATTAGCCACCTGGAGGTTAGGAAGTGGCCCAGCCATTGAGCAGTTTTAGGCCTATGAAAATATAAATGCTGAGTGTGTGTGTTGTTCATTCAGGTACCCAGAACATTAGGGAGGGTAGTGAGGAGCTCCACCACTGCCAGGATCAATTTGAGGTCATGATTGGGTACATCTACAGTGGCTCCTCTCTTCCCTTTCACCTTCTTTCTCCTTAGGGTTCTCCTCTGACCACAAGCCCCCCAATCCTAACCCCCACCCATGTCTCTTCTGCCCAGCTATTGGCTGTTGGCATATTTCGTCTACAGATCATCTAGAGTTTTGCTAAAATAAAGATTCTTATTAAGTAACACTGAGCTGGGCCCCAAGGATCTGTAAGGTTAAGGTGGCACTCTGTGGCCATTCCAGGCATCACATTTGAATATCTGGGCAGCACGGTATGTGGCCTTTTAACTTTATTTGCCCAAGGTAGTCAGTAGGGTTAACAGGCAGAGAGGAAAACTGTTTTCAATTAAATACAAGGCAATACTTTACTTTTATATTGTACCTATATTATTAGCTCAAATTGGACTGCAAAGTATGGATTTTGTGATTTTTTTTTTTTCAGGCTTGCAAAGAATTCAAAGGGTTTCGTATCACCCGAGGGAATAAATGCCATCTGCAGAACATGTCATTCCCAAGATTTTACTCTAAGAAACACGTATACAAGAAAGCTATGTGGAAACAGCAGTGCATGGAACCCTTCTTCAGGGCTCTGGTTTGCGTGGGGGAATGTCAGTCATAGGCTCTGGTGTTTGAACACTGGGTCCTTAGATGATGGCACTGTTTGGGAAGGTTGTGGAACCTTTAGTGGGTGGAGTCTTGCTGGAAGAAGTGGGTTACTGGGGGGTGGGGATTAGGGTTACATACCTTGGCCCTGCTTCCTGTTTTCTCTTTGCTTCCCATTATGAATGCAATGTGACCAGATGCCTCGCACTCATGTCCACATGCCCTCTCTGCCATGATGGACTGGACCTGGATTCCCTCAAACTGTAAGCCAAAATAAATGCAACCCCTCCCACCTCCATTCCAGGTTGCTTCTTGACAGGCATTAGTCATGGCAACACTCAGAGATTCTGATTTGCATTGTTCTGATGTGTGGCTAGGTGCCGGAACTCTCTGGAAGATGATTTATTCCCAACATTGAAAAGGCTCTCTAGTGTGGAGACATGTGCAATGCAATGTCCAGAGGATTACCTTATAGAGGGTAATATAAAACACAAAGAAAGTATCTTTCTTTCTCCTTCACACCCTCTCTCTCTCTCTCTCTCTCTCTCTCTCTCTCTCTCTCTCTCTTTCTCTCTCTCGCTGTGTGTGTGTGTGTTTGTTTGTTTTGGAGTTGGGAAAATGGGGGTTAATTGAAGACAGTAGAATAATAGAATCACCATATATTACCGGGGTCACGTGATAATCTGACTCAGGTCCAAGAAGAGGCTGTGACTTGGTAGGGAGACTTCCTAGTATTGGCACAGAGGAGAAGATGGAATCTCACCCCAGTCCTCCCTCCACCCCCCAGCCCCAAAGCAGCACAAAGCGAATGTCCTTGCATCCCAGGTGGACAGTCTGGAATGAGTGGAAACTGACAAGGAACGTGACAACCACAAGGCCTACTGTAAGATTTTCATTTTGGAGCCCTTTAATAGAAGCACGAGAAGGATAATTTACCACGTTAAGCACAAGATAACAACACAACTTGAATGGAGTTTGCTGTTCCCAAGACCTCTAAACCAGGGCAGGGAGCACCTTCAGCTGATTTGGTGTGGTCTGTGGACTTGGAGATTAAGTTGTGCTTATGAATCTTTTGTGAACAAATCCCATTTGTTGCACCAAAGCAGCACAAACAGTATCAGTGACAAAGAGAAGCACACCAGCATACACAGCTCTTGCCTCATAGCTCACATTGACTGAGCTCTGGGCAAAGGGACCTTGTGACCATTTGTCACGTAACCCAGCTGACACAAAGCAGTGTGCACCAGGGGCTGAGAACCTGTCTAGACGCTTCATTTCGGATGTGATGTCATCCCGGAAAATTAACCCTTGACTCTTTTCACAGGGAACATGTACTTAGAAATTTATAAGGTTTCAGAAAGAAATTCCTTTGTGAACCAGAAACCGGGAGACACCTGGTGAACAGTAAATATCTAGCCGGTCAGAAACTAAATCTGAACACCTTTATCAGAGAGTCACCGCCCAGTTGAAGTGAAGAAAAGGCTCGTGGTTTTCTCTTTCTCAAAGAGCTCCCTTCTGTTTGTGATCTTTCAGCCAATAGGGGATTTCGGTTACAAACTCTTATCCTAGTATCTCCTGACTGCTTTGCAGCTGTTTAAAGTTCCTCTTGGGTAGTGACAGTATCTCAATTTCCTTTTAGCCACTAGATCCCGTCCCCCGACAGTCCTACTGGAGGCAGTTGGCTTCCCTCTGCTTGTTTCCTTCAGGTAAAGCTAGCTCAACAAAAGCGGAGTGACACTGTCCTGTCATTAAGGAGTGGCTGGAAATGCAACAGCCCCATCCCCAGCCACAAAGGGCCCCTTGTGCGCTTGTTTATCTATAGGCTGCTGAAAACCTAGGAAGTCACTTTGTTTGACTAGAATAAAAAGCTTGAAATGACCTCAAGCACAGATTTTCTTTCATTAAAAAGAAAGATCAAAGAATGAAGGTCTCATCTTCAGATCTCACACTCCCTTCTCTCATTACTGAAGTAGAAAGCATCAAGAAAACCGTATGTAATTATTAACTGATGGATTCCTTACGGAGATTTTTCAGCTAGAGTCTGCAGGACTCGCTCGCTTTGTTCAGGCCTTTATCTCCCTCATCAGTCAGGACCAGAAAGCAGCGCTTTGTTTGACAGATGAGGACTCCAGTGTATGGATAATTAGAGAGTACTTGACACACATGTGTATCAGAAATCATGCAACATATTGGAATCATTCCTACATTCTAATGAGAAGACGGTTTACTAACACAACAGTTGTGCCGGAGACTTGCCAAGTAGTGATTGAGAACAATTATTTCCAACCCAAGTTCCCAAACATGTAGCCGGTATCAATGTTCCTCAAGTGGGGAATTTCTTATTTGTTTCTATGGGTGCTGGGAGGGAAACTTCTGATGGAAAGTGTGTTCTGAGCAAAAGACATCAGCACCATTGTAGTGTGTGTGTGTGTGTGTGTGTGTGTGTGTGTCTGTGTGAGGTCTGAGTCTATGTAGATGAGCGCTCTGGGACTCTTTGTGATTACCTACGTGTGCAGCGACTGGCAGCTTGTGGTTTATGCAGTAGCTATGTATCAGGATACACAGTAGATCTTGATTTCCTAATTTGAGGGTCCTTGACAGAGAATGCAGCGTTTAAAGCACTTGCATTTATTTTGCTAAGTAAAGTTGGATTACAAAGAAGCTCAGACAGTTTAGAGATAAAACAAATTAAAGAAGCCAAAACATTGGATTGTCCAATTCCAATTTCCTAGGTAAAAGGCAAGCATCATTTTTTTCATTTGAATTTAGAAAAAAAATATTAACGGGCATGTGGGCAGGATTACATAAGTGAATGTTTGCTCCTGAGACACCAACTGGAGATGTAATTCATTAATTACATATATTTAATTACACTGCCTGGAACCGCCAAACTCGAGGGCTAAGACTTCAAGTCCATATGACCCCACCAGCTCATGGGGAAGCAGGTCATTTCCTTCTCAAACTGAGATGCCTGATTTGTAGCTACAGCAGTACTTACAGGGATTGAAGGCTTCTCAAGTTCTGTAGCGCTTCCTCCGGAACCTGGCTCAACTGGTTGTTCTGTAGCATGCTGTCCGTGAAAACAACAACAACAATAACAAAAGAAAGACATTAAAGAAAATTAACAATCGCTGTCCCTAACACAGCAGCAGCAGATGCTGTCCCAGGTGCCTTAAAAACATCAACGCATCACACGTGCCAGGTTTCGGGGGAGGTTAAATTCCTAGGAGGGAGTACACATAATAAATTAAGTAAACCTGACAAAACCCCCAATTATCAATTAAGCCCACATCTCCCATCCAGTTACCTTCAGATGACAGAACAAGAGCAGGTTATCTTGAGGCCCCAGTGAGTTAATTAGAAAATTCTGGTTTTGTTAGAGAGGCTTCAGTAGGGAGACAAAACCATTAAAGGGTTTATGGTATCACAGAGCACAGTTAAGGCGGAAAACTCTCGAGTGGCTGTTGATTTCTTTCACAAATCTTCCTTACTGAATACACGGTGTATTAGCAACCTAATAGGTCCTGAGTAGGACGTGGATGCATGAATCCATTTTATCATTTGCACAGGTGTACAAAAAGAATATGAGCTGCTTTTGTTATAGGTGGGGTATGATTTTGTATTTTCCTAGCTTCTTTTCTGGGTATATTTAAAACAGTCACTACTTCATACCACATTGTCAGGCCCCTCTAAGCATACGTCTTTGCTTATATTTTTGTCTTCTTTTTTCTCTAATTTTTGATCAATAAGGCTAAATGAGAACAGACGAAGCTAGAGGTGGGAGAGAGAACAACTTGTCATCTGGTTGAATGGAGGCTAGTGACAATTGATGACCTAATTCTTGGGTGTTCTTTCTGTCTAAGTGTCCTATGTATAGACAGTGTGCTGCCTACCATGGACGGATTGTAGGTCAGTGCTGGATAGGAGAATTGTGACTCTCTGTGGCTTTTCTATGGCTATCTTTGCTCATCACCTTATGGTTTTGGTTTGGTACTGGGAGAAAGGAGGATAGAGCCTTTCCTGGACTAAAGGGCTTATACCACAAAATGAACTTTTGCTGAGGATAGCCTCATTTGGCATTTCACTGAGTCAAGTATTTTGCATGCCAGAACCAAGCAGCTTATTTATATTGGGGGTCAATGTGTTCAAGGACAATAATCTTAAGTATTAGATGTAAGAGGTCACTCTAAGATTCCATATGTAAGACAGCACCAGCCAACACACGCCATAGTCAGAGTCATATTTGCTCTTGGTCTTACTGGACTGGATCACTAGGACCTTTCTCTGGTTTTACCGTAGACTCTGCATATCCACCTTAGTCATTGCTCTAAATGACTATGACCTTTACAGTATCTTTGCAGCCACTTTTGAACTTTATAAAGCATTTAAGAGTTTGTATGAGGAGAGCAACAGGTCTATTCTGTTGAGAATTTTGGCACTTCTTTGGCTTTCAATCTCATTGGATCAATACTTACCTATTAGAGAACTATGAAAGAGTAATTTATGGTCAATTTATTTATTAATGCCTCACTAAATGCACAATGTTACATGTGACAATCCTAGGAACAATTTTTTTAATGAATGAGTTAGATGTTTGATTCACCATTTATACATTTCTCTCTTTTTTTCCTCCCGAGCCAAGATCTCATGTAGCTCATGCTCACTTCAAACTCGTTAGTTAAGGGTGGCCTTGAACCGGTCCATCCTGCATCCACCTCCCTATTGTTAGAATTACAGGCATACAGCACTATGCCTCGTGTATGAAATGCTACATATCATAGCAAGGATAGAACCCATGGCTTTGTGTGTGTTAGGCA
This sequence comes from Uromys caudimaculatus, assembly GCA_028551405.1. NCBI lineage: Eukaryota > Metazoa > Chordata > Mammalia > Rodentia > Muridae > Uromys > Uromys caudimaculatus. Next base: position 69,325,599 of record CM052707.1, on the reverse strand, counting down.
ACCACTTCACAGACTGAGCTACATCCCCAGCCCTGGCTTGTACTTTTAATAACAGGGTGTGAGAAAGATAACGTGATCAGAAGCCATTTCATGCAAGAACGGAAACACCATAGGGATCTAGATGGAAACCAGTGAAGACATGGAACAACAGAACATTCTTATGCTTTTTAGGAAAAAAGAAATACTCTTTATTTAAATAAGAGTAACAGACCCCAAATAAATTAGTAGGGTTGCAGTCCAGGTGAAGAAGTGAAACTCACACGCGGGCATGGGTGTCCTCAGGGTGAGTCACACTGACTTCCTATGCCCTGGGACAGGACAATCTTGAAATGCCATAAAAACATTTATCCTACATGAACAGGCTGAGGTCAGTATTCCTCCTCCAGAACTCTGGAAGGCCCCGGAGATCATATCTCTCCATGCGGCATGGGGATTCAGAGTTGACTGGGAGAAGTGAGCAGTCATAGAACTGTCTTCTTCAAAGTTTGGCAGAAAAGCTTGTTAGGCAGTGGAAGAATAAGATTTTCAAAGCCATGGGTTACCCCCAAATGACAAACCATTGAATAATTGCTACAACATAGACTGTGTGTGATTGTGACCCAATTAGTTAAAAGGAAGCAGCATGAAAAATTATAAAGCAAATTTTGCTAACTAAATCCAATGTGACTTTTTTCTTAGCTTCTTTTCTGTAACTTTTCTGCTAATTTAATAGTAATTTCAAATAAGTTTAAATCTATCAGTATGTCTATCTACCTATCTATCTATAATTTTTTTCGTTGCTTTTGTAATGATTCTATTGGATACTGCTTTGACTTAAACATGTCATTAGAAAGCCTATAATACTAGAAATAAACAAACATACAGATTTAGTTATTCAGTGGTTTTGACAGGATGTGTCTGATCCAGCTAAAGTTTCGTATGCAAAATATGACGATGTGAAGTGCTCCGTATTCAACCTTTCCATAGAGTTACACAAGAAGGTAGTGGTAGCTTGCACTGATAGCGAGGGTCAGTCAGGGGTCAAGGGGAGTGGGAGATACCTGCCTTCCCCCGGCTCGCACTCCACATTGTGGTCACACCTGGAGAAAGATGCCCCCACAGTCTTTAAATCCTCCATGGCAGGCAGGGCCTCCATGTTGAGCTCCATTGCTCTGATGTCAAGGCAGTTTATTGAATGATTTGGGTCTCTGTAGACTATTAGTCTCTAAGTCAGCGATAACAGTAATAAAATTCTTGCAGGACCTTGCTGCCCACCAACGCTCACCATTTGTTAGGGATCTTAACTAAATGGTAAAGTCTGAACATTTCTTTCCAGTCACCTTCTCTTCAGCTCCTCACTGCGCTTAGAAAATAAATCATGTTGTTTTGACATGATATTCAAGCTGCCTAAAGTGGGAATCTTTAGGCTTTTCTTCAAACTCTCAAAACTCTCTTTTAAATGCTGGAGTTTTAATCCGTTTGGAGCTACCTCTTTCCCACCTGTGTGCCTCTGAGCACACTATCCTGTCAGGCAGCTGCCACCTTTCTTGGAGGGTTGATTCCAAGTTGTACTTCCAGATTCTCTATGTTTTTCTCTCTGCAGGGAAATCTCTTTCACAGAAAGCTAGGGCTGAACCCCTGACTGGACTGAGTTTCACAGCTTCATGGTTGTACGTTTGATCACGTCTCTAGATACCCTCTATCCAAGAAGCAGAGGTGATCTGCTTGGCTGTCTAGATCTCAGAACCTGTTTCATTGTTCTAGTAGTGGTTTTTAGCAATAATTTGTTTAATGACACTTTGGGCATCATAATCACCGAGCTTTGCTAAATCCCTGACTTAGAAGACTGGAAGCATTGGTTAGTTAGGAATGGATAAAAGGAGATTTTTTAATGACAAATTCTTCCTTTTGTCATAGGAATGGGCGTGGAAGCAATCATGGGTCTGATGGGAAGCTGAAGGACTCCAGGGCCAGGTTTGCTCTTTCTACAATTCATACTTGTACTCTGGGGAATTAACCAGAGTACTGGTGAGAATTGTGTTAGTCCTTCTGAGAATGGCTCTTCCAATGAGATGGTGACCTTCTAACATGTAAGGTCTGAACATTAACAGGGCCCAACCCTTAAAGGTTCCACTCTCTCAGCATGGCCCCACTAGGATCAAATCTCTAGCACATGAATCCTTGGGGGACCAACTTGAACCATATCCAGACCTTGGCTTCTAAGACTCATTTTAAAAACCAGTTTAGGCCAACAGTGTCTAGAGTGCTTGGGCAAAATGCAACACAAGAAGCAGCAAGAACGTGTGCAGAACCATTCTGGGTACACGACACCTGCTTGCAGGTAGAGACCCATATCAGACATAGACATTTTGTTTGCTATGTGTCCAATAAATATTCTATAAATAAACTTGAGTGGGTTCACACCATACAAAATTAAGACAGTGTTGATGTCTAGAGCGTCTGTGTTTTCTCATTTCACAAATGTTTACTGGGTGCACACTGTGATCCAGGGAATTTGCAGAGAGCTGGGATATACCAGTGACCACGATATGTACTGTCTTTAATTTACGGGATATATAGTGTATTATGAGAAACATTCAATGGAAAGATGGTGCAATTAGAATTATACATGGTAAAATTAGGAGAAGTAAATCAAGTTGTGGTGGAAAAAAATCATGTATAAAGCTTGAGTAGTTCAGATTTAATTAAAACAGGGATCTAAAATTACATATCTATGTAATTCGATATTATACATATTTAATATCATATAATTCACTGGTATTAGATACTTGTACTTCAAATAAAACATGCTGGCTTGAGGTACACTTATACACTCATATATGCACTAGCTCATATACTCACATATAGCTCATATACAATTTGTTGAATGAATTAAAGTGGTTGATTACAGTATAATTTATTTTTTATTGTTTTTAATTTTTTTAAATTTTTTATGAATTGTACTTGAGTGTGTGCTCATCTATATGTTTACGAGCTGACAGGAGACTGTGTAGGCCAGAAGGGGCCTTTGGTCCCCTGGAATTGGAGTTATAGGTGGTTGTGAACTGCATTCAATTTTGTATCCTCTTTAAGAGCAGCCAGTGCTCTTAACCACTGTCTCTCTATCTCTCTAGACCCTACAATATAATTTATTTAACACCATTCAAATATTTTACTGTATATAAACAGACATGAGAAAATCATTTTACTCTTCTCATTTAAGCTTGAATTTTATGATGCATTTTGAATGGTTCAAATATCTTGTTCAGTTCTCTGAGATACAGGTTTATTTATTGTACCTGGTGCTAACACATAAAATAAGTTAGCATTAGGGTTAGCAATATGGCCTACAATATTTCTGTTAATAGCACAAATGACCCAAATAGAAGGGAAGCCAAACTCAGTAATCTAAGAGGAACAAACAATGATTTTGCTATAAAATTTAATTTTTAATAAAATATTAAACTTAATTAAGCTTTTTTAAAAAAACTTATTTATTATATGTAAGTACACTGTAGCTGTCTTCAGATACCCCAGAAGAGGGCATCAGATCTCATTACAGATGGTTGTGAGACACCATGTGGTTGGTGGGATTTGAACTCACAACCTTCGGAAGAGTGGTCGGCACTCTTAACCGCTGAGCCATCTCTCCAGCCCTAATTAAACTTTTTAAAACCTACATATATCTTGAGCTACTGAAGCAATTTTCATTAAGCGTAACTAGTTAACTTTTATCTAAATGAAAAGAAATAAGATCAAGATATTGTTTTGTGGATAAAATTTAAATGACATGAAACTTTTACATTTTCTCCACTTAGATGCTCCAAACCAGAAAGCATTGAAACAGAATTTGGCTGTGAGTAGTCATAGAAGAAGAAAATATTTGTGCTGGATAGTTTTTTTGTCAACTTGACACAAGTGTCAAGTTAGAAGAGGCAACTTCAATTAAGAAAATCTCTCTACAAGATCAGGCTGTAAACAAGCCCATGGGCCATTTTCTTAATCAGCGGTTGATGTAGGAGGCCTAGCTTATTGTGGGTGGTGCCATCCTGGGCTGGTGGTTCTGGGTGCTAGAAGAAAGCAGGCTGAACGAGCCAGGAGGAGCAAGTCAGTAAGCAGCACCCTTCTATGGCTTGGGCATCATCAGCTCCTGCTTCTAGGTTTCTGCCAAGTTTGAGTTCCTGCTTTGGCTTCCCTTGAGGGACTGTGATTAGGGACATGTAAGCCAAATAAAAACTTTCCTCCCCAAGTTGCTTTTGGTCTTGGTGTCTCAATACAGCAATAAGAACCCAAACTAAGATAGTATTCAATAGTACTGAATTTTATGACAACAAATTCGGAAGTTGGACAATGAATGTGAAGAAAATTTTTGTACAAACGCATTTAAAATTTCCTCTTGGGCTGGAGAGATGGCTCAGAGGTTAAGAGCGCTGACTGTTCTTCCAGAGGTCCTGAGTTCAATTCCCAGCAACCACATGGTGGCTCACAACTATCTGTAATGGGGATCCAATGCCCTCTTCTGGTGAGTCTGACAACTACAGTGTACTCATAAATAAAATAAATAAATCTTAAAAAAAAACTCTCCTCTCTTTGGTTCCCTGACTCTCTCCCTGGGATAGAACCCAGAGCATTGGGTATAGTTGGCAAACCATTGTGCCACTCCCTAATCCAACATTTCTTAATGACCAGCTGTCCACTTTGCTGGGTTGCACACCAGGTTTTCTACTTATGCGCCCACACTTAGTATGTTTGAGTGGGCCCTTACTTGGTATATCCTAAGGAAGCAAATTTCAAGGAAAGTTGAAGCTGTGATCTCATTATGCTTGTACCACAGTGAGCTATTCAATTAGTGACCAGAGTCTTTAGGGACATGCCCCCCAACTGCATGACATGGAGAAAGAAAGACATGCTTGCATGTGTGAGTAGGTAAAGTAGTTATTTAGAGGCAAGCAACTTTAGACATAATGTTAGAGAGGAAGAGAGGAACTGTCCCACACAGATCACAGCCACGTAATCCAAGCCATGGCATGGTTTTATGACATCAGTGACGGCAGAGAGAGGGACTTAAATGAGTCATCTCAAAGATCCAAATTGCATCCGATATTTGTGCATTAATTAGCAGTCATGAGACATGAATATCAGGACTGTCTTCAAGTGACAACACTTGGTTTACTTACAGAACTTTGAGACTGTGAAGGCCTGTGAATGCTCCTTTGGGAATGTGTGTCAAACCATTTCCAGCAAGACGTCTGTGGGTTTCCGTGGAGAGGGAGGGAGAGAGAGAGAGAGACAGAGAGACAGAATCAGCACCATTTTCTTCAAGTGCAAATCATTTCACTGTTAAAAAATGCAATACAACTATGTTCAAAACACACAGGCAATTGTAAAGAACTCTGTTTTCTTATATTTTACAAACACTTTTTTTTTTTCTCCCTTTTCATTTCTTTTTTTTTTTTTATTTTTTTTTTATAACTTTTTTTTTTAATTTATTTTTTTGATATTTTATTTACATTTCCGATGATTCCCCTTTTCTTTAGAAACCCCGTGTCCCCTCCCCCTCCCCGCCTCTGTGAGGGAATTCCTCCTCCCACCTACCCGCCCACCCATTCCCATATTCCCACCTTGACATTCCCTTTTACTGGTGCCCCTAGCACCCTCAGGCCCAAAGTCCT
>CM052707.1:69263743-69319448 GCA_028551405.1 Uromys caudimaculatus | reverse complement strand
TTCCCCCAGAGGTTCTTTTGTTGTTAAGGATAGCTTTTGCTATCCTGGGTTTTTTGTTGTTCCAAATGAATTTGAGAATTGCTCTTTCTAAGTCTATGAAGAATTGAGTTGGAATTTTGATGGGGATTGCGTTGAATTTGTAGATTGCTTTTGGCAGGATGGCCATTTTTACTATATTAATCCTTCCAATCCATGAGCTCTGTTTTCTTATATTTTACAAACACTTTTAAGGTTCCCAAAAAAGTGTTGGCAGAAGAGGTGCTTAAGAAAAAAATGAAATAAATTATTTTACAAGTCCTTTAACAGCTTGTAATGCATATGTATCTATTCCTGTCTTTAAGTTTTTAAACAAAAAACTAACTTCATAATAATTTGAAACAAGCTTGTGATGTCAAAATGTGACTTACATAAGTTTTACAACCACCATTTACAATAGGAAATAATCAAAAAAGAATATTTACACTGTAATTAGACCAGGATATACTCATATTTTTTAATATTGTAAAATAAAAATGTGCATTATCACAGCCAGTTTGCCCCTAAACCACAAGATAGAGAAGCTTAATTTAACACACCATAATTGAATAATACCTTAAATTGGAAACAGAGCTTAGAGCAGGATGTGCTAGCATAGATGACTTAATGGCAAGTTTTGACATCTTTTCCTAGTAACATTTGAAAAATTATCTTTACAATAGTTTTGTTGAGAAAATAGGCAAAACGGCTAATGAAGTATGTAGCTCCAGTGTTTGGCTCTGTACTAATTTAGGAGCCACATGGAAGCCATAGCTCAGAATGTTTGGTGGTACTATCAAGCAGGAAACCCTAGGCTAATGTGAGCCAGAAGAGCTCAGAATCTGCTGAGAATCTCATCACATGTAGGGCCAGCACACCTGTAGGTCAAGACAGCCCTGTCTTGCAGCAATGAAGCTATATATATAGTAGCTGCAAAGATAGAGTTGGTCCACTTGAGTAGAACTTTTTTTCTGAAGGGTCTGATGGCCTCAAATACATTCTCTTGATATCATATCCAAAGAGAGAGAATCCAGTCATGGAGAATTAGTGGCGTGATTGAAAGAAGCCAGTCACTGTACAACTTTAAATATTCATCCACTTGCTAGCCCATACCAAGGACACTCAACCACACATGGATATTTAAACAAATAATGCAATTATCTTACAAATGGAACTAAATAGTGTTTGTATTTAAGGTACTTGAGGGGTTGGAGAGATTGCTCAGAGGTTGAGTCACCTGTTACTCTTCGAGAGGACCTGAGTTCAGTACCTAGTCCCAACATGGAGTACCTCAAAACTGCCCTTATTATCAGCTGCAGAAGATCTGCCATGCTTTTCTGGTCTCTAGCACCTGCACATATGTGACAAACATGCACACACACACACACACACACACACACACACACACACACACACAGCATTCGAAGCCACGTATGATGGTGGGGGCATGCAATACTAGTGTTTTGGAGGCAGAGGCAGGAAGATCTCAAGTTTGAGGCCTGCCTGGGTTTTAAACAAGACCCTGTCCTAAACTCAAAACAAACAACACAGAAATAATAACACAAACACAACATCAACAAGCATATGTCCAATTAAATTACTACACCACAATACTTATAATCCTGCTTTTTTGAAGGAATTTAATAACAAGGGGTCTGGGCTTCTCAAAGAAACATTGCCTATATTCTTGTGTGTGCACTAATTTGCTTTGAGCTGTTAAGTCAGTAGAAATTCCTGTGCTTCTTGGTATCACTGACAACATGAAATGTTTAGACAAGATGACACCTCAGGTCCCTTCCAGGCCATGACAGCACTGTTTTGTCCTGTGGAAGTTTGTGCCGGCTTTCTTCCTGTGACAGATGTGATCTGGGAGACTTAGAGAGCTTGCATTTGTGTTCCTCCCATGTTCCTCAAGGGTCAAGGAAGGGTTTTTTAAACAACAAAAACATGTGGGATCTCATTCTGAAATTAGTAATTAAAATTCAGAATAAAAAAACGAGAATGATTTGGATGATTGCTTTGTACCAAATTTATTAGTGAAAAAGGGACTAAGGAAGAAATACTGGTTTTAAAATATATCCAGTGAACGGAAAGTTGGGATCCACTAATCTCACCATGGCAGGTCTTCAGAAAATATGTGTTAATCACATGTTATTTCACTTAATATTTGACCAAGGTGATTCCAGAGGGCTTAAAATTTCCTCATAAATCTCTTTTACAAGAAATCTAGTGATCTTCTTCTGCCCTGCCCCTCAATCCACTTGCTCCCCGCTCCCAGTCACTCTGTGTTCATTGATAATCTTTGTATGGTCCGTTCTAGTTGAATTAGTGATAATCTTTGTATGGTCACTTCTTGTTGGATTAGTGAATTCATTAAAGAATTCTTGTCAGTTTTTATACCTGGAAGAAATAAGCCCCCAGTTTCTTCCACAAATCCCTTGGTGCTGAAGCTGAGCTAGCCCTTGAGGCTAGCCATCTCTTTGCTTCAGCTAAACCAGTGGTTCTCAACCCTCCTAACGCTGAGACCCTTTAAAACAGTTACTCATGTTGTGGTGACTCCAGCCATAAAATTATTTTTGTTGCTGCTTTGTAACTGTAAGTCTGCTACTGTAATGAATTATAATGTAAATATCTGATATGCAGGATATTTGCTATGTGACTCTGTGAAAGGATCTTTTGACCTCCAAAGAGGTCACAACCCATAGGCTAAGAACTGCTGAACTAGAATTATCTTATTCTGCTCCCTTCTTGTCTTTCAAAGCAACCTCATTTCTGAGATTGCTAGTTTCTATACCCTAAACTCCTCTGGTAGAAGTTTCTACCTGGATGGTGGGTTATAGGGTCTGTGCTTTGAATTCTGCCTGACATATAACATATAACCCAGGGTTTGCCCTTTGAACCTAGTCTAGGGTCCTCAAGAAGAGCTAGAGGCATGATGAATTGCCTAAATAGCATTTAGCTAATAGTTGAAATAAAGACCAATAACTGTCCCCCAGTATGGATCACTCCCTTCTTCAAGGGTGATTTCCCCTACATAGAGTTAAGAGTTTACAAAGGTACATGGACACACATCCAGAGCCTCATTTTGTAGCCTTCTTCCCCGCCCCCATCTTCCTGTGGTTACATGACTAAGTCGGACTATATAAAAATGCTATGCGCAGCTTCTCCATCAGCTTCTAAAAGGAGATTGCATGTTCCCAACTTCCTCAGTCATGCCTTTCCTGCAGAGATGACTGCTGAAACACCGTCACTGATTCTGATTTCCAGAACGTTCCATCCACAGTGAAATCAGAAGAACTGGAGAGGGCTGAGGAGATGGCTCTGTGTGGAAAACCCTCGACCAAGCGTGAGGCCCTAAATCCGATCCCCAGAAGCAACTTAAAGCCAAGTGCAGGAGTGCTCACCTGCAATGCCAGTGTCCCAGCACTAGCTGAGAGGAAGAGACAAGAGACTCTCCGAAGCTTGGCTTGGTTAAGTATTAAATAATAAAGAGACTCCGCCTCAAACAACAGGACACCAGAGGTTGTTCCGACTGCCACATGCAAGCAGACAAGCATGTGCCCACACTCACATACGAAAGCACCCTCCCCCAAAGGAGCTAAGTGACTTGGGTCCCCAGATAACGTTGTGGAGTTGTGGATCCAAACTGTCCCACAGCCTTGCGGACTCTTTTGGATGACTAACTGGATCAATATAAACCTGGGTTATCTTCTGCAAACAAGTGGATGATTGAAGGGTTATTTAGCTGGCAAGGAAGTGTCACACCTGCGCGGACGGGGGCCTCAAGGAATCATGTTTACAAAGCTGTTGCAAGCGTCCACACTCGCTGTCTTTGCTTCTGCTGCCTTTTATCTTTGTACTGCAGTTGGCACACCTGAGCTATCACAGCGTTGCCAGCTTCTGTGCTCCTAACAGCCATTTGGAGTTGAGAAGACATGCATGTTATCATTTTTTTTCATACGCGCTTGTATCCAGCGAGCATCTTATTGAGCCCCTGGGCAGGGACTGCTTTGGTGGGACAGTCGTGACTATGAGATTCATAAGCCCTTCCACCTCTGAGCTCATCAAGGTTACATTCTAATTCGAGAGGATTGCCATTGAGGCCAAAGGTAAGCAAACAGTATAACACGGACATTTCTCTGAGAAAAGAATAGCAAAGGTAAAGAGATGGGGAACTGAGGGCTGTGGTCCCGGAGGGTGATTCTTTTAGATACAATGGTTACAGGGGAACCTTTCTGCTTCGAGGACATTTCAACAGAGGTCTGAGCCATACTGTGAAGGGCAGAGTAGAGTGGAGTACACGTGCTGTGGTCTAGATGCTTCTGCAGGCTGAGTATGGAGAATGGCCAAGGAAGAGAATGCCAGGGATTGGGGACAGAAACTGACCAGGGCTGGTGCTTCAATGGCTTTGGAGGACCTCATAAGGTCTGCTAGAGTCAAAGAATGACATGAACAAGCCTGTCTTCTGAATGCATCCTTTTTTATAGGAATATCGTAAAGGGCCAAGAGCAAACACACTTAGGGTATCTAGATGGGAGATCTGGTGTAGTAGATAGTAGAGGAACAGTGAAGGTACCAGATCCTGGTGTAGACGAAGAAACAATCTACACTGTTACTATGAACACACCACTAGAGTCAAGGTGTAATGTACTTGGTTAAAAAGGAAAAGAAACATTCTGTAGTCATAAGTGTATTATACACTGCTCACCTGAATTTCATTAGTGATACAAAGTATACAAAATTCTGAATAAGAGTGTGCATACCCTATATAAGGAGTTGTACATGACACTGAAGAGTTACTTATTGAATTAAGATACTCAGGGTTGGAGAGACCCTTGGGCCTGAGGGTGTTAGATGCCCCAGTATAGGGGAATGCCAAGGAGGGAAGACGAGAGTGAGTGGGTGGGGGAATACCCTCATAGAGGCAGGGGGAGGGGGAGGGGACAGGGGGTTCCAAAGGGGAGATCTGGAAAGGGGGAAACATTTGAAATGTAAATAAAGTATCAAAATAAATAAATAATAAAAAAAAAAGGTACTCAGGGTTGGCCACTACAGATGGCTTCACTGACCATGCTGGACTCACCAGCAACTGCCACTTCAATTAGAATGTCTCTTCTCTATTCACAGCCATGTCTGCAGTTCAGTTGCGAATTTAGAAGATAGTTTTCAGCTTTATGCTTACTAAATTCTGCTACTCTATTACTGTTAGGTAGGCAGACGGATTTTTGAGACATTGACTTTGGAAATGAAAAAAAAAACTTCAAAAAATTTGTATTCTAACCCCGTGATAAACTCTTGGATCAACAATGGTGACCTGCCTGCCCTATGTGCTTATGCAATAGTGGCACAAAAGTTGTGGGTGTAACCAACCACTGTCTGGTTGTATTTAAGGTCCACTCCATGAGACTGAACTCGTGGCTGACACTGCTCAGGTGGCCAAGAACCTGATACAAGATAGCTCATGGACCCAGGAGAAAACCAAATACTATTACTTTGCTAAAGGAGCACAACAATAAAATGATCCGTAACGGCATTCTGCTATACTCATAGGTCAGTGTCTCGCTCAGCCAGCATCAGAGAAGCTTCCTCTTGCAGTCAATGGGAACAAATGCATAGACCTACAACTGGAGAGTGTGCTGAGAGTGAGAAACCTGAAATACTCAGTCCTCAGTGGGAGAGAAGACACCAACAAAACAAGGTCTGCTAAACACAGTAGAGTTGGCCTACGTATGAACTCACAAGAGACTGAGGCAGCATGCACAGAGCCAGCTCTGGCCCAAGTCAGATGGGGTCCCAGCACTGAGAGGTGAACTGACCATGAGTCCCTACCCCTAAGCCAGAAGCTATCACCAACTGCCAACTTTTTACAAAAAACATTAATTCTCTCCCATAGAATATGTTAATCCATAATTAAAGGAGACCTACACTCAGCTTTAGATGGTCAATACAAAATGAACTCAATGAACTCAATGGTGTTTTTGAAGACGTTTGCCTCATAATGTTTTGTCACTTTAAAAAAAAAACTTTTTTTTTTTGCTTATTTGTTAGGGTTTCTAATTTTGTGTTTTTATGGGTTCTCTCTCTCTCATGTGCGTGCATGTGTATGTTTCTTAGTGCTTTGACATTTTTGTCTATTTGTTTCATTTTACTCTGTTTCTCTCTTTTCATTTGTTTGTTTTTCCTGTTCTTTAAAGAAAGAGAGAAGGCATGGAGTTGGATGGGGGGAGTTACCCTCTGGTTCTCATACCTTTCCACTTCTTCACGGTTCCCTGACCTGGGGGAGAGGTGTGAGATCTGGGGAGATGAGGTAGGGGAAACCATGATCAGATTATACGATTATACTGTATTAAATATAAATATAAATATATAAAAATATAAATATATATATATATATATTTAGGGCTGGTGAGATGGCTCAGTGGTTAAGAGCACTGACTGCTCTTCCAGAGGTCCTGAATTCAATTCCCAGCAACCACATGGTGGCTCACAACCATCTGTAATGGGATCTGATGTCCTCTTCTGGTGCGTCTGAAGAGAGTGACATACATAAGAGACAAAGAGAGTCACATACATAAAAATTAAATAAATAATAAAAAAGGTTTTTTTTTGTTTTTGTTTTTTTTAAAAGTTATATTCTAGTCAGCTTAATTCATTGGGGTAAACATCTTTGGGTTATGCTTCCTGCAACTTACTTCACATTATTTATTTATTTATCTTATTCTCTGCATAGAGACTTCAAATGCCTCGGAGTCTCTTTGAAGAACTACTCTGTGAACCACTACCCTGTTATTGGGGAAGTCTGCTCCAAAACAAAGAGATTTATGTTGTACCATTAGCTGTTTTGTGGACTACCTCGATGGCAGGTCTGTCCCACTGACAAAGACAACAACTTAAGGAAATAATTCTTTTTTTATTTCTTTATCATGTGGGGGTGACTTAAGTAACTTAAAAACTTAAATACCTCTAAACTACAGTGGGGGGACCCTCCTTAGACTTTCAAATGTGTACACAGTATTTAAATAGTAGGAGCAGCACACAAATCCTTCCTTCCCTGTGATTATTGGACGAATATTTCAATCCTAGAGACCTAAATGCCATTTAAATGCTGTTCTTTAAAACTGTTTCTAAAAAAAAATCACTATTTAATAAAAACCTCTCTTTCATCATGCCTGCTTCTAAAATAAGATAGAAGTTAAAATTTTCATATCTTTGATTATAATATAAAAATTATCCCGAATGACACTGCACCGTGTATAAAATGCATTATTTCAACATTATTTGCTTTCTTTATTTAACTTCCACAGAAAGAAAAAAGAACATTAAATTGCAAAAGACTATTGGTGCACCTCTCCTCCCCCAAATAGAGATGATTTGCTGTTGTAATAATATCTAAAACATCTTTCAGAATGTATAAATATCATCGATCTCTAAAGTAAGTTGAAATTTTACAGTAATATGGACTCTTTTTGTTGTTGTTGTTAGTGCTTTATTTTATAAAAAGGAAGTGTGATTTTTTTTTCTGCCCTGTACTTTGCCCTAAAAAGACAGGAAATGTTCTGAATATCCCATGGCCTGGGTTCTGAGGGTGGACGGAGCATTGGACTGCTCTCTGCTTGGGTCCTTCTGGGAGCCACTGCCAGGGATGGGCCCAGGAACCACACACAGTGTGTTTAGATCTAAGCTCGGAATGTGGCTGGCTGGCTCTTCCACAAACTTCATGACTTCTAATTTAGTCAGGTTTTTCCCTTTCCCTTTTTGGTTGTTTTTCTTCTCATTAACTTCTGTGAAAACATTTTCCTTTGAAAATCACTTTACTTCTATGCCTTTTCTTCCCTTACTAAGGGGCAAACAAGGAAAAGAAAGTGGTGCTCTTCTATGAGGGTCTTTTTATTTTTATTTTTGATACTTTATTTACATTTCAAATGTTTCCCTCTTTCCAGGTCTCCCCTTTGGAAACCCCCTATCCCATACCCCCTTCCCTGCCTCTATGAGGGTATTCCCCCACCCACCCACCCACTCCTGTCTTCCCTCCCTGGCATTCCCCTATACTGGGGCAGGTAACACCCTCAGGTCCAAGGGCTTCTCCTCCCACTGATGACCAACAAGGCCGTGGGGGGCTTTTAAAGTAAGGTTCTCTCTTGGTAGGTAGCCCCGCCTGGCTTGGAACTTTTGATGTAGGCCCATTATATTCTGGTGTTTTCTGTGGGACATGGAAGCTGTACACCAGAGGGGCCACTCAAGCAATCAGAGGGGAATGGGCCTGAATATGACAATTTTTGTGATTTAATTGGAAGACTAAGAAAAGTTCTGCCGGTTCACAGAAATTAATTTTCCAACTTTTAAAAGCCTATGAGACTTAGAGGGCACAGACTCTTATGAATAAATGCCACATTGCTCTAGAAATTTGAGGAGTGCTGACATCAGAGTTAAGTAGTTTTCCCATCCTGAAGATCTGGGTAATATGTACCATTTTTTCTTTCTGATTTCTTCTCTTCTGAAGGGAGGGGTTCTTTACTGCTTCCACTTTTATTTGTATTCTTCCAGGCTATAACTTACCTGAATAATTACTGTCAACGTATCATTTAAGTGTGAAATTTCTGCAGGGGCTTCTGGGTGAATCTTTGGTCACATTTGCTGCAGGCAACTCAGTCATCTTACTTATAAAGATGACAACACTGTCTCAACTGATTTTCTTACCAGGAGAGAACAGCATGCCTTTCCTAGTGTGTCTTAATACATCACGGTGCTTAAAGCTGGGACAGCCAGTCCATCACTTCCCTCAGCTTAATTAGCTAAGCACATAAATTTGGTCAAAACCAGCTAATAGGTTTCCAAAGCCAGCCAAAAAATGTCTAAGGACCATGTACTCATGAACTATGAGTTCACTTTCAGTATTAGGTAGGATGAAGAGTATTCAGATTTCAGGGTTCACTGGGCTAAGAATTGTTGAAGCCTAACATCTCTGGACTGAAGAAACTCTTTCAGGAGAACTAGCAGATCGTTAATGAGCACAAAGACCCATGCCTAATAAAGTTCAGGTTCAACTCCTCTGTGAAATCTGCCTTAGTGACCTCAATCCACAGATAGATTCTACACAGTACTGCCCCTGAAGCTTTGCTTTCTGCCCTTCCATGTGTGGTCTGATTATTGACTCTTAAGGTCAAGAATCATATTGCCTGCACAGAACTGGGCACTCAAAAATATTTATTATCAGTCAGTCAGCCAGTCAATCAATCAATCAATCAATCAAGATAATTTATCATGTTTCTAAATATAACTGACTATAGTTACTTCATGTTTGGCACAATGATTCTGAGAGAATTGGCCATTATGTAGCCAGATCAGAAACAATCAAAGAACATTCCCTTTGTATTACAAACAAAATGACAATTCAGAAATTTAGAGTCCTTTCAGTAAGCTGTTGTACAGTGTGTTATAGACACATAGATAGGAGATACCTTTTATTTATTTTTTTACTAAGCAATTCATAGGCATTTATGGAGCTATTTAATTATTATAATTAGTCAAAAGTCACCATTTTTCTCCTTTCCCAAGTGGTAAAGTGGGTCTAAGAGACGTTTAGATAATGCCAGTGATGGCCAAAAGCAGGCCAGGCAGAAGAAAGGGTTTCCTGGGGATGTGCTTATGGGTAATTCTGGTTCTGAACATACTGGATTTCAGAGTACTGAGAGGATATAAGTGGAGGTGGCATTTAAATGTGCCGTAGCTGGGAGTCATCACAGCATGACCGAAGCTAAGCAGAATTCTCATCACCTGGAATCTTCTACACACACATTCTTGATGTTCTCCTCCTCCCCCCTGTCTGTCTGAAGAACTTCTGTAATGTTCTGCTCCGAAATGTGTGAGAAACTCCAGGGAATTCTGACGTCACCAGAAACACTGACTGACGGTAATGGTCTCCAAACACTATCATCCGCAGAGCACACTACAGGAGATTTCCTGAGCTCAGGCTCTAGGGTTTCTGACTTACTAGCTGGGGAGGGCACATGACTTTGCATTTCCCAAAGCACAAAAAATAAATTTCTATGGGGAGTAAATAATGAGATCTTTCAAATGCTGCTGTTCAGGGAGCCCGAACCGTGAACCATACTGAGAACCTGTCAAAACCAAAACAACAACAACAACAACAACAACAACAACAACAACAACAACAATCTGGCCAAGATATTTGAATGTCATCTGTACATGATAAATATTCTTGAATTTTTACCCACCCTAAGTAATGGTTTCCTAATGAGTCTTTCTGCTTCCATAATTCTTTAGTCCATTTTTTTCAAACAGAAATCAGCTACATCTCTTTTAAAAGTCATGCTGATTTACTAGCTGCATGCACGTATCCCACCAATGGCTTCCCACCACTCCTACTGAAGGCCATGCCCAGCCTGACAGAGCCCCCAGGCTTCGATCTTTGCTCCTTCATCCTCACACCTTAAGGATGCTCTCTGTCTCTCTGCTTCCACAAACACCTCACACTCTCTGCTGTCTCAGGGTCTCTGCTTTCATGCTCCTCACTCTGATGAGTCTATCTTAGCTGTAGGACCAGCTTCCCCCCAGCTCCTGATCAGAGTTAGATGTCACCTTTCCCATTTTAGATTTATTTGTTGTTTTTAAAGTTAAATTTTAATGGTGTTATTTCCCCATTCTCTTTCCTCCTTCTAGTGCCTCTCCTACATCTCCACCTTCCTCTCAAATTCATGGTCTCTGTACCGGCTGGTTTTGTGTCAACTTGACACAAGCTGGAGTTATCACAGAGAAAGGAGCCTCCCTTGAGGAAATGCCTCCATGAGATCCAGCTGTAAGGCATTTTCTCAACTAGTGATCAAGGGGGGAGGGCCCTTTGTGGGTGGTACCATCTGTGGGCTGGTGGTCTTGGGTTCTATAAGAAGCCAGCTGAGCAAGCAAGGAAGCAAGCAAGCCAGTAAGTAACATCCCTCCATGGCCTCTGCATCAGCTCCTGCTTCCTGACCTGCTTGAGTTCCAGTCCTGACTTCCTTTGGTGATGAACGGCTTTGTGGAAGAGTAAGCTGAATAAACCCTTTCCTCCCCAACTTGCTTCTTGGTCATGATGTTTGTGCAGGAATAGAAACCCTGACTAAGACAGCCTCTTTTCCTAAGTTGTTATTATTTTGTATACATTCACAGAGATGTATACACCCCTGTTGAGGCCAGTGTTGCTCATGCGTGTATAATTTCAGGGATGGCCACTTGGTATTGGATGACAATTAAGGGCTCAGCCTGTTGACGACCTCCTGCTCTCAGTGTTCTTTAGGTGCCTCTAGCGCTTTTCCTAGAGATGGGGCCCTATGAGATTTATCTTTCCATGTAATTTTATTTTTTATGTATGAGTGCTTTGCCTGCATGTATCTAAGTGCACCATGTGTATGCAGAGCCCATGGGGGCCAGAAAAAGGTGCCAGATAACCTGGAACTGGAGTTAAAGGTAGAAGTCCTTCATGTGGGTGCTGGCAACCAATCCCAAGTCCTCTCCACATGTTGAATGGTGGGTGTTAGAAGCACTAAGAAAAGAATTGATATAAAATTAAGCGGAGAGATTGTGTGGGCTTCTATATTTCATAGGAGTTGGGGATGAAAGCATGTTACAGGAATACAGAAGAAGAGACAGAGGAAAAAACCCTTTAAAAATGTGTGCTAATTGGCAACAAGACACCTCTGATACCTAAGTGTGTATATCTAGCCAGGTGGGTTTTTATTTGGAAGAGAACCAATGTCATTGGCATGAAATCATTACTGGAAGTTCTAGCTGGTAGAATTGAAAAACAGTTGTCAGCTCTATGTAAATAAGAGACTAAAGACATGCTAAGACCTAAGGGCATGAAGATTGTTCATGGGTAAGACAGTATTTTTCACTTGAGAAGCAAAAAGTAACATGTGCTATAGTCTCCTACAGTTCTCCCTTAAAGAAAAATCTCAAAAGACAGGCGGGATGGTTCTCACCGTTTTCAGTCATGTGGTGAGGGAGTAAAAATAGCAAGGGTGGATTACGCTTCAGAATGTTTGGTGGTATCTCTCATTCCAAATTTCACTGGTAATGATAGATATCTACTATTTCTGTAGAGGTTCTTCCAAGCCAACCATAATACGAGTAGACTGTTCCAGGGAACAATGGTAACTTAAAAGCAGAACTCCCTAGAGCCTCTCCTGTTTCTTTGTGAGTTGACAATTTGATTCCAATAGCACGAAAATCTGGGAAGATTTTAAGATGCAAGCTGGAAATGAAGACTTGGGAATATTTAAAATGGAAACAACTGCCTGTTCTAATCAGAATTCCAATCTAAGTTTACTCTAACTTGTAGATGCCAGCAACAGACACCATTTGCCATTAGCTCCTGAACTCTGAGCCACACTTCGAAGGCTAAATACAGAATCTTTTGTTTGCCCACAAAGGAAGAACATGAAGTCCTTAACAGAGTGAGTGGAACTGGAAGAAAAAAATGTTGGTGCTAAATGCAGCGATTGTTCAGGAAACCAAAATTTGGTAAAGAGCTATCTGGCATCGTTGGCTTTACCTATTGTAGCAGGAACCAACTTTCCCTCCACAGACCCCTGGTTCCTGGGTTTCCTGAAAAATCAGGCTTATGAAACAAGAAAGGAGAAACTTTAAAGGTGTTTGAGTTTCATGACAACTCAAAATGTAAGTTGAGGATTGTCCAAATCCTTTCAAATCCTGCCATTCGGTTCTCAGACACATCCCGGAGGATAGGTGGGGTGGCTTTCACTACTTATGACCCAAGGCCTAGTGACATTCAATGCCAGTAACTGACACATCCAGGTCAAGGTGCCCTGGGCTTCTAGATGTGAGTGCTGTGTACCTCTCTCAGGGAAATAGACTCTATACATTAAGAAAAAGGCTCTCTGTTTCTTCTTTTTAGTGTTGGCAGATCACCCCGAGCAGAATGGTTGTCCTGTGCATACCTGGTCACTAGAATAAATCAACAAATGAAGAAATGAATGTGCCAAAGCTCAGAACAGACTCACTATCCCTGGATGTCAAGAACAAGAGAGGGAGATCATTCTCCATGATAGCATTTCTTTCTTTCTTAAATATGTGTTGCAGAGAGACATGTTACCTAGAGACACACTTAAAAACATTAATCCTCGAATATCCTTACAATTATGTTCTTATTACATTTTCAACTATGATGCCTTTGTTAAGCTTAAATGATGGATGGGAGAACAGTGAACCACAGCTTTCTACATTGCTGTCTATAACACCATGATATATACAGATATATTTCATATGAAGTCTATAACAAATGAACTAAACTAGGGAAATGATGTACTGGGTAGTTAAAGCAAAGGATGGTGACTTGGATTCATTAACAGTGATTTGTAAAGACTGCTGTGATGCATTTTACTGCTGATATTATATCCAGCAATCTGGCTATAAGGAGACAGCATGTGGCTGGGTAAGCTGAGTGGAAGACTACTACCTTGTCAATAGCTCCTTCAATGTCACAATGTCACACACATACGGATTTCTAAACACCCGCCCGTGTCAGCCAGCATGGATGGCAATTGTTTGCTCAAGGAGAATACTTCATAAACCATAGTGTTAAGTACATATTTTTATACATAATATTAACAAATGTTTTGGGCCTGCTGAACAGTGTCAGGCTTTACACTTCCAGATTGCGATGATGCTTCTCGGGGCAAGGGTATGGGGTCAATGTCTGAATCTAGGCTCCTTCCCCTGGGTCTGCAGCTCTTGCCTTCCAACTCATTCTAATTCCTTTCTCCCACACAGACAGACTCAGGCAAGGAGTGCACACGGATGCACAGCCACCACAGAACATCTCGGTCTCCTTAACTGAGTCAAAGGTGTTTGACTGGGAAGTGTTCTGTCCCTGGTACTTGCGGTGATGAGGTGAGCAGCACAGGAGAGCCATGCATAGCTCCTTACTCTCTCTCCTTTCAAGCACAGCTCTGAAAGTCACTTCCAGTCTTAGCTGTGACCCCAGCCAAGCTCTTAGCTCTGATGCCAACCAACTTTGTTACCTTGAGTCTCTCTTACTCTTTCTCAGCCTCAGTTTTCCTGTCTGCCAGCCAGGATAAATTCTTTCTATCTTTGTGAGTTAAGATGATGGAGAGGTCTAATTTACAACAAGCACATTGACCAGTAGAATGTAAGCTATCACTTTTGCTTTAAGATTATTATTTTAAAATTTTAACTTAATTTATTGTTTTATTTTCATACAGGCACACGTTTTATGTTGATCATATATGTGACCCCCCAGTGCTCTCTCCTTGCTTATCCCTCTTATTCCTGTTTGTCCCCTTTCTTTCTGTGGACAATTTTATGTCTGCTGTTGTTTTATATAAACATACTACATATACTTCATATAATATATAGCATATATTATAATTATGACCACAAAATGAAGAGACCATATTTGTCTCTCTGTGACTAGCTTAATTGGCTTAGTATGGTTCTCTCCAGTTGTGTCCGTTTTCTTGAAGATGACATAACTTCATTTCTCTTGGTGGCTGACAACCGTTCCACTGTTTGTGTTTGCGGCGATTTCCTCGCCCGGCTCTCTCTGTTGTTGAAGCCCTGCAATGGTTCTGTTATGTGGCAACTGTGAACAAGGTTGTAAAACCCACTGATGCGCAACTATGTTTCCTTTGTGTTGACTTAGAGTCTGTGGATAAATACTCTGGAATGGTAGAGTTGGGTCACACAGCAAATCCCGTTTACTTTGAGAACTCTCCGTATCGTTTTTCGCAGAGCCTGGGCCAGTTTACTTTCTCATCAGCAGTGGATAAGGATTCCCCTTTGTATCCATCCCCACCAGCATTCGTTGTCGTATTCTTTTTTGTTATTAAAAATGTTTTATTGTATTTCAATTACGTGTCTATGTGGCAGTGTTTGCATGTGAGTGTAGGTGGTTGTGGAGGCCAGAGGAAGGCAATGGGTCCTCTGGAGCTGGATTTATAGATGGATACTGACGTGGGTGCTGGGAGCCAAACTCGGGTCCTCTGCAACAGTGAAGTATATACCTCTCAGTTATTTCTCCGGTCTTTGTTGCTTCCTTTATTTTTTTTAGTTTAATTTTTTTTGTTTGTTTGTTTTTTTTTGTTTTTTCGAGACAGGGTTTCTCTGTGTAGCCCTGGCTGTCCTGGAACTCACTCTGTAGACCAGGCTGGCCTCGAACTCAGAAATCCACCTGCCTCTGCCTCCCAAGCGCTGGGATTAAAGGCGTGTGCCACCACTGCCCGGCAGTTTAAAAATTTTACTGAAATTTGTTTCATACAATATATGCTGATCATGTTTTACCCTCCCCCAACTCCTCCCACATCCTTCTCACCTGCTCACCCATCTGTGTATACTACACCCTATGTGTGTATGCATGTGTGAATGTGTGTATGTGTGTGTGAGCATGGGTGTGTGCATGTTCATCCATGTATGTGTGGGTGTGTATGTGTGTTCATGTGTGTGCTTGCATTTGTATATGTATGTGTGTGTGTGTGCATGTGTGTATAAGTGTGTGTATATGTGTGTGTGTGTGTGCGTGCATGCATGTATAATGTGCCCACATGTTTGTTTGGAGCAGTCAGAGAGAAGCTTGGGGGTGTTGGTTCTCTTCTTCCACCATTTGGGGTCTGGTGATTGGATTGGTGGCAAATGCTTTTCTCTACTGAGCCATCTCATGGGTCTCAGTCTTAACCTTATATATTCAGCAATTCAGTCAGCTCAGCAGATCAAATTCCAGAGCAGACAAAGAGAATGGGATAGTTTTTAAAGAGTGACCTTTAATTCTGGAATTCTCTGGTTCTATGACCAAGGTATTGGATGGAGCTTCCGGAGAGATAAATACGAGATTGTTCATTAAAGTCCCATTTTAGAATGGTGTTCTCTCCCCCTCTCCCCTTGTCTGCCTCCCCCTCTCAATTATCTTTTGACAAACTGCCCTTGAGACAGAATTAACATTTACTTCAAGAAGACAGAGGAGTTATTTTGAATGGGCTCAGTCACTAGAGGAGGGGCGGGGACTCTATGAAAAGTCCTTGGGGGAAGTGAATTATTTATTGATTCAGTTTGTGGTCTAAAGTTGAAGTTATGTGTCGGGGGAGAAAGGAAGCATTGTGCCTTGTGATATTTAAAAGAAAAGAGGAAAGGGTGCATAATTTTTAATCTTAGAAATATGATGGTACAGAGAGCTAAATTTTGTATCTTAATTGGACAGGGCAAGGAGAACAAGAGAGTTGTAGTTAAGCCAACAGTCCTGATGTTTGAAATTTACTTAAAATAACCACTACATTCACACACACAGACACACAGACACACAAACACACAGACACACACACACACACAAATGTGTGTAAAGCTCCTCTTAAGAGTTTCACTTGTTATTTTTCAGAACTTTATTATTTATTATGTATAGATCGTGACTAAGACAAATATACTCCTAGCTTTTTTTTTTTTTTGAAGGCTTAGTGGTAGCCGTGTAAGTGAACATGAGAGAGTGCAGAAAGGAAGAGAGAGAGGACTAGATAGAGACTGAATATATTCTCTCAATAATAAAAAAAGACTTGCTATATAAACTACTTATCTCGATTCTCCACCACACCACTTGATCACCTATTGGTTCTATTCTTTCTAGGACTAAGAACAATAACGCTCTTATTAAAAAGAGAAAGAGAAAGCTCTAGCATGGGGAATTTGGGACTATTATCCTCTTGAAGAAATGATCACCCATTGGGCAATTTGGTTAGGATGGAGCACTCTACCTCCCATGGTGGATCATGTGGTGCCCCAAAGATTTAAATTACTCCTCAAATTGGACCCTGACTTTAAGGTTTAAAAGGGACGCATTTTCAAAAGAGGTCATTGCCGACACAGTCCCTTTAATCAGCCGTCAGAGGATTTACCCAACTGATGGTGCCGGGCATCCTTCACAGGGACCACGATGGCGCAGAGCTTCGCTCACTCAACAGGGTATGAGGATCAAATGAATTTGCAAATGCAGATTTTTGGTTTATACAGTTCTTTTTCATCTTCTGGAAAGTGATCACTAGACTTAATCAGGGTTCCTCTGTGCATCATTAACTAATTTTATCTTTCTCCTTTAAAAAAATCTTTCTTTTAATAGTGAGTTTAGAAGAACCCATTCTTAAGTCCTCTGGATCCCATGTTTTCTCCGTGGAAGCCTTGAGGGAAGCTAAATTTAAAAGTAGGGAAATAGTAATTAAAAGTGATTAGGACAAGAAGTTTTGGTGCTATGCAATGTGGACTCAATTCTCCCAGTCACAAGCTGAACAAGAGGCAGTTTTTGGTTTTCATTATAGCTTTACTTGCTATTTTAATAAACATGAACCAGTATTCAAACTTTTAATACCCTGCTGTTTAACTGTTTCCAGAGAGTCATCCAGCTCTTTTAAACAGCCTTTGCTTTAAACTTTTAATTTGTTTGGCTCAGTCTCACCTTAGAAAGTTGTAGCCTCATGGTAAACTCTTTTATAAGTTGATTTCCAGAATCATAAGCTAGTCTTCCCCTCACTGCCCCCCACCTCTTAAGTGTTTCCTCATGTGCCAGAGTTGTTGGTGCCGACAGCTTCCCTGATTTGTTTTATCTGATTCCCACAGCAAGTATGAGAGACAAATGCAGGAATGTGCTTAGTATTGACTGGAAACATCCAGACAGCAGCGATACTTACAACTCTTCAAGGAAGCGGAGGCGATGTAAGAGACTGGTGGGTAGCTGACTGATGTTGTTCATACTGAGGTCCCTGGAGGGGAGCGAAGACAGACAGACAGCATGTGAGGAGCAGGATATACCACTGCAAGGAACTCCAGCTGTTCACTTCACACATTTCCAAGCAAGACAGTAAAATGAACTCATTCCCCCGCTTGACAAATGGATGGTGATTTTCCATCTCAGATATATAACCCACCAAGGGCAGGGGCTATTTCTCGGATTAAACACTCTACGAGGAACTTGCATGGAATTCAAGATGGTTTAGACCATTCATGGGCATGGTTGTAATCCTCAAGTTTAAAATGATGTTGAGTAGGGCAGAAAAGGAAGCACACGAACCTCGACTTTGTGTATTGCTTTCAAAGTGACAAAGAGAGATGTCTCCACCTGGCAACTCTAGAACTCTGGTTCCCCCAGGATTTTTAAGCACCTTGTAAAAACAAATGTTTTGATCCAAAGAAACTTGAAACAAAACAAGACAAAAAGCCCTTTCCCTCTTCAGACTTGCTCCTTTTGCAGCTTCTCGGGTTGCATTAAATAAGTGAAATGAAGCATACAAGAGGGGTGTAAGGCGATCCCGTTCTGTAGCACACTTCCTGCTGGGCCTGCACAGTAGCTTCTGGCACAGGAAACAACAAGCCACTTTGGGCAGAACTCAATCAATTTTTGTTTTAAGTGAAAGTCCGTGTAATTAGATTTTATTGGGTTTTTTTCTTTCTCTATTTCCTTACCATTTCTCACATGTTGTATAGTATCTATGGTTTTCCTATCTGTCTCAGAAGTCCAGAGACTGACAGCTGGGCAGACCTGAACCAAGACCAACTCAGACTTCATGCAGGTTTGGGGAGAAAGTGACCTGCTGCCTTATTCTGAGAATGAATACCATTGTAACCCCAGGTCTGAATTTCAGACTTAAAGCTCATCTTAAGACTCCGGGTTTCTTTGTCAAAGTGTACACACCCATGGCAACTCCTTAGTCGAGTAGATGTTGACCTTGTAGTTGTTTTGACAGATTTTAATGCTACCTCAGTGATGCTATGGAAATGAAGAGTCATTTAACATTAACCAACACGAGGCTGGGGAGATAGCTCAGTGGATCAGGCATTTGTCTTGCAAACATGAGGACCGGACTTGGGATCCCCAGAACCCATGTAGGTTCCCAGGAAGTCATGGCAGCTACTTCTAATCCCAGCTGTCTTGAGGCAGAGAGACAATGGATACTTGGGGCAGGTTGGCTACCTAGACAAGTTAGAATCAGTGATCTCACGGTTGGCCAACAGAGCCTGCCTCAGCAGAGTGAGGAGTGATTGGGGTAGATATCCAGTATCATCCCATAGCCCTCCATATGCATGAGCACACATGGGCACATGTGTATATACATTTGCTTGTGCACACACACACACACACACACACACACACACATATTCCCTCCATGTGTAAATAAGCACACACACACATGCATGCACAGCACATACACCTATACATGCAAAAAAGGAACAAATAGATTCAAAGGAGGCAAAATGTTTTGCTAGAGACTTGAGTATGATAACCTTTGAGCTACTACTAATTTTGACATCTACTAGTGTATAACAGCATAGTCAGATACACGCCACATTCTCACCTTAAAATTAAACAGAGACAAAAATATAGAGTAAAATATGTCTGCATTTTTTAAAATTTGGATTTTCCTGAAATTGTCTAGATAGTAAATATTAATGACGATTTTATTTTTTTTGAACGTGTGTTTACCAAACAGCAATGTGTTAAACAGATCAATGTGGTTTCTAGAAACCTCTGAGAATTCCTGACAATACCAGATATAGTCATAGCTTTTGTATTAGTGCTTGTGTTCAGCTGCTTCATGCCCTGGTTACCATGGAAACCATATTCACATCCCTGCCATCATGGATTGTACCCCCAAACTGTGAACCAAAATGATACCTTCCTTTCTTCAATTGTTTTTATCAGTTAGTTCCTTACAACAACAAGAAAAATAACTAACATATTCATGTAATAGAAATTTCTCTTCCGAGAGTTTCTATGTCTTCCATAGCTTTCTATTTAAAATTCATTTTTTGCTCATATTTTTCTTCATTTGACAAATGGCAACTGGCCACTAACACTGGTGAGATTTTATTCTAAGAAGACATTGAGAAGGAAACAAATTGATCACTTCTGCATCTGACTGTCCTTACTCGTGGCTGCTGTGGGTCCTCTTCATACTGACCACTGTCCTCTATCTGCCCCTATACTTCCCCGTCCCAGGCCATCCTCTGTCCTATGGCCTCATCAGTCTACTGGGTCACCATTCCACCCAGAGCCACTGTTAGCCAGCAAAAAATCCTCTCAAGTGGAAAACTTAGAAAAGAAACACCCTCCTGATAGACCCGCCCCAATGGCAGAGAAGAATTATAGAAAAGTATTTTCTGGATTTTGTGTGACCCAGCAATGGCAAATAGAATAAGAAAAAGTAGAGTCCAGTTCCAAAAGAGAAAGAAAGGAAGATCTTCAGAAACTCACACATGTTATAGGATACCTAGAATGTTCAGGGAAAACCATGACAGACAATGGGGGAAAATCCAAAGGTGCTCAGCTTTAGCGATCAAGTGGGGTAGATGGAGTTGACTAAGACTCCCTACAAGTGTTACTATGAATTGAGCCTGCAAAAATAGACTGTATAATAAGAAGTTCCCCACACAAAATTAGGAGATGTCCAATCCAATAGATGTACAAAGTGAATCACAGAAACAACAGCAAATATGAAAAAGCAAGGAACCTTAGTTTCCTGTGACAAAATACTCTGACAAAACGGACTTGAGAGGTAGGTGTATTAGTGTTTTGTTTTTCCCAACTTAACACAATCTGGAGTCACCTGGGAAAATGGAATCTCAACTCAAGAATTCCCTCTACCAGATAGACCTGCCTGAGGGCATGTCTGTGGGGGCATTTTCTAGCTTGTTAATTGATATGTAAGGATCCAGTCCACTGTCAGTAGTACATCCCTAGACTGGTGTGTCTGGAATATGTGATGAAGCTAGCTGAGCATGAACTACTGAGAGAGCAAGACAGTGAGCAGCATTCCTCCATGGCGTCTGTCTTAGTTCCTGCCCCGACTTCCCTCAGTGATAGATTGTGACCTGGAACTGTAAGTTTTTATCTCCTAAGTTGCTTTTGGTCATGGTGTTTATCACAGCAACAGAAGAACAATCTAGAAAAAGTGGGAAAGGGTTTATTTTAGCTCACAGTTTGAAGCTGCAGGATGTTATTACACCAGAGGTCGCAATGGCAGGCGCTTGAGGCAGCTAGTCAAGATATACCCAGAGTAAAGTAGCAGAGTTACAGATAAATGTATACACACTGCCTATCTACCTCTGTCCTTTTATTCAGCATGAAGTCCATCCCATAATATGACACTACTCACCTTCTGTTGTGATATGTGTGTTTTCCCACATCAATTAGCCCAATGAAAATCCTTCACAAACACCACCAGAGGCCTATGACCTAGGTGGTCTTAGACTTTTGTCAACTTGACCCTTAATACAACTGTTATACATGACTCTTCCAAAAGATATTATAAGAGCAAAATGCCAGCAGACTTAAAGAAGCCTACTAGTAAAAATGATCAGTGACTTCAGAGGGGATACAAACAAGCACATAAACTCAACTGATGATCTTTAGGGTAAAGCCAACAACACAGAAGAAGAAAAAAAGCCATAAAAGTGGGACAAGAAAATCAGCAACACAAAAAAGAAGTAATCAACATGGAAGAAAAATTTATCATAGAAATCGAGTTTTTGTTTGTTTGTTTGTTTTTTGACAAAATGCAAGCACAAAGCAACAATGTTGGAAATGAAAAACAAAATCAATGGGTCAAATAAAACATACAAGGGGTAATGTCACCAACTGACTAGACATGACTCTCAAGGACTGGGGACAAAGCTAAGGAAATACTATGCTAAAATATCCGTGAAGGAAAAAACAAAATCAAATATCCCCAAACGCTGGAACATAATCCAGAGAAGAAATATAAAGATCCATAGGCTAGAAGGAGCTGAGACAAAGATTAGAGTCACGGTCTTAGTTATCCTTCTAATGCTGTGGTAAAGCACTAACAGCCATGGTGCTAGTAGCTGAGCGTTCCTATCTTCATCTACAGTGACACACCTTCCCCAGTAAAGCCATACTCACTAATCCTTCCCAAACACTTCCACCAACTGGGGACCAAGTATTTAAATATTTGAGCTGGTAAGGGCCATTCTCATTCAAACAACCACAGGTATTCTCACATGTAGATAGGCCATCCCAGCAGAAAGTCAATAAACCCGGTTTTAAACTGTACCAGAATATAGTAGATATATAATAATAGATAGGTAGTAGATAGACAATAATAGATCAAATGGACCTAGGCCAGCAGTCTTGGCCCAATAGGATCATGTACTGAGATGCAACATGGCAGTGGCCAAAGGCCAAAGGCTGATGACCTCTGGCCTTTAACTCTCTCCTACGTTCTGGGGGCCAGAAGCTGACAGATTCTGTCAGTTTAACTCTCTGTCTTTCTCTCTGTCTTTCTCTCTGTCTCTGTCTCTGTCTCTGTCTCTTTCTCTGTCTCCCTTTCTCTGCCTGCCTGTCTGTCTGTCTGTCTGTCTCTGGGACCAGAAGCTGATTGCTTCTGGAAATGGATTCCTGCTGATATTAACAGGGGAATAAGGAAAGAAACTTAGTTACTTGGCCTATTTTCTCTTTGACTCAGTGGGGCCTTTCGCTGGCCAGGCAAAAGGCTCCAGAAAAAAAAAAAAAAGAAAAAGAAAAGAAAGTCTCTCTCTCTCTCTCTCTCTCTCTCTCTCTCTCTCTCTCTCTCTCTCACACACACACACACACACACACACACACACACACACACTGGCAAAGCAGAAAAGGGCTACACCAAAATTTTATTTTTGCTTTCAGCTTTTTATAGCTTTTTAAACAAAAAGTTCTCTAGGAAAAAATTGTCTCATAGGTGAAATATTACATAGAAGGGCAGTTACAGAAGAATGTTGATAGCAAGTTTAAAGAAGCAGTGTGTCATTCTATAAGCTCATTGGAAGTTCAAAGCAACTGTTTCACATGACCTTGCTTTATCATAGTGCACACCTGTGGCCTCATCCTTGGACCTGACCTAGAATGAATGATTTTCCTTGATCACAAATATGTTCCAATCCTATTTTTCTTCTTAGTGCAATTTATGAAAACTCATCGTATTTCTTATTATGTAGCCTTTACTTATTATTCTATGGGGAGGGGGGCACATTCTACTCTCAATTCTAACTTTATTATATAATCTTTCTGGAAAACCAACTAAAACCATCTCTATAAACTTCTTTCCTAAAATTATTTTAACCAAATCAAGAATTCTATAAAGTCATTAATTCAGCTAAATAGCATTAATTCGGGAAAGTTCATCTTCATGTTGCTCTGCAGGAAATTTGCCCAATGGGCTATCACCTAGGAAGTAGTCACACCAGGCTATAGGCGGTGAGTGTCTCCCGCTGTCCACTCACACCAAGCCACATGAATGAGGAGGGTGGCAATGACAAACATGAGAAAGCACATCAGTAGCGAGAAGCAATCCTGGGATGAACTCTCTGGGGCTGTGCCTCACCGGAGTTCACCCATCACAGCTGAGCAAGATGGTGGGCCACCTCCAGGGTGCTCACTTGCCCACTACAGCTCTTCGTGAATGCTGTTTGACAGACCTAGCAGATATTTCTATAATATTTCACAAAATGAAAATTAAATACACATTCTTCTTAGAAGTCCAGAGAAACATCTCTAAAAAAGACGGTATTTTAGGTCACAAAAACTAAAATTACTTCTGAAAATTTCCAAATCTAAAGAAAGGAGTGAGCACCCAAATTTGAGAAGCATTAGATGTTAGTAGAGAAGAACTTCTACATTATATATAGTCAAGTTGTCAATGATATACAGTAAAGAAGTAATATTGTAAGCAGCAAGGGTAAAATGCTTGCTGACATATAAAGGCAATCAAGTTAGAAGAACCTAAGAGCTGTATCTCAAGCCCTGAGAGTAAATAACTTTTAACTAAGACTGCTATATCAAGCAAAGGTATATTTAAAAACTGATGGTGAAATGTGTTTCAGGCAAGTACAAACTAGGGCAATTCATGACCACCAACTCAATAATACGGAAGATATTTAAATGTATACTGTAAAAAAGTGAGGAAGAAAGATTGTCATAATCACACAAATTATAAGAAAGTATAAATTAAGGAAAGACACAGAGAGTAGAGCTAGGAGGGAACCCATTATGCCCAACACAGTAAACCAGAAAGCCCCTCACGCTAACAGGTGATATATTTAAGAACAAACAATAATTTAATCAACTAGAGAAAGAATCAATTAAATAAAACACAAGACTTAGTAAACATCTTTCAGTGACAAACTCAAATGTAAATGGTCTCAACTCATCATCGAAAACACACTAGATGACAGAATGAAAAACTTATATACAACTGTTTTTCCCTCCCAGAAACACATGGCACTAAGACACCCATAGATAATAAAAAAAGGAAAATATATCTATCTAATGAATAAAAATAGAAATGAAATGAAAGATCAAAAACAGCAATAACAACAACAACAACAACAACAACAACAAAACAAGCCAGTGCAACTATTCTGATAGCTGTTAAAGTTGATTTCAAACCAAAATTAGTTTGAAAGGATAAAGGAAGTCACTGCATACTAATAAAAGGAACAAAGCATTAAGAAGATGTAATAATTAAAATTATATGTGCACCAAATGTTGGTCTCCCAATTTCATTAAACAAACACTAGTGAACATAAAGTTTTGATACAACAGTAGTGGGTAAATTCAATACCCTACCTCTTATCTTTAGATAAGTCATCCAAATTAAAAGTCAAGTAGAAACATCAGATTTAAACTACATCAGAGAGCAAATGGACCCAGCAAATATCTACAGAATATTCCATCTTAGGGAAACTGAATATAGCTCATAGAACCATCTTAAAAATAGACTATATTCTGTCACAAAGTAAGCCCAAAATCTAAAGAACAAACAAAATTTATTATATCTTAAGAGATCATCCTGAAATGAAACTAGAGAACAATAATAAGTGAAACCATAAATATTACATAAATGTATAGAGACTGAAAAATCCATCTGTGACTGAAAGTGGGTCAATGTAGAAATCAGGAAGGAAATAAAAAGTATTGGGATTAAAAAAAAAAACAAAAACAGCATTACAGCCTACCAGAATTTTTGGAATCAGTTAAAACAGTTCAAAGAGAATATCAGAACAATCACAATTTTAATCCATTAGTATTTGCTAACAAACCTGGGAATCCCAATATTTGGTGCATATATAGTTATAATTGTTATATCTTCTTAGTGCAGTTTGATTGTTTACGTAAAAATCAGAGGTAGCGAGGGAGAGAGAGAGAGAGAGAGAGAACACAAACAAAAAATCTAATGATGCAACTCAAGATTTTAGAAAAATAAGAACAAGCTACAACCAGACATTTGGGTAGCAAGAAGATTGGAAGGCAAATTAATAAAATAGGGACTAGAAAAATCCAATTAATCAAACCAAGTGTGGGTTCTTTGGGAAGATAAACCAGAGTGACCAACTCTCAGCTAAAGTAGGTAGAAAAAAAAAAAACAGAGAAGCAACACATTGACACGAATAGAGTGGATATTAAAAACTCCAGTGAAATCTAGAGCATCACTAGGGAATATTTTGAAAACATATTCCAAAGAACTGGAAAATCTAGGACAAGTGGATAAATTCCTAGATACATATGACTTGTCAGATTAAAAAGATATAAATAATTTAAAATGGATCAGTGACAGTCAATGAAATTGATGCAGTTATAAAAATTGTCCTCACAGCCTAAGTGAGGAAATTAAATAGCCACTGGGGACAGATGGAGGGAGGGAACTGAGTTGGAGAGGGGATTGAGAGGGGAATGGGGGGCTGTGAATCAGGTGTTGGGAGAACTGGGGAGAATGAATAGAAATAGGTGTGGGGGTGGGATGGGGTGGGATGGCTCCCAGGAGTCACCTAGCAGTTGGGGACATGGAACCTGAAAAGGCCTCCTCCTGTGGCCAGGCAGTGGAGGGATATGAACATCAACCCACCCACAAAACCTTCGACCCCAAATTTGTCCTGCCTACAAGAAACGCAGGGACAAAGATGGAGCAGAGACTGACGGAATGGCCAACCAATGACCAGCCAAACTTGAGACCCATTCCATGGGCACGAACCAATCCCCCGACACTATTAATGGTACTCTGTTATGCTTGCGAACAGGAGGCTAGTATAACTATCCTCTGAGAGGCTCTACCCAGCAGCTAATGCAAACAGATGCAGAGACCCACAGCCAAACATTGGATGGAGCTCTGGAGTCTTGTGGAAGAGTCGGGAGAAGGATCGAGGAACCCAAAGGGGGTAGGAACTTCATAGGAAAAATCAGTTAACCTGGACCCTTGGGGGCCCCCAGAGACTGAACCACCAACCAAAGAGCAAGCATCCCCCACATGTTTAGCAGATGTGCAGCTTGTTCTTCATGTGGGAGAGGAGGCTGTCCCTGACTCTGCTGCCTGCCTGTAGATTTCATTCCCCTAACTGGGCTCCATTGTCCGGCCTCAGTGGGAGAGGATGTTCAGTGACCAGGGTGAATTGGTACCGGGGTGGGGGGGGGTGGGTGGTGGGTGGGAGTCGGGGTCTGGGAAGAAAGGGGGAGCCTGTGATTGGGATGTAAAGTGAATAATTAAATTAATGGAGAAAAAGTAAAACAACTTGAATTAAGAAAAAAAAAGTCCTCATAAATACCCAGGATCAGTTGTATTCACTGTTGAATATTACTTCTCCAGATGTTCAAAAAAAAAAAAAAAAAAAAAAAAGAAGCAGAAGAAAACTCATTCTAGACATCCTGACCTCAAACCAGATAAGGAGGTAACAAAAGAAAATTATAGATCACTTTTTTCTGATGAATATGGATATAAAATACAATAAAATCCTTGCAAATTGTTTTCAGGAACAATAAGACCCCACAGTATGGCAAGACTGATTTCCTTCCAGGGATGCAAAGTTGGTTTACCCTATATAAACCTATAGAAGTTAATTCTGCATGTAGACTGAGAACTGAAATCATGTGATCACTTCACAGCAGAAAAAAAATCTTTCACAAAGCTCAACACCTCTTCCTGATGAGCCTTGAAGAAACCAGGAGGAAGGGAGCAGAGCTGAACCTAAAGTCTATGTACAATTAGTCCATGTGCGTAACGCCAATGTTAACACCAAGTGGGAAGAAACGGGCAACATTTCTCCTACGTCAAAACTGGAGACAAGGGTCCCATATTCATTGCTCATATTCAACAGTGTTTGAAGTCTTGTCTAGGACAATAAAACAAGAGAAAGAAAGAAAAGCATGAAAAGTAGGAAAGAAAGAAGCCAAAATACCCTCATTTGCGGAGAATATAGTCTCATTCTTAAAAGACCCGAGTGATTCCACCAGAAATCTTTCACATCTTACGAATGATTTCACAATGTAGCAAGATAACAAAACCAACGTACAAAAATCAGCAGCTTTTATATACCACTAATGCTGTTATCAAGAAAGAAGAAAAGAAAAAAATTATACTTATAATAACTTCAAACAATAAATAAACAAACAAACAAAACACCTACTGAAAGCTCGGTCAGTGAAAACCTTCTAATTTTTGACTAAGGTGAGAAATACAAATTGGGTGAAATGGAGAGAGTCGTGTTGACAAACAGTGCTGGGAAAACCAGATTCTCATTGCTGCAAGGATGGAACTAGGGCGCCATCTCTCACCCTGCATAGAAGTAAATTCAGAATGCCTCAAAGGGTTACAGGCAGGACCCAAGGCTTTGAAACTGACAAAGGAAAACACAGGGAACACTTCAAAACATAAGCATAGGCAAGCACTTTCTAAAAAACAATGCTAGTAGCACAGGAATTAATATCAAAAATTGACGATAGGATTACATGAATTAAAAAGCTTTTGTTCAGAGATGGAAACAATCAACAGAGTTAAAGAGACAACCTACAGAATGGGTAAAAACTCTTGGGGTGCGCGCACACACACACAGAAGTTAATGTCTAAAATATACAGAAAACTATGATAATGAAAACACCATTATTTTTTGAGTAGGCCAGTGGGTGGGTAAATGAGCTGACAAGACAGTCCCTAAAAGAAGAAATACAAATAAGAAATGAATATTTGAAAAAGTGTTCAGTATCTGTAGTTGTCAAGGGAGAGCAAACTTAAACTGAGTTAATTCAGAAAAGAAGACAGAAGAAGAGCACAAGGTGGAGGATGGGGAGGAGTGTTCTGAAGTACGGTCTTCTGGACATGACATGGCTGCCGTGCTCACGAGCTTACTGCAGCTCTGCTAACTGGCATAAGACCCCCACAAGATCAACCCTGTGGCACCAGCAACGCACGGCCTAACCTCAGTTAAGTTATTTAAAAGAAAAAAAAAAATGGAGAGGACACGGAACATAGAGAAGGATCTGTTTTGGGTTGGCGGAAGGGAGGACGGAAGCAGGGAGGCGGGGTAGACTGAATAAAGATACATTGTTTACATGTGTGATGTTGTCAACGCGAAAATAAAAGATAGTCTACTAAGAAAACCGATTTAAGATTCTTTCTCACCCTAGCCAAAAATGGGTATCAAGAACACAAATGCCGGTGTGAAGAATGCAGAACCTTATGTATTTCAGGTAGCAGCGTCAACCATTACATTCAGCAAAATCAGCCATTTAGGGGAAAATAAAATCCACAAGTTTTCTCTCACATGTGCCCTGGATTTAAGTTTACAAATATGCATTTGCGTGTGTGTACATGTGTGCATGCACACACGTATGTGTGTGTTTATACACAGGGATAGGTCATGGAAGTGCAAAGGCCATGATGGGAGGGGAGGAAGAGGTTTTAAGGTGGGTGGTGGTATACAGGGGCCTGAAAGCAGATGGGAGGATGTAGGTGGTCAGCAAGAGGAAGTTACATTGGATCAGGAAGACCACTTCCGGGGTGGGGGCCGGGGAGAGCAAGGATCAATAGGAACAATACAAAATGGCGTTCCTGTATGAAAGTGCCGGAATGAATGTGTTACTTTGCATGCTAACTTAAAAAAAACAAAGAGAGCTTCCTCTGTAGCAGTTGTAGAGAAGAATGAATGGCTTGGCAAATGTGGTTTGGCCCAGAGTTAAGGGCCTGAGGATGAGTCTCTATGCAGGACTCAGCCTGTATCAAGAGCAAAATAGGATGCGTGGGATGGCTCTGATTGCCCTGTCTCAGAGCTTCTGCTGGCTCCTAAATGCCATAAGAAAAACATTGTTTAAATACCCCAGACTCTTGAGACCTGGTTTAACATATGCTCTCGCCATGTCTTAGTTAGTTCTCTTCTGTATTGCCCTTTTCCACCCACGACACCATTCAACACGCCACTATGTTTGTGGCACAAACTCTGTCTTTCCAAGTTTGCAGCCAGCCTTTGGAGGCTTGAGGGGCCAAATCCGAGCTCCTGTTGAACAACTTGGCTCAGATTAGCTGGGTCACTGTGTAATGGATGCTCTGAATTACATAACCCTCCTTTGCTTTCATCTCCTGGCAAGACCCCAGCCCTGGAAAAACATCAGAATTTGTTTTCTCTGTGACTATTCCAGGGCACTGAGTGCTACTAGGAAAGAGAAATGCACAAACACACTGAGCAATGTCTATAACTTCCAGGTCTTCGTGCGTTTCCAACTGTGCTACACAATCCTGTGTTTCTGTGATTGCCCAACTTCTTCCTCTGGGAACCATGCCCCACTTTACTAGTTGCTGTGCACCACTTAATCCAACAACCTCTCCCGTCATGCCCTGGGGATGCCTTCCCTTTTACTTCATGGAAATAACTAGAATTCTTTGGACCACCAAAGGTGAAACACTCCAAATTTTAATTCTCCTCAGTCTCCTGCTTACTACAGCCACACTTCCTTCCTTGCTTAGCCTTCCTTCATGGTCTTATCTACATCAGTGTGCTGTCTACAGTAAATGGCGCCTTCCTCTCGGCTATAAATGGGATGTTTGTACCCCCATCCCCGATCTGTTAAAGTCCTAATCCTCAAGGATAGTACTGATAGATGGGGCATTTTGGAAACAATCAGGGCATGAAGAGGATGCCCTCCTTATGGAGTTGACGTCCTGCTAAGAACATCCCTGAGGGATCTCTGTTGTTGGCTTCGTGAGGACATAATGGCTGTCTGAGAACTGAGGAAATCTGGCTCACCAAGTCCTGGATTTTGGATTTTCTATCCTTTAGAGTTGGGAGAAATAAACACTTGTTGATTGAGCAGCCAAGTCTATCCCAAATCAGTATAGCAGTTAGAACTAAGACCCTCCACAAACACTTCCGTCTTCTGTGTTTGCAGTATCTTCTCTTTCAATACATGAGCAAGGGCAGGTCTTGCCCACTATTAAAATGTAAGGAAGATATGGTCTCTTAATCTCTTGTGATCTACTCTGGTTGGAATGGTTTCTGGTTTATGTTTTGTAATCTGCATCTCCGGTCCACAGGATGAGGCACCCATCCCTCCCACAGACGGAGTGAAACTGTTCTTGCCAGGGACTGCCCACCCCCATGCCAAATTTCATGAGCCCATGACGGATTGGACCTCTTGCACTAAGTGTGTCCTTCATAGAAGCTCTATTGGTTTTGAAGTCTACATTCTCTCAGTATTTTCCCAATGTGTCTGTGGGCTCAATTGTGGAATTTTCTGCCTATTGCGAAACTGTTGACATTCTCTGGAGTTTGTAACGTTAGTGAGCGCTCTTCGCTCACCATCCTCTCTCTCTCTTTCACTCTGTGCTTGGTGAACGGGTATGTGCATGTGTGTGCCTATGCACACACATGTGGAGGACAGGGGTTGAGAGCATGTGTTTTCTGCGTTGTCTTTTGAGACAAGGTCTCTCACTGAACCCTGTTGACATTTCCTCTAGGCTCTGCCCCACAGTTACCTGGCAACAGCCAGGTATGCCTGACTCATAAAAGGGACTGCTTGCCCCTTCCTCTCTCTCTTGCTCTTGCTCCTGCTCCTTACTCTCTCTCTCCATTTCCCTCCCCCTCTCCAGGTGCTCATGGCCTGCCCCCCCCCGCCTTTCCCTGTCTCCACTACCCTCGCAACTCCCCTCCCCATGCCCTGAATAAACTGTATTCTATATTATACAGTGTGGTTGGTCCCTCAGGGTGAAGGGATGCCTCAGCATGGGCGTGCAGAGCCACCCCCCTTCCCCCACACCACTCCATAGTTCCACCAAACATATTCCTTCCCTCTTATCTTTTTATAAAGCACAACAAACTGGAACCTCAGTAATTCAGCTGGACCATCTGGCTAGCAAGCACCAGAGATCCTCTTGTTTCTGCCTCTCAGTGTTTCTAAATCCAGTTCTCCGGTGGATTCTGATCTGAACTTGGGTCCTTATTATCTTCATGTCACATGCAGCTATTCCCCACCTTCTTTTTTCTCTGTGTGCCCCACTGCTGGCCCTCAGCACTCGGACAGCCTCAGGTATGAAACTGTCTGCTGTCAGTCTTTAGAGTACTTATCAGCGGCACCTGGAAAGATCTAGGAGCACAGAGTGACCCAAATGATCACTCTGCTTAAAAGCCTTCATAGATTCTTTTCAAACTTTACAAATGATACCTACAGTTCTTAGTATTGCGTATGAGCCCCATGTAAGAATCCTAATGCCTTACCAACCTTGAATACTGATTCTGATTCATCTTTCAAGATTCACAAGTTAATTGATGACTTTAATTTCTCCTTAATAGTGTTACTGTTTAACAAATCAATAAAACACTGATAACGTTGACAGAGGGACTTTTTAATTCTCTGTACTTTCTTCCTTAGCATGCAGTTTGATTCCATGACTTTGGTTTATGATGACTTTAATTTTGTCATTGTAGATTCAGTAGCAGTTAACTCTGCCAGATACCCTTCTCAACAACGAATCCAGGCTGGGGTTGATCCACACTTTTTAAAGGGATCATTTTTCAGATAAACTTCCAGAGGAAAGCTCTCCAGTGAAATTCAAAGGGATTGATTTTAGTAGCATTTTATAACAGCCTAAGTAATGACAAGTCTGGGTATTTTTGTAACAGCATTTTTAACTACAAATGATGTGTCCTAAAATATTCTAATTGAAGCATAACACATACAGGAAAATAGGTAAGTCCCTAGTAGTCAATGAGATGAATTTTCACAGAGTTAACATACCTAATAAACCAGTACAAACCAGTGCAACAGGTAGAACATGGCTGGAGTCTCAGGCACCTCTCACTCACCTTCACTTGCCATTCCCATCCAAAGCAGTCACGACCCTAAAGACTACAAATGGATCCTATGGTGCAGAGGTGTGTGTGTGTGTGTGTGTGTGTGTGTGTGTGTGTGTGTGTGTGTGTGCCTAAGATCATTGCTCACTATTTTTAATAAAATTTACACTTGTGTTGCATGCAGCAACAGCTTATTCATTTTTAATACATTATAATATTCTATCTTGTTATCATACCACAATATGTTTGTCTATTTGGCTGTTGAAGGACTGGAGCTGTTTCTAGTCCATGGTATTATCAATAGTGATGCTATAAATCATTTTATTTTTTTATTTTTTATTTTTTTGTTTTGTTTTGTTTTTCGAGACAGGGTTTCTCTGTGTAGCCCTGGTTGTCCTGGAACTCACTCTGTAGACCAGGCTGGCCTCGAACTCAGAAATCCACCTGTCTCTGCCTCCCAAGTGCTGGGATAAAAGGCGTGTGCCACCACCACCCGGCAGCTATAAATCATTTTAAACTTGCCTTCTAAAACCCCCAACAACTGGAGCGGGGGCTGTCTCTAAAGCTGTGCCCTGACTGTGGAATCCGTGATCCCCAACAGGGCTGCTCTATCTGCCTTCAGTGGGAGAGGATGAACCTAATCCTGCAGAGACTTGATGTGCCAGGGTGGGGGTGGATTGGGGAGCACCTTCTCAGAGGAGACGGGGAGGAGGGATAGAGAGAGGGACTCTGTGGGAGGGGCAGTGTTTGGGACACACACACACACACACACACACACACACACACATACACACATACACACACACACACAGAATTTGGGATATAAACAAATATCTATCTATCTGTCTATTTATCTATCTATCTATACACACACACAGTGTTTGGGATATAAGCAAATGTACACACACACACACTCACACACACACACACACACACACACATACACATTTATAAGCTGAATGGTGATGTGCACGCTTTTAATCCCAGCACTAGGGAGGCAGAGGCAGGCAGAACTCTGAGTTCAAATCCTGGTCTACAGAGTGAGTTCCAGAACAGCCAGGGCTACACTGAGAAACACTATCTAAAAAAAAGTATGTATACATTTACATATCTATTTCCCTTCATATACATTTCAGCTGGGCATACAAATAGGAGCGAAATGGTTTGATTTTTGTGTGTGCATATTTTACTTACCAATATTATGCAGATTTATTACCTTAACAAGTGGTTTATGAGGACACTCAATGCTTCACCTCTAATTGCATCTGTTTGCCATCACAAAGACTGATATGCTTTCTCTGGCCGATTTTGTCACGTTGTCAGTCAACACTAGCTGACTGCAGTTTTGATTCACACACCCCCAATAGAGTTAATATTCTTTGTATATGACTTAACCATCAACATAAGAGGCTTTCAAGGTTCCAGCAAAATATTTTATTTTACTGGATGACTTTCAAATTGGAGGGAACGCACACTTACTGTTCTAAGTAAGTACATACTGAGCTGTAAAGAGGGGAGTGCCCTTCTGGCCAACGTTGCATCTTCTTGGCTTTAGGGCTGACAGTGTGAGTTGAGAGTTTTGATCTGCTATTCAAGAGCTGAGCAATCTTGAGCAAGTCCTTTGCCATTTTCTGACTTCAGTCCTCTCCTTTGCATTACCAATGGAGAAAATGACAAATCCCATTTCATAAAGTTGCTGTGAGAAAGGACCGCACTCCCCTATGTAGATTACCTCAAACCTGGCCTGGCACATTGTAAAGATTACATATTTTTCACGTATCATTAAACAGAATCTCTTTTTAAAGATTCGGTTTTTTATTTCGTATTATGTGTCTGTATGTGCACATGTACAATTGCCTGTGGAAGCCAAAGGTATCAATCTCTAGAACTGGAGTTATAGGTGGTTGCAAGCTGCCTGAAGTAGGTGCTAGGAGCTCACCTCAGGCCCTTTTCTGGAGCAGTACTTGATCTTAACCAGTGAGCTATCCCACCAGCCCCTATGGGGGAATCTCTTAGAGGTTTTTGAAATTATGTCTCTTGCCTATACTGATACAAAAACGATAAAGCAGTAAGAGTTCATTAATATTTATAATTCTCTTGAGGCATTTTTAAAATTATAAAATAATTTAAAAAGATTTAGCATTATCTGGCTTGTGCGTTAGTATTTTATTAAGTAGCTATCTTAATATCATTTTAAATGGGAACTTCAAAAAGACTAAGCATTAACCTAAAGTGCACTTGAAAAAATTATATTATTATTCTAATGGAAAATGGTAGAGATAGTTAATGTGACTAGGTATTAATCTGTCTTACTATGTCTAGTAAGAGAACAGTTAGTTACCAAGAGTTACATGTGGGAAGATTACATTTCTAGAAATTTCATGTATTCAGATTGGACTTACAAAATAAGGAAGTAAATGAGCAGAAAAGAAGACCAAGCCAAACTAAACCCAACCAACTAACCAACAAAACAACCAACCAACCAACCAACCAACCAACCAACTGACCAACCAATCAGCAAAACAACCAACCAGCCAACTAACTAACCAAGCAAGCAAGCAAGCAAGCAACCAACAAAACAACACCACCAGGAAAATAATTCCCTTTTCAATACATACCCAGAAGCCTATAATGTATAGAAACATTGTTAGGCACAAATGTTTCCATACTTTCCTGAGAGGAAGGCTTTAGTTAGGAAGAGTTATGTTTACTTGGGCAATTGTGATGTTTTTGTTTTTTTTCAAATCTATGCCAGCAAATTACTAATGGCGGTCACATTCTACAAGACTTGATGATTCTGATTCATCTTTCAAGATTCACAAGTTAATTGACGACTTTAATTTCTCCTTAATAGTGTTACTGTTTAACAAATCAATAAAACACTGATAACGTTGACAGAGGGACTTTTTAATTCTCTGTACTTTCTTCCTTAGCATGCAGTTTGATTCCGTGACTTTGGTTTATGATGACTTTAATTTTGTCGTTGTAGATTCAGTAGCAGTTAACTCTGCCAGATACCCTTCTCAACAACGAATCTGGAACTGGAGTTGTAACCTTGAGCTACCTGCTTTTCTGAGATAAAAAGCAAATGCCACAGTTCTCACTGTCATTCTTTTTCTCTTCCTGGCCTAACTGAACTTAAGTTTAATATATATGAATTAATACTAAATACTATGCTTCTTTTTCTTATGATTTATTTGCCTAGAAATTTAAGGCATACAAAGTACTTGTATCCCGTTTACGAATTACTGCAAATTGGACTTTAGGGGTGAAGTAATGCCAAGACATGGTTGGTGTTATGTTCCCAAGAATCATCTCTGAAACTTATCGTCAAAGATAGCTTGTCTGTATGGTATTTGAAAATGGATTATCTGAGTCCTGACAAAGATACATATTCTAATGCTCACTTTAGGTATAATACGTGTTTTCCTTCTGCTGAGAAAAATGATCAAATGACTGCTTTTGGAACTAGGAAAGGA
Organism: Uromys caudimaculatus; assembly: GCA_028551405.1. Lineage (NCBI taxonomy): Eukaryota > Metazoa > Chordata > Mammalia > Rodentia > Muridae > Uromys > Uromys caudimaculatus. The sequence goes on along the minus strand of CM052707.1, from coordinate 69,283,851 downwards.
TTTGAAACCTTTATGCTACTTTTGATATGACTGAGATTCTAAACTGGGAGTTTCTTTGTTGTGAGCTGGGTATCTTCTGCATTGTAAAGTACTTAGCGACACTGTTGGCTCTAGATACCAGTGACATCCTTTACAGTTGTGAAACCCTAGCATTTTTCTCTTGTTTATGGTGGAGTGTGTCCACTTAACATTTGCATATTGAAATTTTAGCTCTGAGTAATTCAGAACTTGACTACAATTGGAGTCAGGGTCTTAAAACACACAATTTGGTTATAATAAAGTTATTGGGCTCTAGCCCATTATATTTCATTTGTCATGGGTGGGATCACTTGGCATAGACGCCACAGAAGACGGTTGTGTTAACAATGGAAGCACAGGCCTTCGGAAGGAAGCAATGGCGTGGATGCTGAATCTTGAACACCCAGCTTCCAGAAGTCTGATGCAGTCAACCTGTTTCATAAACCACCCAGCCTATGATGCTTCGTTATAGTAGCCCTGGAGGAACAACAGGGGACACTGCCAAGTAAGTGTCCCCAGGGGCCGAGTCACCATTGGTTAAGAATCACTGAACTAGCAGACACGAATCACACACGACAAGCTATTAATTTTGCCTTTTGCAGGTAAAAAAATAAAGCAAGTTTCCAAATAGTTTCTTCTTCTATAAAAGAGGGGACATAGAGGATCTTCTCTATTTCTTTTTTTTTTCATCAGAAATCCTTTCATAAGATAATTTCATCATTTTATAATTAGATGATGAAATTATAAAATGAGAAGCAGTGCAAAAAACCATAAAGATATAGAGACGCCTATAAGGATATGATGTATATCCAATCCCGGGAGTCACTCTGGGGGAGTGCCATTGAATCTCTGTTAGGTAATTCTGGGCTTGAGGCTATACCTAATGACTGTACTATTTGAACAGAAAAGGCTTCTCTAGGAACACTTCAAAGAAAATCTTCCAAAGTGATCAGTGTTCATTGAAAAACCTATTTTATTTCATTCAGACAGAAATTCTCATTGTATTTTCTATCCCGAATAAGACCTCTGGGGATCTTCAGGTTTCTGAGTTGCTTTGCTATTATCTGCAAGATTACATTATTTGTTGACAGTTTCCACTCAACAAGCAAGAAGTCCAAGGCAAGACATTCTATATTTAAGAGAACACGAGGTCACATATTACCTCTAACTCTATTCTCTTGTCCAAAACTTAATCACCCAGCACATTTGCTGGGATAGGATCTTGGGATATGTAGTTTCCATGCTGACCAAATGTGCCCCAATGGTAGGGATTGCTAAGCAGAAGAGGGAACGGATATAGAATAATTATGAATTATACGATGTGGTTCTTGTTGGAAGAGTGACAGCTGACATGTGCACACATACATATGATGCAGGTAGAGCTTCCAAGGGGAGAGAGATCCAATCTTAAAAGGAATAGGAAGATGGCACATTAAAATGGATGTGTGATGGGATTGCTTGTGTAACTACACACGCACACACATGAAGACGGAAACATGGGTTTTTAAAAAGTAGATTTGATCCACATCATCCTACCTCCTCACAGGCCTGGGTGCTGAAATCTAGCTATTTTATGATGAGAGAAAAATGGAGGACATATTTGAGAAAGAGACCAGGCTCTCTGTCTGAGTCAGGGTTTCTATTCCTGCAAAAAGCATCATGACCAAGAAGCAAGTTGGGGAGGAAAGGGTTTATTCAGCTTACACTTCCACACTGCTGTTCATCACCAAAGGAAGTCAGGACTGGAACTCACACAGGGCAGGAACTTGGAGGAAGGAGCTGATGCAGTGACCATGGAGGGTACTGCTTACTGGCTTGCTTAGCTTGCTTATAGAACCCAAGACTACCAGCCCAGGGATGGCACCACTCACAGTGGGTCCTCCCCCCTTGAGCACTAATTGAGAAAATGTCTTACAGCTGGATCTCATGGAGGCATTTTCTCAACTGAAACTCCTTTCTCTGTGATAACTCACACAAAACCGGCCATTTCAGTCTCCAATGACAGTACAAATACCAAGTCATTGTTAGACTCTGGTCATTTTTGTGCTTCTATGTCTGACCTTCTTACTTTAAGATGATGTGGTAAGGGGGTAAGTGATGTAATATGGGAAAACCTAGCCCCTTGACTGATGATAGAAGCATTCTTCTCTTCAGTGAACTGGAGTTTCTATGTCCAGTTCCACTTTCTGGGTTAGATTTTACTTCATGTAAACTTGTCCAAACTGTCTGTGGTCCAGCCCCAGCAGACTGCCTTTTACTCTTGCACTGAGTCACGAAGCCAAACGAAAAGTATACTTCAAACGAGCCTTTTCTTCAAGGGTTATGTAGAGTATTGTCCTATTTTTTTTTTTTTTTTTTTTTGTATCTGTGCACAGGTGCTCTTGTGCGGGTCAAGTGGCATGAGGGTGTAGGTGTGGGCACAAAAGCATCTCCCTCTGGTCCCATCTCTCAGGAATGAGTTACATCCTCATTGCTATGTGTTCTTCCACTGCCCGCACCCACGCCTGTCTCTCTTCATACAATCCTTCATAGAGGAGTCATAATAAATTCTAAGACAGAACCAGATAGTCCTTGTACTGTCTAAAATTCTCCAGATTGCAATTTGCTCTTGAGTGAAATTCAGATGTCTGAGTATGACTCAAAGAGTGATTGGTTCCTGCCTAATTCTACACTCTCATCTGACATATCCTCTTGGTTGCTCCATTTTGGTGATCCCTGTGCTGGCTGGTTTTGTGTGTCAACTTGACACAAGCTGGAGTTATCACAGAGAAAGGAGCCTCCCTTGAGGAAATGCCTCCATGAGATCCAGCTGTAAGGCATTTTCTCAATTAGTAATCAAGGATGGGAGAGCCCATTGTGGGTGATGCCATCCCTGAGCTGGTAGTCTTGGGTTCTATAAGAAAGCCAGCTGAGCAAGCCAGGAGAAGCAAGCCAGTAAGTAACATCCCTCCATGGCCTCTGCATCAGCTCCTGCTTCCTGACCTGCTTGAGTTCCAGTCCTGATTTCCTTTGGTGATGAACAGCAATGTGGAAGTGTAAGCTGAATAAACCCTTTCCTCCCCAAGTTGCATCTTGGTCATGATGTTTGTGCAGGAATAGAAACCCTGACTAAGACAATCTTCAACACCACATAGTTCCTAAATCTCAAGACCTTTCCTTGCTCAGGGATCTTGCTAACATTCACTTCTATTACTCCACTCACCCAATCTTACCCTCCCTGGAAGTTGCCAGTCCTCTTCTTGGTGGTTTGAATAAGAATGGGCCCCATGGTTCATAGATTTGAAAGCTTGGTCACCAGGAATTGGAAGTATTTGAAAGGATTAGGAGGTGTGGCCTTATTGGAGGAAGTGTATCACTGGGGTGTGTGACTTGTGGTTTCAAAAGCTGATGCCAAGCCCTGAATCTTTCTCTTTCTCTGCCTACAGATCAGACTGTAGATCTCAGCTGTGGTGCCTGCCACAATGACGATGGACTAACTCCCTGAAACTGTAAGCCAGCCCTAATTAAATGCTTTCTTTTACAGGAGTTGCCTTGATCATGGTGTCTCTTCACAGCCATAGAGCAGTGACCAAGACATTTCCTTTCATAAATTTCATTATCCAAGATAAGTCCTTTGGCTTTCAGTCTAAAATAGGTCACCTTTTATTGTTCCTCGATCTATTGCCTGCCTCTGGTTCCCGTCACACCTTCTCTCTGATTCTTTTCATGTATTATAGCCGTTGGACACACTGTTCTTTACTTCCTGTATTCTTTTCTTAAATGCCAGGGAAGTGTGATGGTAGTACCAAACCACTGCCTCTTAGCATGGCTTCTAGCTGATACTCAGTAAGTACTCTTGAGTGACAGACGGTGAGATGGATGCTGTGTCCTCCTTTCTTATTCTTTCCCTTTCTTATTTCTAGGAAGTGTATTTTGAATCACCGTGGTTTTTGCATTTTGAAGGATAATGCAGCAGACATGTTTGAGAACATTGATGCTGCCTTGTGCTCCCTTCACATATTGGCTAAAAGACACGGTTTGCATTTGTTGTACATGCTGACCTATATAGCAACAAAACAAAACAAAACAAAAAACCTAATGAATAACTGATAAAAAGGGGACACAATGAAGTTTGCTGACTACTCTTTGCCTGACTTTCCCAATGAATACAGATGATATGAAAATTCAGCTGTATTTTAAGCCAAGAGGACATGGAGTCGAGCCTTAGTTTTGCTGTTGAGTATTATGTCAGTCTGTAAAGGCATGTAAGCATTTCCCCAAAATAGGGGAATTTTTTTTTCTAATAAATGGAAGATCTTCTTGCCTCAATGGCGTGAGAGATGTGAATGCAGTATTTTAATGCACAGTCCGGGATCTTTTGAAATGTTCAGGATATAACTGATGAGTATATTTCTGCAACACTTCAAGGATTTTAAGAAGGAACTCAGAAATGTAGTTCTCCAAGAGAACAAACTGCTCCAAGATGAACCTTGATGTATATTCAACTACTCAAGTCCTTCTGTCCTTTGAGCCAAAATACCCCGTGGATACTGTTATTATCTCAAAACGGGTGCGATAACGCGTTCTCGCACCACCGTGGCTCTTTAAGGAGTACTGTGGGAATAACTTCCAAACCTAACTCTCTTCTTCATTTCAATCTGATCAAGTCTCCTTATTTGACTTCAGAAAGCTATTTTTCTGTTTTGCTTAACTTAGATTCCAGTAGAGGGAGCAGATTCAACAGTTAGAGAAGAGTGATTTCTAAAACTCACATACACAGTGAAAAGATCCAATGAGTAGTTCATTGGAGAGGCATATGAGATTCACGGTAGCTACCAATAGTGTGGTTTGCTTGCTAAGAGCATTGCTGTCTGAAAACGCTCATCTCCCTTTTTAATGTCTGCTACGAAATGTTTGCTTTTATGCTGACAGTTGTCCCAAGAACTGGGAAAACACTAACAGATCTAACAACAGCAGCAAAAAAATCCAAAGGCTGATTGTTATCAGTTCAATAAATTACCAGGCTTAAGACAATGTAAATTACAATACTTAAGCTCTCTTAGGAAAGCTGGCTAGCTATATAATCAGAACTTAAAATGTCAATGTGAGCTACTTCAACTGGGTAATTAATGGTTAGCCGAGAGAAGATGGGGCTGGGGGGAGAAGGGAGCACTCATCTCTTTAGAGTAAATTTAACTAAAAAGATCCATGCGTAATGAGTCCATAATGCAAACTCATTCTTAAGCTGAAACACCTGAGAAGATGAGGAGTGGACTGCACCATGAGAAATCAGGCTCACAAAGCTTATTACAGATGAAAATGCACCATTAATGCCCCGTGTGCTTGTCAACTCCAGCCCTCGAGTTGGGGTGTGCATTGCCATGTGGCTGTCTGTGGCAGTCCCAGGGCAGTAGTGGAGTATTTATCAAGGATGATAAAACTGTTATCATTAATATATCACTCTCGATTTTTAAATACAAAATTTTTGTTATTTCTTGTTTTAAAAATTAAGTGTATGTGTGGGGGGCATGTTTGCATATATGTGCACAGGTACCCAAGTGGGCTTGTAGAGGTCTGTCTTGGGAGTCCTTTCTCTTCTGCCATGTTCTGGGTGCATGGTATTGAACCCAGGTCTTCAAACCTGAAGTGAAGTGAAGATGGCTAAGCCATCTCACTAACATTTTTATTTTTTTTCAAATTAAAATTTTACTTTAGCTCAAAGTGGCACAAATGTGTGTGCGTGTGTGTGAGTGTGTGTATATAATTATACATATCAAATATGATACATATTATGGTACATAAGATCACATGTATATAAACTGATAAATACATCATTAAAATAATTATAAGCCTTATAATAAAAGAATCAAAAAACAAAACCAAACCCTCAGTATCACCCTTCTTGCATTGATTCTCACTGTGCAGGGGCAGCCATCTTTTTTTTACCTCTTTGCCTGAGTCTGTAGGGGTCGCTCTTCTCAGTGTCTGAATCCCCAGTCTCTTACCAGGGTTATTGCTTGTGTGGGCATGTGGGGAGTGAGGAGATGGTTGTCTGGCTGCATGAACTTCAGGATGTGCTCATCTGCTCCCTTCTAATGGTCTTGCTAATCTCAGTGGTGCCCTGGCTCTAGAAAGGACCTTCCCTAGGGTTTCATGGCAGGCATCAGGGCTGCTTGTTGACTCACTCCAGGCCATTTTCTCTGCTAAGCCGCTTTACGCATTTGTTAACACATCCTGCTCCTTCTAACTTCTTTCCCATTCTCTTTGTTTTTGTTGGGTTATGCTTTTAGTTTTTTCTCCTGCCACTTGAGACACATCTGCTATTTTTTTCCTGATATATTTCTTAAGCTCGAACCACAAGTCCAGTCATTCAAATATCTCCTTGTTTTAGGTATAATGTTTTATTTTCTCAATCCATGCCAGACTGATTAAAAATAGCCACAGTGTATTTCTTGCACGATTTTGCTCCTATTTATACTTAGGGACTTTAATTTCCTTTCCCAAATCCTTTGCAAGCTAGAACCTTGGCTGGGAGGACTTTTCTACAAGCCAAGAACCAGTCCCTATACTGCTGCTGGTTCGCGCCCTCTTTCCTGTCCTGACTTGTGATGATGAATCAAGATGCTCTTAATGATCCATCAGTTGACTGTTCTAGGAACTTAATTCAGGTTCTTTCCACCTGAGGTCAAGAAGAATCCAGGGCTCTATTGATGTCTTCATGGTCAAGGCCAGTGCTACTACTCTTGACCATAATCTCTTCAGTAAAGTACCATTGCTTTGAGAAACTATTCAGAAGAATGCAGAGTATTTGTATGGCAGTGACTCTCAGCTTTTCTAATGTCATGACCCTTTCATACAGCACCTCATGTTGTGGTGACCACCAACCACAAAACTGTTTTCATTGCTACTTTATAGTGTAATTTTGCTGTTATCAATTGTAATGTAAATATCTGTGTTTTCTGATGATCTTAGGTGAACCCTGTGAAAAGGTCACTAGACCCCCCCCCCATGGGTCCTGACTCACAGGTTGAGAACCTCTGCTCTATGTAGATAGACTATTCTTAGGTCAGGGTTGAATTACATAGGAGACACAATTTGGGGGTAAAGTTTAAGAATTTACCCAGAATGATCTCACACATTTCTATGGGACTGAAGAACACGTCTTTAATTCATATCCATAAAACTGCAACACACTGCCATTAGTTGGGGAGGAACTTCTTAGACAAGATGGCATTTTATAGCATTACAAAGGGACTGGTAAGAGAAGGTGGGATTTTAGAGAGTCTTTGGTTAACTGTTTTGTCCCCCATCTTGACTGATCTGGCTGGGTTCATTGTATACATTATCCTAACTGATTTTGATCCCCAGAACCAAAGGTAGAGAGAACCAATTCCATAAAGCCATCTCTGACCTTTGTGTGAATGCCACGACATACATACCCACCACACCATGCACAAACATACATAATAACAATAAGATAAAAAAATTTAAAGAGTACAACCTTCCTAATTATAGAAACCCTGGATATCATTCTGTAACTCAATGGCAAGTTTTCTGTCTTATCAGAATCTCCACCCCAGCTGTCAGAGTCCGAACATTTCAGGAAGTAAAATGTCCAAGGAGCTGCACGCATAAAGTTCTTCATTTTCTAAGTCAGATAATGCTGCTGAAAAGTCCTTAGTCCCACATTGTCCATCATCCTATGAAACATCTCATAAAATCTCTCACAGGTCTTAGCTGGTTGGGAATTAGTCACTTCTTCCATCAAACTTGATAACAACCTTCTTTCCATGGCTATTAAACAATTAATCACCACTTCCCTAACATTAAGTGTTTTGAGAGGCACCAGCACTTGAGCTGAGTCTTGAGATGTGTTAGCTAGGATAAAGGGAGGGCCAAAATGGGAAAGGCACTTCTGTTAGGAGAACAGCAAGCCCAAGAGCACTGAGGCATAGAGAGCAGGCTGCTTTCCAGAAACTGCAGAGCAGTTGACGTAGTTGACTGGAAGCACTTTTGTTGCAACATGACCCATTGTGAGGTCCCCAAAACGTCAAGGGTCAGAGCCCAAGCTGGCCTTCCTGGTCATGGTGCAGTGCCCAGGCTCTCCTGGAGAGTCTTAGAGCCCCTCTGGGACATTAAGTAGGGAAATGACATCATCTTTGGATTGAATATTTTAATAGCTCCCCCCTCTCCTTCTCTCTCTCTCTCTCTCTCTCTCTCTCTCTCTCTCTCTCTCTCTCTCTCTCAGGAGTGATGTTTTGATTTTGGAGATTGTGCATATATTTTAAGTGATTCTCTTTCTTGATAGTGAACATTTTGGAATTTTTGGGTCTTTTTTTTGTGCACATTGTACATTAGCTTTGAGTTAGACACACAGACAGGCTTCAAAGAAAACCATTCTTCACACATCTTTCATTTTTGTGGTTGAGCAATCTTTCTAGATACATTCTTAGGAGACTTGAATGTGTATCCTCAGACTACCCGTAAGAAACTTCTTGAGCCGTTCTTGCAAGTTCAAGTAGTCATAGATCAGAACGTTGATGTGGTCAAGTTCAAAGGGAAGTCACAAACTCTCTCTCCTAAGACCGTCCATCTCTGCTTTGAGACACCAACAGAACCTTCTGCCTCTGAATACCCTAAAGGCAATTCAGACTCTTCTGGCCAATATTTAAGATTTAAAGCAACTCTGTTGAGATAAACATTCCCCTACTTTCCAAGAAAAAGCATTACACAATTCTCTTTTTATTAGCCCAGTCCTGGTAGACCAATGGCTCTCAACCTGTGGGTCATGACCTCTTGGGGGAGGGGGAGGTATCTAACCATCCTTCACACGGGCCATTCTACATATCAGATATTTACGTTACGACTCATAACAGTAGCAAAATTACAGTTATGAAGTAGCAATGAAAATAATTTTATGGTTGGGAGTGGCTACAACCTAATGACTTGTATCAAAGGATCGCAGTGGTAGAACAGTTGAGAATTGCTGCTACAGATGATAAGTTGTCATGTTATTTATATTTCTTCATGTCCTCTGAGAGGAAAAAAAACCCTCTATAACTTAAAGTTCAGTAAATTAAGTTTTCCTTGTATTGTCCTGTGAAGCTGCACACAGGCCAGGCATCCTCTAGAGTATATTGACATGTATCTTGGTATTATTTTTAATTCATGATAATATTTCAAAGGATTTTCCAAAATGAACTTGCTGTCCATTAATAAACCTTAACTACCAAGGCAAACGATTGTGTAATTCATTCACTGGGCTGAAGACAGAAGTCCATCTAGGTAGGTATAGATTTCCCACCTGAGTTGATGCTTACCTTTCAAAATGTCAAAATATTTTTCACTGTTAAAATTTAACAGTGATATACTTTTAAATTTTATTCTATTATTTACTATCTTTGAAAAAAAAGATTTGAAATTCTCTTTCTCATTCGTGGTCATCATCATAAAGATATCATTACCTGCTCTGGATCGTTCAGAATGACTAATGATGTCTGCAGGATTTTTTGTCCCATACACTCGGGTAGTTTTGTGTGATGTTTTGGTGGCTATTAGAAATTCTTTCTCTGCTGCTATTGGTCAGGTTGTTACTCAGTAAGTCTTACAGATACCAGTGAAAAGTGAAAGATTGCTTTTATTTGTATTTGATTTTTATTGCGGTGTCAATTCACCGTATATCTATATCCATATAAATAGAGATACAGAAGCCAAATAATTGAATTTATTAGAATGATGGTCAAAGGAGATCAAATGAGAAAGTGAGCCTAGAGCTCCTGTTTTAAGAGACTTCCCTGTGTGGGATTTGCATGGTATCATTGGGCACTCTGAGTTTTATCTCCTGTCTGAGTTGTTTTATGAAGCCGCCATTGAATAAGTGAGGGCTCACTGCTGTACTGCATGTCAGCAAACTGACTCTCATTTTTTAATGGTTGTACACATGAGTATAGAATGTATTCCCTCAGGGTCTAATGGTATATAGACAACTGCTTTATAATTAATTTATTTCATAGATAATAATAAGATTATTTACTCTGGCAAGCATCATGATCGGATTTTGTAATTAACTATGATTTTTAGGGATCACTCCAAATTTTCCTTTTAAAAAGTTTCATCTATTATGTGTGTGAGTGTGCACATATGTGTACATGCATACACACACACACACACACACACACACACACACACACACACACGCCACAGTTTCATGTGAAGGTCAAAAGACAACTTGCATGAGTTCCTTCTCTTTGACCCAGGAAGGTCCTAGCATCAAACTCAGGCAGGCAGGCTGTTGGTAGAAGTCTTTACCTGCTGCTCCATCTCATCCACCCTCGCCACTTTTTCTTAACTAAATCTTAACAACATGCTAACATGAATTAATCAGAAAGGAGAGTAGGAATTAATGAGAAAAAAATATTTATTTTCCAGACTCTGAAAATTCAGATTGCTATGCTAATTCACTGAAAGTCTATTCACTCACTGACTCCCCACTCAGAGCATTAACAATGAATGTCTTTATAGTGTTGGAAGGCGTATAAACATGTTCTGTGACTTCAAAGTGATCTCACCCACCCATTTACTTGTTCACTTAACCAACATTTATTGAGAACTTTGCGTGGGTCAGACTCATGATAAATACTGGAAAGAGACCATAAAAAACATGGTTAAAAATACCCCAACCCTTAATCTAGATGATAATCTCATTGAGAGGGGCGCTTTAGTGGGAATTAGACACTAAGCTATGATAGAATCCACCTCTGGATTATTTAGGTTACACTGGATCAGTTGTGGGCTGACCCACAGTTCATGAAAGACTCTCACCGGAAGCCGGGAAGTTTCCACCCAGAGGCTGCAGGTGAACTCAGCTGCTCACTACCGATTACTTTTGCATTGTCCTTTTTGATTGCAAAGTCTGCTTCACATAATCAGCAGGCGCTGCAGTGTGCACGCGCCGTGTGTGCAATATTTTTTTTCCTACTGACTGAAATGATCGAAGTCAGATGCTATATGCTCTCCTTTAGCCAGTATTTTTTAAACAATGCTATAATGCTCGTGTTGAGAGACATGGATCACACCTTGTGGTACAGACCTCCCGGGATTATCCTTTCTCAGTTGTGTTTGTTTAACAGTGTTCTCCAGACAAAGGCTCTGCCTGTTTTCCATTTCTAAAGAATATTTCTTATTGTAAGCTCTCCGACAAGACAGGAGGGCCCGTGGATATGGGAAATGTGTTTTAATAAGGGAAGCATTATAGAGTCAGTCATAGCCTCAGGTAGTTCTCTGGGGGTGGGGGGCAGAGTCACTGTATTTGTTGAGCACTTGTGTGTGGGCACGCTTGCTCAGAGACAGCCCAGTGTACAGAAGAGGGAACTGACCTGGGGAATCACATGGTCTTGGTTCTGACATGCATTGAACATGGAAACTTGAACGACTTATTCTCTGTAAAGCGGTGCTAACACTAGTTCTTCCGGATGATTGTGTTGAGATAGAGTTAATATAATGAACTCATGAGTTGGTGCTGGGGCTTCATGGCGTCACGCTAGCTGTGTGTATATCGTATGTACGTATGCATTTTATGATGTGGTACATACAGTATGCACAGGATAGCTTATAGCTAAGAATGTTATATGTGCTACAAGGTAGATTACCATTTTCATCATTCACTTTCTTGAGACAGTCCTGCTTTGTAGATCAGGTTGGCTTTAAACACAATCCTCCTGCCTTAGCCTCCTGTGTGGTGAGACTGCATGTGTGCACAATGATGTTCAGCAGGCCACCATTTTTGGAAGAGCTCTGACACAATATTACAAATATATTAAGATAGGCATATTCTCCCAGTGCAGAAGTCACTTCTAATCTTTTACTATTAGTGACAGCTAATATTTCTTGGGTGCTACTATTTCACTAGCTAGTCATAGTCAGTTTCCATAAAATTCCTTTATGTTGGGACTAGCCTCACCTCTTTTCTACAAGAGGTAAACCGAGCCACAATGAAATTAATTGTCTTACACATGATCACTAACTAGTAAGTTATGGAGAATTCAAAACCAAGCAATATGGCTCAGAGCTTTCAGTCTTTGGTAGAAAAGGTTTTTCTCAGAAGCCATGTTCGGACATGACTAGTACATCGATTTAAAGTAGGAAAGTCATTGATTTTTTCATAGGTACAGAGTTGTTTGATCAGCATAAAAATCTATCATTACAAAATTTTCATCCCAAAATAAAACCTGGTGTTCACTGTATCATTAACCAATACTCTCCCACTCCACCCCCAATCTTAGGAAGGAATCTAGCTCCTGAGCTATATATTTGTCTGTTCTCTACATCTTATGTAAGTAGAAGCACACATAATGTATATTTAGGTTGGATCAGTTTAATTCCTTTTTAAAAAAAATTTATTTGATGTATATGAGTACACTGTTGCTCCCTTCAGAACCACCAGAAGAGGGCATCAGATCCCATTACAGATGGTTGTGAGCCACCATGTGGTTGCTGGGAATTGAACTCAGGACCTCTGGAAGATCAGTCAGTGCTCTTAACCACTGAGCCATCTCTCCAGCCCCAGTTTAATTCCTTTTTGTTGCAGAATAGCACCCTACTGCATGGTTACGCTACAGTCACCCAGTCATCAACTTGTACTCACTTTTTAGCACTTAAGGGAAATTGTATTATTTTTAAATCATGTATTATAGTTATGCCAAATTTTGGTGCTTTGACATCTCTATTTACTGTCCTTATTAAAATTAAAATAGAATGAAGCAAAAAAACCCCTCATCAACCTACCATTTCCTGAATACTACAGGCCAGGCAAGTGTGCCAGGGCTCTGAACATATCTCTTCTCTTTGTAGAGTTTACAGAATAGCAGGAGAAATGTAATTTAGAAGTCACAGAAGAGATAAAGGCTAGAATTAAGAAATAGCCAAGTTGCCATGTAAACTCGGTGGTGAGGACCCTCCTTCAGCTAAGGGCAACCAGGGTAGGACCGGTAAAGTTATGGGACAGACTGGCTTTGTTGAGGATCTTTGTCCTTGTGCTGGATCTTAGGGGATGAAGAGGAATGACTTGGGTGAACAACAGCAAGAGAGGCAGCTTGGTAGCAGGGAGAACATCTAATCCACCCATTGGGGGGCCCAGTATATGCTGGGAACCCCAGCACATGGAGTTAAGTTGATCTGCAGATCCGGGTAGGGATAAGATTATGTCAGGATTTATAAACTACTTAAGAAGCGCAGGCCTTTGCTCATTGCTTAGTGACCTTCAATCCTTATTTTGCAATAGAAGAGTAGTGTTGGATGATTTTGTGTTAAAAATGTATTTGTGGCATACACCTGTAATCGGAGTACTTGGGAAGTGGATACAGGAGAATTGGTCGTAGAAGGCTAGTCTGGGCTACATGGGAAAACCATGTCTTAGTGTAGGGTTGCAGTTCAGCGACAGAGTGCTTGCTTAGCAGGGCCAAGGCTCTGGGTTCAATGCAAGGTGGGTAAGCACACATACACATTGCACATGCAAGAACACATATGCATGTAGGCATAGATGTATACTATTGCTGAGAAATAAAATGACCCCAAAGGCTCATGTGTTGAAGGCCTACTCTCCAGTTGGTAAATACAATCATCGTAATGATCTGACCATGAGCTCTCTGCCTTCATTAATAGATTAATTTCATGATGGATTTATAGCACGATGACATAAGTGGGAGACGGTAGGTAGCTAGGCTGTGAGGCCTAGTTCGAGGAAGCGCACTCTTGGAGGATGGTAGGGAATGAAGGACCTTGTTCTCCAGCCCCCTCTGGGCCTGCTTTCTAGCATGTGTCTACTCCATCACGGACTCTCGCCATGGTACTCCAGCTCCCAGAAGCGACAGAACCGAGTGCTGAAATCTCTGAATCCGCAATCCAAAAGTGAATCTTTCATCTCTTAAGTTGTCTCTTGTATAACAAAATTTGAACAGCACGTTGTGATATACAGATAGACAGTGATTCAAAGCACCCAGAGAGGTTAAGTAAAATGGGAAACTTCTATTATTACCCACAAATAACAAACCGATATTCTCTGTCACAAGTAGAGGGGAACCGAACATCTATCGTGGATACCAGGCAACCTAAGTAAGCTTCTCTCAGATTTCTGGTTAGATAAGCCAAATCAAGCTAAGCCTGAAGCTGGTTCTCCCTGGAATAAGAGATGCTGGTGGGTCTGAGAGAGGCGTTGAAGGTCAAATTTATCTCATGTTAACGTTCTCATTGATGAAGCCAGAAGGGAATTGGAACGGTACTGTAATGTGATGTTTAATATTTTACGACCCAGTCTGTGGATGCTGCTAGCATTGTGGGTACAGCAGCGTCAGTGAAGCTTTTAACTTCAGCCATGGTGGCAGCCTGGAGGTTGAACTGGAGGACAGGCCACCCACAGGGAGTGTTGCCAATCATCCAGGTAAGAAAGGAGAAGCAGGAAAGGGCTGATGTGTCGGGACTTGTGGTGCCTTGCAAAAACCCTGCCTTCTTGTGTGGCCCTGGGTCTTTAATTGTTACCACAGCAGATGAGGGGGGCATTTCTTCCAGAGTTTGGGGGAGGAGTGACTGACAGGCGTGGGCTGAGAAGCGGCTCTAAGCCTTCATCTGTTTATCCGTTCAGCTTTCACTTCACTGGCTTCTCTCAGTTTCTCCGCTCCAGCCTCGCTCCTGTCTCCTGCCTCCTCTTGGCTTCTTTGTGCCAGTGTCACCTCCTGTCAGATCACTGTCAGAAGCCCAGGGAAATGGGCAATCAAGGCCAGGGCTCTAGAACCCCGTGGCAGTGACAGGGCATGGGGAATGACAGACCAGCCCAACACACCGTGACTCATCTCACACTTCCTTGGGATCATGGGAGGAGGCACCGGCTTCCTGCTCATGAAATCACGTCTAGATTTCACCAAGAAGTGCAAGGCAAGGCCAAAGGATGAGATGGGGGTAATTTTAACACAACTTTAATTTAACACAATTTTAATTACAACTGGATACGTTTTAAAATTGCATTCAGACTTTTGCTCTAGGAAGATACAGTTTGATATAATTTCCAGGAATTTGATACTTTTTAGACTGAGCAAACTCCCCCCTCCAGCCCCCACATGCATCCAAAAACCCAGTGACTCAATGCACAGAAGAATGAAACTGGAAAGAAAAGTGCTGCCTCTGTTTACTAAAATCTGATTCCTAGGGTTGGGGTGTAGCTCAGTGGTAGAGAATGTAGCTACCCTGGACGTGAGCCTCAGTTCAATTCCTAGCACCTCATCAACCAAAGTAATAAAGAAACCAACAAAAATTCTAACCAAACAAAAATATGATTAACAACACATATACAGTCAATGGTATTATAGAAATCTAAAATACTCTATATACTAATCTAAATAAAAATTAAGACCAGACTAAAATATCAAAGCTGAAAAATAAATCCAAACACCTTTAAAAAAAAGTATTGGTTCCTTATTTGGACAATGTCACATTATAGTTTCAATATTGGGGGGCTGTTACAATTCTTATACTAACAGTAAGAAACTGAACAAAACTATCCTGTTTGTGTACAACTGTCTGGCAAGAGTTTATGTAACCCTAAACTTGGCATGGACCATACCATGTAAGTATGGTCTCAGCATAGAGGTGTATTCAAAGAAGGCTCACTGCCCTCCTTTGCATTTGTGGAACTCTGCAAAGAAATAGCAATAAATAAATGAGAGAAAAGACAGGCCCCCCCAACCTCAAGGCTATCACAGGGATAGTTTACCACCATCTTTTATAGTAGGAGCATTTTCCCTTAAGACCCTTTCAAAAGCATAAGGCTGACTCTGAATGCTTAAATGGCATTTGTCAACCACCAGTAAATCTTGGAAATTGTCTCTGCAAATGGGCGAACTCAGAGTTTCGGCTTTTCCCATTTATCTTTGGGTAGGACCACTGAAAACTTTTTCAGAGTTTAGATAACGCCTTCATTAGAAGGCTCATTAAAGACTGAGACATTAGCCTTCACCTTGGGTATGAAGCCATTTCTCCATAGTGTTCACAGGCTGTTATTTCAACTCTGTAACTGTGTACCAAACATGGTTTTTAAATTTTTGTTTTGTTTTTGCTACAAATCCTAGAGTGAGACATTCTTTAGTCAATTGCTCAAATCCTGCTCTTCTATACTTCAGTTTGTTCTCTTCTCTACAAGATATAATCAGTTCAGAGTAAAGCCTTAGATGGACAACTCAACTGGGCAATTGTTACCATTTCACACATATGTCTTATTTTAGTTTTCTGAGTGCTTCAGTGACTTTGCTCAAGGACACCCACCTGTCTGTGTATTGTCTTGTTACTAGGGTTTTTCTTTTTATTTACTGCACAGTTTCTGTTAATCAAAACAGAAACAAATTAAAATAGACAAAGATAAAAGCATTAGAAATATTTAATGATCAGTTTAAAAACTTTGCTCTGTCATTTAGTCGATCAGATATCAATATTACCTAATGTCCTTTGTTCTATGTTTAAAAGAATCTGTCTCAACTTTACAGAAATCCTGTGAGAATTAATAAGAACTCAGATTAAGCTCTGAGAAATCTTGGATGCAGATTTTGCATTAGCAATACAAAGCTTTGGTGTCTCAGGAAGTTAAAGGACATTCATTTAGGGACCCTACTGGACAATGAGATAGAGAATTCTCATGAAAGAAAAAGTAGTTTCTGGGTACAATATTTAGGATTGCGGCAACTGAAATGACTGTTGATGGCATTGCCATGTGACCTGCTAAGCTGTTATCAATGGACATACCAGCTTTAATCATATCATAAAAATATAATTTTAAGATATTTTTGAAAGTCACTAATTATCCCTAAATTGCATGCAGCTAATAAATGGCATTGGACAGAATGACCAAAGAAAGGTCATGATAACCAGAGATACGGATGAAATGCCAACCAGCCATCTATGACGCAGGTATTAAAAATTACATCACCGAGCTGGAAGGATGGTTCAATTGGTGAAGCGCTTGCTTTGTAAGCTTGTTTTACCGCCAGAACCTGTGTAAAAAAGCCAAACGTGGTGGCTTGTATTTGTCATTGCTGTGCTGGCAAGGTGTACAAAAGGGAATTCCCAGGGGCACATTGGTCAGCTAGACTAGCCTACTTGGTGAATTTCAGACCATTGAGAGATCCCTGTCTCAAAATACAAGGTGTATGGTGCCTGACGAATGACACCCAATGTTGTCAGCTAGCTGCTTCTGGGTGTTGTGCATGCTCCTGCTCTGACATGAATACACATTCGTACACACACACACACACACACACACACACACACACAAATGTGCACACACACACAAATGGACAAACAATAGCAGTCAAGCCCATATCTTTAGGACTGAGTCCTATAGCATTTATTATCCCCCCAGTGCTTCATGCAAAAGTTACTATAAAAAGCACTTCACCAGGATAATATTGAACAAGACTTTCTCACATTTAACATAACTTCAAATTTTCCAAACGACAGTTAAAATGGTCATCACAGCTAATGTTAAGGCCAAGTCGACATTTGGAAAGTCTTCATGGGGAAAGCACCAGCTTCAGAGTTAGACAGTGCTCTCCTCAGTTGCTTCCCCACTGTTCATTATGTTTGCAATCCTGGAAAATTCCTCAACTCTCTGATTTCATTATTTATGGACTAGGAGCAAACCTCACCGGTTTGATGTTAGAAATAAATAAGTTAATATATGTGAACTCTGGCACATCATAAATGGTAGCTATTTTCAGTTTTCAAAGATAGATACACATTGTTTTCTTTATGGCCTTCATCACCCTCCAAGTATTCAGACCCTACCTCAAATAAATATCTTGGTAACCCTCATTCTCACTCACGATCAACTTCAAAGAAAACTGCATTCGTTTTACTTCCAAGGAGAGAATGGTACCAGTTTCACTAAATAAATAGCTCTCGAAAGAGCCAAAGTTATGTCCCTAACTCTAGTTTCTTTAAATTTCGAGTATCTAAGAATGACAGCCAGACCTTGGAAACCAAAGGAAAGCATCTCCATTTTTCAATTCATTATAACTTGCCAGATTTCTCTCTTAGATTCAACTCACAAAATCCCAAGACAGACAGGGGAAAGCATAAGTCAAACGTAGAGTCGATTCTCTTGTCTTGCAGAGAACCCCAGCTGCAGAATACAGTGCTTACGAAGGCTCCTCATAGATGCGGATGTCTTTTTCTATTACCTCCTTAATCTCCAAACAAGTTTATGATTTTTAGGTTTAATCTGCCACATTTACTACCCATTTCTCCATCTCGTTCCTACCAGATTTAAAAGTGTCAACACAGGGTGACTTTACTCCACAAAACATCCTTAGTTCGGTGCCAGCCAATATTTACGAGCAGTCAGAAATGATTGCAAGTTTAGTAAAATGTTTTTGAACTGCGTTTGGCGAAAGAAACTCTTTGCTAAAATGAAATGAAGGAATGTTAAGCCCTTTCAGGGTCGATGATACAGAAGTAACATAGTTGCTTAGTCCTCCTGGCTCCTACCATTCTCTTGCTGAGATCATAAAGTAGGATTATACTGGTATATTTTATCCTCATTAAAAAAACACAAACAGGGGAAAAAACCTGTTCTATTCAATGGCTAATCCTCATAGCAGGCTGTCTGGATGCTGTAATTCATGACTTTCTACTTTTACATAAAGGCACAGAAATCACCGATGAACAACAGTCTTCCAGTTGGTGGCAGCCTGCCAGCCTTCCCAGGTGCAGTGCTGGTTAAAAAATTATCTCATTCAATTGAGTTCTAACCGTGTGCTAGACATTGCGCAAGGCAAGGGGGTCTGGGACAGGTGCGACTCCTGCTTCTTAAGACTTCATAGCTGAAGACCAACAAAATATCCTCGCTGCCAGTTGCCAGCTCACTGAGTTATTTTTATTTAGACTTTCCCAAGGTGTTAGGAAGTGGCCATTTGATAACCTCTGCACTGTGGATTACTAGAGACCGTTTGTTTTCCCATTTCCAGTTAATCAGTTTGTGTTACCCAAAGACGGTGTTAAGAGGAAAGTTTCTAACAGAGGAATTAAAAAGCATGCTTTCCAGGTGTTAAATCACAGGGCCCTACCTGGTGGACAAAGAGGATATAGATGCAAGAAGAGAGGAAGTTTACCTGGCTGAATGGGAGATGGGGGTGAGCCACTGTAGTAGCCTTCTGAGGCTGTATCCTGTGACCTAATGAAAACTTCTGGGGTACAGCATTTTCTTTTTAAAGTAGAGGAAGGAAGCCAAGGAACCTCCCCATCCTTTGTGAGGATGAAGACGCCCAAATGTATACGTGATGCCGATAGAGAAGTACTGGCTTTGACGTTTAAGGAGTCTATGAAATAGAAAGTGAAGGAGGCAGATTAAACTGTGAGACAGTTAGTTCAGGCTCTTACTGGCGGCAGAGCATTCTTCGAGTGGCATCGGCTCCCTGTGAGGTGAAATCCCTGATGCCTGTCCTCGCCCTCTTGTCGATGAGGCCCTTCTAGACCAGAGGTAGGAGATGCTATGTTCTGCTCAACAGCTGCCTCCTTTCAGGACTGGATTTCTCATTCTACAGCTAGGGCTCAAAGAGACTGACTGTCCTGGCTGCTGTAGTCTCCTTGCTCAAGGTCAAACTCTGGGAAGGAGAGCGAAGGACTCACAGTCAATATGAGACTATGGAGGGACACTTGTGAGGGCCACCCCAACCTCAGCACTCCCTGTGGGACTGCATGCATGTGACTTCATCTCAGTTCAATGGCATCACCTTCCCAACCCTACCTCCATACTAATCTTCCTACATAGGAGATTTATTTTTGTTCTCAAATCTCCACATCTAAACCTGTTGCCAGGAAAGGTTTCTTTTTAATCTACATTCCTCTTCTCCTTCTCTTCCTCCTCCTCCTCCTCCTTCTCTTCCTCCTCCTCCTTCTCTTTCTCCTCCTTCTCTTTCTCTTCCTCCTCCTTCTCTTCCTCCTCCTTCTCCTCTTCCTTCTCTTCCTCCTCCTCCTTCTCTTCCTCCTCCTTCTCTTTCTCTTCCTCCTCCTTCTCTTCCTCCTCCTTCTCCTCTTCCTTCTCTTCCTCTTCCTTCTCTTCCTCCTCCTTCTCT
>CM052707.1:69230011-69263643 GCA_028551405.1 Uromys caudimaculatus | reverse complement strand
ATGTTAATCAAGCATACAGCATTTGAGCTACACCCCCAATGTTCATAATTCAAACATAAAAATCAAACGAAAATTAAAAATGAAATTCCCAGAATTTTAAAATTAAACAATCTTGCTTAAATGAATTAATGAAGACACTGAATGTACTTGTACAGACAACACATGTCCTCCCAGCCTCTAGTCTGTTAAAATCCACTTTAATTATATGAACTCAGAACTTATTCCCGCTCTGTCTACCCTAGACTCATAATTGCAGTATATATGATACAACTCTGATTTTCTTAACCCAGTGTGATTTTTTTCTCTTTCAGTCCTTCTCTGTGTCATTCTGGTACCCTCCGACCCAAATGTTTTTGATGCCGAAGCCTAGGTGAAAAAATGGGCCACCAGAATCTACTCTGGGCTGCCTCAGATGTCTGTTTGCATCTGGCACAATTCAAAGACTTATACAGATGGGCCCATCAACAGCCCGGCAAAGATAGAGGGCTCAGGGGTCACTATCTCTCACTGCTAAACTATTTTTTTGACCATAGATTCAGCAAAAGGGGAGTCATTGCCTTCGATTGTGTGCCCACTAGTGAGTCCACCAGGCTCCAGTGGGCAATCCTGTTCCAATGGTCACACAGATGGCCCTGGTGAAACTAAGCCAAAAGTCTGAATCTGAGAAAGGAACAGGTACGTGGTTAGTTATAGGAAGTGTAAGAGGAGACAAGAGGGAAGGGGAAGAGTAAAGAGAATGCATTTAAATCATCAAAGAGCTAACTTAATATAAAAAAGTCTAGCAATTTATGTGTTGTTAATAATGACAACAACAACAAAACAACAACAACAAGAGTGTGTAGTCAGCAACCCTGGGCACCTATGACATCATCCAAGAACATGTGCTAAGGTCTTTTTTCCAAATCGAAGTCACTGTGGCGGTACCCAGAAGTAAGATGATAGACACACCTCAGTGGTCATGGACTTTTTGCTGCCATTATGAACCCATGGACTGGAGTGAAATATGCAAATGTATGGAAATATTTATGCAAAATCCCTTCATCTGTTAAGCGACTAAATATGCTGCAAAATACTGAGTTGAGTTTTTAAAAAATTTTTTCTCCTTTAAGGTTAATATATAAATTTATCTAGCTAGCGATACAATTAGTATCCTTAAAGTGCAAGCCCCCTACAGACTCAGCTGCTTTGGCAGGAATTTGTCCTGCAGACTGGTTGGCAGATGGGACATCTAATATTACCTGGAATGTTTTGACGAAGTGCTGTGAAGCCCTGGGTAAAGATGCTGGGTTTGACGAATCGAACCATGTTTAGGCATGACATGTCTTTAATAAGGTAAGGCATGGCCAAGGCTGGCTAGAGGAAGACACCATTGGCCAATGTGTAAAGGTTAAACCGGTAGAGCAGGGAAGAGTGAGGAGAAAATTTTAGGGGTCCAAAAGACAATATTCACCATCAGTGGTAGGACAGGAGTCTCCCAGCTATGGATGAGGAGATGGCACTTGAGGGATGTCTGGCACACTTTCCTACACAGAGATGGGAACAGAGCCATTTCAGCCAGAGAACACAGGGGTGGGGGGAGGACGGACAGCTTAACTGGAAATGGGGCCCAGTCCTGTCTGCATGAACAGTATAGGAAACTTGGACGGACAAACGTGACAAAACACGGTTGGAAAGGTAACGATAATAGCATTTAGAGCTAAGCACCTTAGCTGTAGATGAAACCAACATTTCATTCTTCTAACAAAGATACACTAAGACGATGGATAAACAGTTATTAAATGACAGCTAGTTAGGGACCGAGGAACACAGGGGGCTGTCAGACCCTCAGGTTCCAAAGTGCCTGCTGAGTTGCGGTTGCGCGTGCCCTGAGCTGACTGTGACGGCAGGACTCTGCATTTGTTGTGTCTAGTCCCTGTATACGGGATGTAGCCTGGTCAGCTCTAGAAAGATTCGTTTGGCAGCAGAGCGAGCATGTGTGAAAAGCGAGGGGGTCAAAGAGAGGAATCGGAAGGCAGACCAGTCGTGTGCCAGACACAAATGACATACTTTATTAACCCCATTTTACAGATAAGGAAATTGAACATTTGGACTGTGGCCATACCCAGACCTGACACCTTCCAAAATGCATACTATCTGGAGCCAGAACCTTAACCCACTCTGCTCGGGATTGGGAGGATGGATAGAGAGCAGAGTCTGATCTTTCACAGCCAGCCTGGAAGACTGAGGGCTGAAAAAAGACCATCTGGATTTGGCGATGGGAACCCACTGGTGGCCTTTAAGGAGGGCAATTTCAGTTGAATGGCTGGTGGGGTGACAGGTTGGTCTCAGAGGCATGAAAGAATGAGAGGGTGGTAATGAAACAGGGGCATTGAATCTAGCCTCCATCTCAAGAATGTCTGCAGAGAGAGGAAGAAGGAAAGGGGGAAATGGTTTGAGAAAATTGCAGAGTACAGAGCATTCATTTTATTGAATGGAGGACCCTGCCGGTCCATTTATAGACACTAATATGATCTGTGAGTATGTCAGGTGCTATACTTGGCACCGAGACATCATGGCAAATAGGTGACAACAAGGAACTAAAGGGACATAGAGATAGTGTCCCTGACAGCAGCATGGCAGGTTACCAAGTTTAATCCCATTGGGACACGGCCAACCTTTTTCATTTCCAACTTCTACAAATGGATGGGTAGATATTTCTTCAATTGTGTCTTCCCGAGGCAACTTGTGTGGCACACGCTTAGTAAAAGTTTGTACGAGGAACAGGCTATGGACCCCAGAGACTGAAGGGGAATAGAAGGTCAACTTTGAGATAAGATTTGTAAAGAGACAGGGAATGTCACTTCTGAGACATGAGGGAGGGAAGGGTCAGAGGTCTAGACCAGTGGTTCTTAATCTGTGGGTCATGACCCCTTTGGGGGGGGGTCACAGACCAGACATCCTGCATATCAGATATTTACATTATAATTCATAATAATAGCAAAATTACGATTTTGAAGTCTTGATGAAATAATTTTATGACTGGGGTCACCATAACAGGAGGAACTGTATTAGAGGATCACAGCCTCAGGAAGGATGAGAACCACTGGTCTAGAAAAAGCAACCTATAGACTGCAGTGTGCTGCTCAGGAAACCAACTCTACTCTACAGCAGGAAATGGAAGGCATATAGGGATGGCTTAAAAGGTTACCGTGAAGCAAGATGGAAGAATTGAAGGTGGATGAGTCTGAGAAAGGAAGCCACTTGTGGAAGAAACTCAGTTTCATTCTTCTTCCCCCTCCCACTGGTTTAGGGGCATGCAACATCTGTGCATTCAATGTGGTTGGCATTCATTCATGCACAAGCAAAGTTTCCTTATTAGTTAATCCAGGTCAGTGTTTGCACTAAAATGGGCACTGGATACATTTTCTCACTTGCAGATGACATATCAGAAAGGGCAAATGGTACCTCTTCAGCATATGATTAACTAGTGGTTACTGAAGATAGAAGTGTAGAGCCTTAGAACCTTGGAGATTGGTGAAGGGCCCCATGATTTGAAGAACAGGTTGAATAATGCCCCCAAAACTCTCTTTAGCAGGCAGAAGTTGTGACTGGTACTAAACATTCTTAACGTTAGCCAAGTTAGCCTCTAAACGTGTAGCATTTTGCTTCTCAGTAGGTGTGTGTGTGTGTTTGTGTGTGTATGATGTGTGTGTGTGTGTACGTATACTGTATGTGTGTGTATGTGTGTATTTGTGTGTGTATGATGTATGTGTATATGTGTGTGTTTGTGTGTGTATGGTGTGTCTCTGTGTGTGTAAGTGTATGTCTCTGTGTGTATGATGTATGTGTTTGTGTGTGTATGATGTATGTGTGTGTATGTATGATATGTGTGTGTGTTTGTGTGTGTATGATGTGTTTGTGTGTGTATATTTGCATGTTTTATTTCTAATCATTTTTGCTTCATTCAGAAAATCTGAAAAATATCTCCCCATAGAGAAATGTCCTTTCTATGTCTCTGCTCATGTGGCTTCAGCCTTTTGGAAGACATGCCTCTCTATATGCTATCCCTAGGTAGCAGGGTGTTGCAATCTAAATATAAAACAGGCTCACATGTAACAAACTTGATTGACAGGTAAATAGCTTCTAGAAACTGACAGGATTCAACTAGACTCAACCGACTGATCCCTTGATGAATCCGTAACCTGGTGCTGCTGGAAGGTGTGGAAGTTAGGGGATGGAGTCTAACTGGACTAAGTAGGTCACTGGGGCATGCATTAGAAAGACATTCCTTGTTTCTGGCCCTCCTTCTCCCTTCCTCTTGAGTGCCACTAGATGAGACACTCTTTCCCACCATGCCCTTCCACCATGAGGTCCTGGCTAACAGTGGTCCAGGAACAGTGATGCCAGCTGGCTTGAATGAAAACTTCTCAAGTATGGGTCAGGTTCATCCTTCCTCTTTTTAAGTTGTGTATAGCAATATTTTTGTCAGTGCCAAAAATTGACTAATACACATTATTTTCTATGAAACATTTCAACTTCAAGTTTAGAAGCAATGGCCCTCAGAGTTGCACATATAGCCTGCTCTTTCTTACGGGTACCAGAGAGTCTGACCCTCCGACGCACTTCCTGGCATCCTAGGCGTTTCTCTGAAAACTTGGCATAAGACTCCACCCTGTAATTCTTTCAGTCTGCATACCTGTAAAATGAACACCATATGGATGGTGCTGGTTCCTCTACCATCTTGAGAAATAACCTTTGGACCACCATCATGGTGGCTTCTGAGTGTCTGAATCAGGGAAATCACTTTCTTAAGTGGACTTTTGCCAGAAGAGGCTCCTTCAGAATTCTCTTTGAAAAGTCTTTCAAATGATTTTCTACTTTTTGCACCTTTCAACAGGTGGGATCTAGCCCTCAAAATACCTTTGCTGCTCTTCCAGTGTCGAGTGTGACAGCTTCACTTCAATGGCGCTAATCGTTGTAACAGAGCATCATTGCTTTTGCCTCTGCCTATGGTGGGAAACCCACACACAGTACTTTTCACATCTAGCCTCCCATGCCTCCTCTTGGCTCCCGATTCTCACTATAAGGTTGGCTAAAAGTATGTCACAGCTCTTTTCTGCAGCCTGAGTACCATGCTGCCTTGAAAATCCCTCTGCCAAAATTTTAGGACATGGGGTGGAATGGAGACAATTTTTTTTGCCAGGATGCAACGTGGTGCCTCTTTCAATTCCCAATAGTTATGTTCCCATCTGAACCCTGATGACTCTCATCATCACTGTGTACATTTCTACCAGCATTCTGGTCTTCTAAAGTCCTCGTTGGTAAGCTCCTTCCTACAACCTTCTAGGACTTGTCTAATCGGCATCTCCCAACTCTACCACATTCCTCTTTTATAAACCAATTTTAAATACCTAAGAGGCACATAATTACATTTAATCATAGCAATGATCCCTCTTTTCTGGTACTGATTTTTTTTTTTTTTTTTTTTTTTGGTTTTTCGAGACAGGGTTTCTCTGTGTAGCCCTGGCTGTCCTGAAACTCACTCTGTAGACCAGGCTGGCCTCGAACTCAGAAATCCACCTGCCCCTGCCTCCCAAGTGCTGGGATTAAAGGCGTGCGCCACCACTGCCCGGCTCTGGTACTGATTTTTAATATTGCTTTTGCCTCATTGTGTCTAACATACCAAAGAAGGAAAGCTATATTTCAGCTCATAGTCTCACAGGGTTGCAGTCCATCATGTCAAGAAAGGCATATGAGGACCAGCCTAGTTCATAGCATACAGGTCAGGTTGGGACCAGGATTGGGAAAGCCCATTCCTAGTGACAAGTTTCACCAACCAGCCCCTACTTCTTAAAGCTCTATAGCTCTAAAACTAGCAATGACAGTTGAGAGCCACATATTTAAAACATGAGCCTGCAGGGGCAATTCTTAATTCAAGACTGAACAAATGGTACAAGATTTCACAAAAACATTCTGAAGCACTGTGGTCCACTTTTGTCTTCCAATCTCTATTATTCAGTTAACAACCAAACTCTAAAGATCAGAGGCGTTTTCTATATGCCTATCTGATAGTTGGTGATACAAACATCTTAGCTGAATCATTGAGCCAGTAAGTAGCTCTGTATTCTTAGGTTTGACTAGGTTTCCCCTCCTCAAACAAAAACTGGAAAGGTTTACTTTGAATTACAGGAGAAACTGTTAAAATGTTGCCACTACTCACAGTGGGAAGTAAGGTTCGATCTCCCTGGGTTTTGTGTTTCTACTTAAGGTAGAAAAGAGAATGTATATAGGCTCAGATAACATGATTACCCTTCCTTCCAGACGATTGGTACAAAGAAATGAATTCATAGTTATGTTTCAGAAGTACTGAAAATAATGAGATGGGCTTAGTAAACCTGCAACCCAGTAAGGCAGAGGCACACTGATGAGATCAGAACATAACCACAGCGCTCTTTTCTGTAACAGTCTTTTAAAAATATTTGTGCAACAGGCCTTGTCGTGATCATAGGTCAGGTCTTAGGAGTGGATCCTGTCCCTGGGGGTTAGCCGTTTAGGCTTTCTCTAGTGTAGAGCACTTGCTGGTCCTTATCTCCATGTGGTAATTGCAGTTATAGCATGCGTGGATGAGAACTGAGCTGGGATGGCTCTATTAGGAAATCTCAGCTTAGAATACTTTCCTGTCTTTCACCTTTCTCTCCAGTTCACCCTCAAGGCTCTGGATTAAGCATCCCTTTCTAAGGGAACTGTTCTCTGACCACCAGAACCCGGCAAAGTTCTCTTTTATGGCCCTCCTCTTTACCATCAGAGCCCTTTCATAGTCTTAAATTTTTAAGGACGCTACTCAATGTTGGTTTTCCCTACAAGTTGGGTTCATATTGTACACTGTTCTGTTCTTATCATCCAACACCCAAAATAGATATCATTTTTGTGAATGAAGGAACGAGCAAATGAAGGAGAAGGAACATGAGGTCACCAACATTAAAGGTCTCTTCACAGCCTTGTGGTGACCTTTTGTCTGTAACCGATTGCCATCATCTTCAGACCTAGGGATGTTGATAAGAAAGTAGAAACAGTCTTATTTGCATTTTCAAGCATTGCTAATACTAAGAACTTTTAAAACAATGTTAAAGGAGTTAAAATATGTGCTGGCTACAGAGTTCTCTCAAAAAAGGAGAAATACACAAGTAAATGTTAACCAAATTGAAGTAATTCACAAAAACCAAGTAGGATAGTGGTCTTGAACCTACATCTTATAGCTTCCTTTGTAATTATTCTGAAGTAATGATTTCTGTAGATACATTTAATGTACGTACGTATGTATGTATGTATGTATGTATGTATGTATGTATGTATGTATTTTTAAAGAAACAAAACATAGCATCACAACCTAGTAAATTCCAACCTTTTCAAAAGAACCATTCGTTTTATTAGAGATATTATACCACAACCTGAAATGTACTCTTTGGTATCTAAGGAGATTAGCAGCCAAAAAAAAAAAAAAAAGGCAATTAAATTTACAACAGGGTTACAGATAACCATATTTAGTACAACAGTTTGTCTAAGGAAGTAACATGAAGGTCATATCAACAAGAAAAAGAGCACTTAATAGTAGATTTCTCTGAAAGAAACAGAATAGAATCCCATACTCTGCAATCTGTTCTTCTGATCTAATAACTACTTGTGTTTGGGGTTCAGAGAAGTGGGGGAGGAGGAAGCAGGGTGGCTGAGGTTGGACGCTGGCACAGACACAGCCAGGCAGCTGGTGAAAGCATCTGAGAAGTCAGGATCAGACTTAGCTCAACAGCTCCATCTCAGACCCTAGGTTAGTGCACCCACAACGGCATGATCTGTGTGACCAGAGAAGCAGCAGCTTAGGGTTCAAAGGAACGAAGCCACCTTTCCAGCAACTTTCTTGAAGAACACTGATATGCAGGAACAACCAATACCGTTTAAGGATTAGCAACTAATTGAACCTCTTCACACAAAGGTAAGGGTGAAAGAACAGGAGTACTTGATGTGGGCACCAATTATAAATCCCCTATGGTACTTTTTGCCCTGTCCTAGAGCCTGGCCGACTCCTGGGTCTCTGATTGTTCTGCAGCTCATAAAGCTGTTTTGAGATGGGGATCTGCTCCTGTGTCAGTGTCCTGTTCTGAATGAACAATGCTCTCAGATGAGCTGGAAAGATGTACATAGACCCCACCATTACAATTTCTGGTCCCCTTTAGTCCCTTTGAAACAGTATGAAAGTGGTACCTCCCTAGTTATTTTTATCCAGCCCATAGAAAAATTAGTTTATCTTTTTGATCAAAGCAAATTAGGCAGATTGTGGCTGATTAGAACGTAACAGTAAAATCTCCATAGTTTCTCTTCCATCCCTTTCCTCTCAGAAATAGGGCCTGTGTCAAATATGTAGGTATTTCCCACGGCCAGGCCAGACTCTGATTCCAACAGGGTCTGTGGCTTGGACAATGGTTCTTACATAGACACTGAAGTCCTTTAGTTCAGTCATTGTGCTCAAAAAGAACTAGTAACCCCTTAGCTAGCATTTGATGAAACATCTAGATTTACATATTTCCTTAATTGCATTTTTGAATGTGAGATTTATCTGACTAGAGTTAAATGCTTCCTTTATTCCCCTACCCAAGGCAAAATTCAACTCCACGCTCTCTAAAATAAGTGAGGTGGGGGTGTACGGAATCTTATTCAGTTCCCATCTGAACAAATTTTAGGGATTCAGCAATGTGGGACGAAGGAGTTGTATTACCAATGACAGGAAAGATATATCTTTACCGTTTAAAGTGTTATGGCCAGTCTCTAAAGCTTTGGCTTGCTTGCCTCTTTCAAAAAGTGTATTTTGATATTCTAAACGAATGCTATTCCTTATTGATGGAGTCCTCCAAATTAGTTGCTAAGACGTTTCAAGATTCTTGTCCTTAAATTTTTCTTCCACAACCTTTCCGCTATGTGGCTGTAAAGACCGGAGAGCTAGTTTAATTTTCATTGTTTATTTACTAGAAATTAACAGTAAATCTTATACTTAGCTCCATTTAAACCGTCCCTCTGCAGCTGCCCATTTGAAAAATAAGATGGTTGCCTTCTTCCACTTCAGTGGGCACAATACAAAACATCCATTGAGTTTTCTCTTTATTGCAGCTGCCAGTGCCCAGCCGACTTTTAACAAACCAACCAAGCGGAATCACAATGCAGCTGTAACATTTTATGGTATTTCTGTTGGTTCTCTTTTGAGACTGAAGGTGTTAATTAGGAATCAAAGCACACAACCCTGCCAGCTTTCTTTCACAGATCATGCCCTGGCCACTGCAGTTTTCAGAAGAAAAATAAATCTAATAAAGGGATAAAAATGCTGTTTGTCACACCAGTAAAGTGTACTCAAGACCCTTTGATCGAAAGCTTTTCATGTAGTCTTGTCAGATGGTCTGGAAATATTGTATTTTTTTCTCCCTTGTCTCCTTTATCTTCAGAGTTCTCTGAATTTAAGACTGCCTGGAATTTAAAAAGTATGAAGTCGTGTAGGGGATTCTTTATAGACAGTGCCTGGTCTCAAATAGTAGATTTGCTTCATAGAGAAAAAAATGACATTCAGAAATCCACCATGTCATAGCTTCACACCACTGTGTCTTCTATTAGCATATTTATGGTAATCTAATTGTAAATATTTTTCTGCTTAAAATATAACTGTCAGCATTCTTTTATAGATATAAGTCTATAATCTAATTCCCTTGCAGTGTCTAAGAGGGTCCCTTTTAACATGCACAGAACTGAGTCTTTTCCCAAGCATAAAATTCATATACAGACAACAATGTTATTTTATTAAGTATATTTGTCTTTTTATATGATTTTTGATGCATCGTGAACATTGTTCAGCCACACATAGCACTGTGAAGTCATTATCTTTAATCTTAAGCTTAAAGTGAGTTTATGAAGTTAGCACTTCTGGGAATTAGTCAAGCCTGCTAGCTTTCTCAGCAAGAGGTTTAGCCCCTAGATGCACAAATCAAGCCCAAATCCATTAATCCTGCTAGAGAGAAGGAGAAAGAAGGTCAACTTGTTGATTTAATGTTAATGAAATGAAGGGACTCCCGAGGCTACCTTAGGGGGGTGCCTCTAAACTGTAAAACAAATAAAGTCATTTTAAGTACATTTCATTGCAGGAGAGGAGACCCTGCTGCTGGCTTAGCTGAAGAAACAGGAGGGGCATGCCTGTGCAGAAACCTCCTGTTTTCTGTAATCTGACTACACCTGTGCTGCTGCCAGCCCCTCAAATGTCAGGCTGACAGACTCCTCAAATGAGGTTCCTCCAGAGCAGTGCTTCCATCTCTTACTGCGCATGTGCAAAAGTTGAGCCGGAGGAAGTCCAGCTGCTAGTGATCCTGTGGTTGATGGACCAGCTAGATCTGGGGCCTCCTTCCTTTAAAATTCCTCCTCTTGTTTCTATAAAATAGATATTGTCTTTATTTGTTTTTGTATATTTAAAAGAAAGGTACCTTGACTGACTAAGCTGGGTGGCATGTCTTTAATCGTAGCACTGTGGAGGCAGAGGCAGTGGAGCTCTGTGCTGGTCTACAGCGTGAGTTCCAGGACAGCCAGGACTACACAGAGAAACCCTCTCTCAAAACAACAACAACAACAACAACAACAACAACAACAACAACAACCAAATAAAACAATAACAAAAGATACATTGAAGTTTGCTTTCTAAGCTGAGTACCTACTACCTCTTTAGGTTGAAACAAGCTCACAGGGTAACTTAGGTGACATGTACAGACTTGTTTAATTTTGATTTTTGCTTTTCTACCTTTTTTTTCCAGGCAGTTCTCATTACAGAACCAGGCTGAACTTCAACTTGGGATCCTTTGGCTTTAGCTCCCTCTCTAAGATTACAGGTGTGGGTTACTGCACCCAGCCTAGACCAGTGGTCTTCAAACTTGGCTGCCAAGCTGATGGAGCTAAAGGACATCTTGGTATTTCCTTCCTTCCTCACCCTCCACCCCAAGATTCTGATTTATTGGCTTATTGTGTGGTGTGAGCTTTGAGACCGCTGTATTAGTTCCTCTTAGCACATACAGGGAGAACTTCAGCCCAGGGCATTTACTACACTGCTCTCCATGTTTGTTTGGAGTGTTGATGCATCATGGTGTTATCTTCCAGCTCCTCGGACATTCGGAGAGGTTCAGCATCCTACGCTCAGGGCCACTTCATTTCTTTTTTTTCCTAAATGCGAAATTCTGTTTCTTTGTTTCATGTGTAAATGAGTCTTTCTTTGTGTCTCTGTCTCTGTTGTACACACACACACACACACACACACACACACACACAGAGAGAGAGAGAGAGAGAGAGAGAGAGGGAGAGAGAGAGGAGAGACAGAGGGAGTCAGGAGACAGAAACATACTCTCACACACATACATACAGAGAGAGACAGAGAAAGAGACAGAGAGACAGAGAAAGAGACAGTGAGACAGAAAGATATGGATGGATGGATAGATAGATAGATAGATAGATAGATAGATAGATAGATAGATAGATAGACAGATATTTTGACTGGTGCCTAGCTACCCAAGAAGACCCCAGCGCCCCACAAGTGAAGCTCTTCCATAACAGAGGGGCTGCTCGGGTCCTAGCTCAGGTGTTACCTTTTCCCCCTTGGACATTACCACACATCAGGATTCCTTCCACTGTCTAAGTTTGTCACCACTTCCTCTGGCTGTCACGTTCTTCTTACCCTTCCTCGTGGGGAGCTTTAGTTTGGTAGCTCTTCTTCCAGTTCTTCCCTTGGCATTGATATCTCTGCTGTCTTCTGCTCTCCTTTGCTCTGCTGACAATTTAAGCTGTTTTCAGAATCTAGGCAGACAAAATCCCCTTCTCTAATCTCAGTGCTTCTGGCTAACAAGGAATAGAGGTGTGGCTGAAGGTCCTTTTGATTTGCCTTTGAAATAAAAATGAACCTCTCTGCATACGAGTCCCTCTGCTACCTGGGAGCTAAGATCTCTTCTTACATGTAGGAAGATAGAAGATTTCCGGCCTTCAGTTTAGACCCGCTGGATGAATTTTGCTGGCGTGGATGGACAGAACTGTCTCTTTTGCAGAGGGTCTGCAACACAGCCATTCATTAACACATATGGGCGTGGATCTGCAATGCCTGGCCCTCAGCTCGCCCCTCAGCTCTGAGGTAAAACACTCCCAGGGCTGTCAACTATCCTGGAGACTCTTTGCAACACCTGTACACCTTACGTGCAAATAGAAAACGTCATTCAAAACACAGAGCCTTTTATTTGTTTGATACAAGGGATAAGAGATGAAAGGATATTTTCTTTTCTAACAGATGCCGCCGATATCCAATTCATTTGAAGTTGCCTTTTCTTGTTTCTTTTCCTTGCCCCTCTTTACCAGGGACTCCCCTATCTCTCCTTTTTTTGTTAGGATTATAATTAACAAAAATTGCATTTGTATAAAAAAGTTTCAGGTCAAATGACTTAAGTATTTTAGGGAATAAAAAGAAGAGAATGTAGTGTGATCACTGTAGGTCAGCAACAACAACAACAACAATAGCATCTGACGTCTAAAGGGCTGTTCTCAGCCTTCCTAGTGCTGCAACCCTTAAATACAGTGTGCCTCACATTGTGGTGACCCCCAAGCAGAGTTATTTCGTTGCTACTCCATAACTGTGATTTTGTTACTCTTATGACTTATAATGTAAATCCATGCAGAATATTTGTGGGGGTCGCGACCCACAGATTGAGAAACACTGACCTAATGGCTGCTTCAGTGTGAGGTGCTGCGCCAAGTGCTTTGTGCGAATGATTTTTGCCAGTCTTCACAACAACTCTATAAGGGGGATATTGTTATGTCCAGGTTTCAGAGGAAAGACTGAGACACTAAGTAAACTGCAAAGGAACCTGTTTGCTAGCCCCGCATAAGGTTTTTATCAGACCTTGTATTCTTTATTTTGTGGCAAAGGAAGAAAAGGCACCTTATACCTTAAGTATGGGCAAAATCTTGTATAGAGTTTATGGCAGTGGTTCTCAACCTGTGGGTCGCGACCCCAGGAGGTCAAATGACCCTTTTCTTTTACAGGGGTCACCTAAGACCATCAGAAAAACACAGAGATTTACACTTAATTCAAAACTAGCAGTTAAATAGCTACAAAAATAATTTTATGGTTGGGGAGCACCGCCACACAAGGAATCATATTAAGGTGTGTCCCAGAAGGAAGGCTGAGAACCAATGGTTTAGGGGAACAGGGCCTGACCTCCTAAGAGAAAGCAGTACCAACATGAGTCTGTGGTGTGCCCAAATCGTGTCCTCTTTGAGGTGGCCCAGGCACCAACATGCAGGAGCAAGAGGATGGTTTTCAAATGTGGTTTCTAATAATCTGAGGGGGCCAAGAGAACAGGGGGCACCTGCTGCTGGGCAAACAGTATTCACAGTTTCCAACAGGAGTGAGTACCAAAGCCTACACCTGGCTACCCAGCCAAGCATCAAGGTTGGCAAAAGGCAGAGAGAAGAGCAAAGAAGGATGGGTCTTCATTTGTGGTTCTCATTGACAAGGCACGGTGGAGTGGCTCCGTGCTGACGACCTTGAATAATGTCAGTGGGCTCTGGGGCAAAAACCTGAGAAGCCCTGACAGAGACTCAAGGTCAGTGCTAAGGGGGAGATAACAAGAAGCATCCGGTCAAGTTAAGGTCCCAAGTGTACTGTGAATCACAGCAAACATATTTAACTATTGTGAACACACAGCTTGGATATATGCATTCTTTAGAATAAATCTGAGTGGCTTTCGTTTGTTTTATTTTGCTGTATAGATTTTTTTAAACATAGCATTGGGTTATTTTAGTTGCTTCTACAGTCAATGAAAATCAGATGACGTTAAAATTCAGGCACACGCTTAGACACAAACACATATCATAGAAGATGAGCAACATGACACTTGGTGTCTGGCCCAGGGGACAGAGGGTTCAGATTTCATTTGGCAATTTGAGCAAAGAGGCAAGAAAGGGAGAACTGGTGTGAGTTTTTCAGGGGATCTGAGTTCTGGGTCCATCTTTGCCAGCTTTCTACTTTGGGAGATATGATTTGCTTCTTCTGAACACAAGTTCTGTCGCATGTGAAATGATATTGCTGGCTTTCTATGTCCTTCCTGTTCTAAGTTCCAGGGGTCAACATGGCTTTTTTTGGCCGCATCAAAATCCTCGACAGCTCATTACAGTGATTTAAATCCAATCTACTTGGGTAGAGAAGGTAATGTTCTAATGACCACACTTTAGCTTTGCACTACATGATTTGACCTCAGGTACACAGCTTTGTCTTATAATTTGTGGATCAAATATTTTCTTTAGAACTTTAAATCTTTTCATTTAAAATTTAAAAGTTAAAAGAATTGAAATTTTAAAAATTAAAACACTTATTTATTTATTTGTGATTTATTTGGGGATGGTCTGTGCAGTGTGTCTGTGGAGTCAGTTCTCTCCTTTCATTACGTGGGTCATAGGGATGAAACTCAGATGATCAGGCTTTGTGGCAAGCATCTTTCCTAGCTGAGCCATCTTGCTAACCCCATTTTTAGTTTTATAGAATTTTTCGTAAGTAGAGTTAGCCGTTACTTTGAGCTCTGCATTGTTTTTTTTTTGTTTTGTTTTTTTGTTTTGTTTTTTTAAATAATTAATGTAAGTCTACCAGTGTGAGCTGTTCCTTCCCAATATTTTTGTCCTGAGCTATTTCTACAACTAATGCAAACAGGGCTTCAAATTACTATGTAATGGTCATTTGGGACCAGACCGTATCCACCTAGCACTTCTCACAGTGGTAGGACCCTAGGGAGGTGGATGTTTTTCTAGAAGTCCAGCAGCTGTAAGTGCAAAGGGGATTGCTATTGGTTAATTGTATTGCTAAAACTTTTGAGTTCTCCAAACGAGATATGCTTACATCCTGGGAGAATCGGGCTTAACTGGGATTTCCTTCTGCTATCTGAGCTTGAAGACTGAAGAAAGAACATGAACTTTCCCCTGTGTTCTGTTGCACAGAGATCCAGAGAATAACAGCTGCTTGCACAGGGGTGGTGGAAGATGTGAGCTCACTCTAGGGAGAGCAATGCATGACGCTTCACCGAGGTAGAATCATAGATCCTCATTTTTGGTGCACGTAGAGCTGATATTTTAAGCCTAAGGAATTTTCTCTCTGTCTATATAGTCTGAAGGCCAGTGGTGGAGGACAGATGTCACAGGTAAGGACAACACAGTCTTCTTGTCCTTGTCTGTCATCATCCATAAGTAAGGGATGGAGATGATAAAGGGATACACCGCCCAAGGACAGTGGTCTGGCGGAATCTTCTCACTCATTCTCCCAGGTCTGTCATCTCTCATAGCCGATTTCCTTAGCTAAGCCATTTCTCCTCTGTTGTCATCTTTTACTCAGCTTTATTCTGTGGGGCACTTGACAGTCTGACAACTGTAGAGAATGTCTCTTGCCAACTGCAGGCATGTTGGCTCAGGGACCTCTTATGACAGAAAATATGAAGAGAAAAAGATGACTTCTTGTCTCAGACTTTACTAGATGACACAACCCTGTGAGGTAGATGTTTCTATGTTGCCCTATGCGTAAAGGATGACCAAAGAATACAGTTCTTTCCACAAAATCTTCCAGTTGGCTTTTGTAATCAAATATTCTTTACTACCTCTGTATAGAAATGGGACAGTTATTTTTGTGTCCACAGAGCTAAAGGGCGATTGATTATATAACAGAATTCCTTCAAGAAGTGCCTCATAAGAAAATTTATTACCTAAAAATTTCAAGCACCATGTGGTTGTGTTTTGTGTGCCGAACCAATAAACTCATTAAAATAACACCGAGCGAACCCAAACACTGCACAATGAAAGTCGTAACACAGCCCACATTAACCAACCAACTTTAAAATAATATCTTTGTTATGGACTAAGGTTAAAAATTCAGCAAATTCCTTATATTCTTTCCACTTGAGATCATGAGTGGTTTTCTACTTTCCTGAGAAATACACTTTTGTGGTTTTTGATCAAAGCAAATAGACAACCCTGCCCTATTTAACCAAGGTTTTGAGAGGAGAAAAAAGGAGACAAATGTATGTACAGTTTTTTAATGTAAAAATTCTTAGAGTCTCTGTTCAGTGTAGACGTTAGAAAGATGTGTTCAGAATGTTACTCCCAACAAGTGTGCGTGTGTGTGTGTGAGTGTGTGAGTGTGTGTGCGTGTGTGTGTGTGTGCATGTGAGTGTGTGCATGTGTGTATTGTGTATGTGTGTGAGTGTGTGTGAGTGTGTGTGTGCGCATGTGTGTGAGTGTGTGTATGTGTGTGAGTGTGTGTGTGTGAGTGAGTGTGTGTGTGTGTGTGTGTGTGTGTGTGTGTGTGTGTGTGTGTGTGTGTGTGTGTGTTGGGAAGGAGGGATGGAGTCAGTGGAGGAAACAAAGAATTTGGCTGCAAAATTGAGTAATAGTTTGCAACACTTGGCTTCCAGTTGTGAAAGATGAGCATCAGAGGGGGAAAGACTGGGCTAACAAGGATCCACTTGAGGGAAGGTTAATCTTGGCTGGCAGGCTGACGGGGAGGTCAGCTCAGAGCATGCCTTCTCAGCTGGAGCGAGGCTCCCTTTGCCAGGCCAACTGTGTTCTGCATTTCAGCTTCTGAATTGAACTGCAGGTTCCTTCAGACAGTCAGCACCTCTGTCTCTCCCCTAAAAGGGTTGTCCGGTCACTGCCATGTCCTGTCAAAGTTCCTATGGATCATTTCTGCCAAGCAAGTAGCACAAAGGGGAGCGCTTCTTGTTGGTATGTTAGGGGTGTGTAGTCTGCGTATGAGATCACTTTCCTCATGTCCGCTGACGGACCAAGATTTCTTCTGAAGGCAAGAGGGATAAAAGATGCACAACTGAGAGGTGAGATACTTGGAAATTAGTAATTGCTATCTTTTAAATAGTATCTTTTAAAATAATCAATGTTAAGTTAATTGCATATTTAAGGCACATGAGAAGCATTCTAAGAGACCTTAGAGACTGCCCTGATGTATCCTAAAATTTCCAAACAGAAGCATTTATCTGATAGAGGAGCTTTTATACCAAATATAACTTATAGTGAGCTTTTTTTTTTTTTAACTCATTTTTCCTATGTTGACATTATAACCACACATAATTAATGTATGTCAGGTTTACAATAGCAAATGAATTGAAAAGTCCAAGGAGCTAAACATGAACTTCAGTAATGACTTTTGGTCTTAAAGAGGAGATTTTCTCTCATTTACCAGGCTTCTGCTGGTCTCCAAGACCACATCACACTGATCTATGCTAAGTGCATAATTACACGTCTATAGTCTATGTTAGAGAAATAGCTGTCTATCGTGAAGCATCATGGAAATCCATCATGGCTCCTTTGTGATACCCACTCTTCTTATTTATTTTGAGGATAAAAACATTCACCTGTTCACGAAGGTTCCTAATGCTCACCTGATGAATAACTTCAATGAGCACAGCTACTTTATCCAACACATAGATGCAGCCACAGAAACAAGGAAACAAACACGTGACTCTCGCCTGGGAGCTCACTCGCTTATCTATCAGTCTTTACCTGTCTCCAACTGCTGCAGCTTACTCTGACTAGGAAGCAAGAAAAAGCCTTCTGAAGTAGCAAGGAAATGGACATGTACCTGCTCCATTTACAGCAGTGTCCTTAAAGTATACACCAGCATGCTCATTTGAGGGAAAATGAAAAACTGCACTTTGCTTGGGAAGTCCTTGAGGGGACACTTCTGATATGAGTTTCATTAATTATCTTCTTGGAAAGAAAAGTGTGCACAGTCATCACGGGTCATAACTAGACATTAAGAGCTGGTTTTCTTGTATTTATTGAGAATCTGGCCTTGATGAGAATTTCCATATCCTTGAACAAGCTTTCAGACCTTCATGTCATGAATACTAAGTACATCATAAGGCTGTCATGGTATAGTTAAGTCAGGTATTCGTCAACGTGTCTAGCACTCAGGAGGACAGGGTAATTTGGATATGTTAATTATCTGGTGTATTAAAATAAATAATTTGTTACATCATGTAAGCTGACTCTAATTTAATCCCATTTCCAATGGGACTGGGCAATCATCACACATACTTCTATTCTACTCTCTCTCTTTTTTCTTATCCTTTTTTGCCATGGGGATTCCAGCAGATAATGTAGCCAATTATGTTAACTTCAACATTGCAAATATTTGTTGAACATTGATTAAAAGCCAAGCATTGATGTGAGCCTTGGATATGAAGTAGAAAATTTCCTTCCCTTCAAGAGCTTGCAGTCAAATAAGGAGTCTATACAGAAGAGAAGTCACGAAATCGCATTCTGGAGTGTTCCCATGGGTTGATTCCTTTGTGTCCACTCAGAGTACATTTCAGTGTCTTCCACTCTAGGTGTACACTTTTGAGGACAGAGTATATAGAGCATGAAGAAGTGCTCCTGCAGAGGAAGCATGTTTTAAACAAACCGTCCACTAATATTAACAGCGTTGAGAGTCTTTCAGTGTGCTCACTAGGTAACGTTATTCCATTTCATAAATTAGACAACTCTTGTTCTTTTGTCTACTTTCAAATAAGTAACATCCAAAAATTAACTGGGAGAGATGGGAGAAAGTGCATTCAAGAAGGGTCCCACTTCCTACTGTGTAGCTTATGGCTAACAAAATTAATATTGAACTATGAAAAATTTAGTAACAAGTTGTACATTATTCCATTTCCCTCAGCTACTGAGTTTCCCAGGTGAAATGGGGTGTCCCATTAGAGCAAACAACACTCAAGAAAATAGTGAATTGAAGCTGACAGACGTGGGACCAAGAGTGGCGCGGGGAGCCGAACTCACAGGCAGATGTACGCAGCAAAACTCCACCAAATTTACCAAACAGCAACAGGGGCGAGAAGCTGCTTGTTTTGTGCCGTCTGAAATTCATCAGTGTGGCCTTAGTGCTTGTCTGAGTCATCTCCCTGCTACAAAACAGGGCTCTACACGGGAACGTTGCCGTGGGCGTGAGAAAAGTGAGTATTGGAAAGCATTTGCCGCCTTGTGAAGACCTCAGTTTATCAGAAACATCAGCTGGAGGGAAGGGAAGATGTTTAGATGGAAACGTGACGTTTGGCTTTATTCCGCATTTGTACAAGTACGTGAACAAAATAAAACTTAACAAAGTTGCTCAAGTAGAGTTTACTATGACTTCTCATTTATGTCCTGTGGTATGTGGGTAAGTCTAACTGGAAACATAGTTACATGTACTGTTAAAATTACCTAAGTACTTTAATTTGATAGAATATGGACATTCACTATTTATTAATAAAATGTTAATAATAACTGTTAACAATTATTTAGTAATAAAAATAAATATTTTATTAAGGTAAATAAAAATTAGGTATCAGCTTGACAACTACCAATATTATGTAACATATTTGAAACTTTGATGGTTTTATGGGATTGCTTACTCAATGTTATTTTTATACCTTAGGCAGTTCTATGCTTTGGAAATTAAAAAGCAACCGATTAGCTCAAATAAAGAACCAAGTTATGAGAAGTTATATACAAATTTTGTGTTTCTGAACTTCCTTAGGCTTATTCAAGTGTGAATGCTACCACTGAGATCTTATTTCTTCACTCGTCTCTCCTAACATTTGCGATGGCTGCACCTGTAGTTCCTCTTTCGTTAGAAGAAAATGTAGACAGAAGAACCTGAAGACCATGCTGCTCTATGGACAGATTCCTTGAGGCTTCACAAACTCTGTTACATACATATTGGACATGATATAATCTGTAACGTATTTCTTCCAAACTCACGTTATTAAATTGTCTGAATCATAACTCACCACTTAAAAATTATTTCAATTCATTTATCCAATTAGCATCAATACTTGCTCCTGTAACAAAGTCTCTACTAGACTCCCAACCCCCAATCCTGGGGAAGACAGAACTTTATAACAATGCAGAAAAGTTATGGGTATTCTCCTTTAAACAAAATATAAATAATGCACATTCCAAAACAAACAGCACACATTTTGCAATTGGTCTAAATTGTAGGACACACCTATTAAGCCTTTTGGAACTATTTCTAAAGAACAAACATTTTCTTTTGTTTAAAATGCTTGTCTCTGTCTGACAAGAACCAGAAATGTTCAATTTTTGAAGAAGATTCTAAAACTTTAAAAAAAAAATTAACTTTGAAACTGCATCTTACGTATTTAAAAACATATCAAAGTCTAGAGCCATACATGGTATAGCTGAGATTTTCTGACTAATTCTTAGTAACACCAGTTTTATTAATTATGAATAGAATTAAATTTTGTTTCAAAATACCATATGGGGAAGCAACCAAATCCCATAGATATAAAGGTTCTTTTGATTCACTTTGTCCCTACAGCCTATGTTTGCCGGGGGTAGAATGTTCATGCTGTTAAAAGCATCCACAAGGAAAAGCTTAGTTCCCATTTAAAAGTAAAATAGCTAGTGGACTACTTTCCATCTAGTTCCATGTAGTGGACTATATGGAAAAGCAAGGAGCTATATTAGGCTACCTGGGTACCACGATAACTAGATGATGAAAAACATAAGCCAGCATGCAGAAGTCTACTTGTATGACCCTGTTCGAGAACTGCCACATTGCATGCACTAAAATAACTCAGCATAAGATTAGATGCCAGACCCACTTTGCATCTGACCATTCACCGACGAGATGACTTAAACGGTTTACACAATGGTTGTCCACTTTCTGTTTTAACTTCTGTGTGTGCCTTGTTTTCTGCAGGGTGAACGTTACTGGCCCCTAACCAACGGGAGTGGATGAGGTAGGTAGAGAAGAGGGTGAGAGGAAGAGCTGAAGGAGAGAAATTTTTCAGTGCTGTTCAGTGGTCCAGCTGTAGGTTACTGGGGAAGAATGCAGGCTATAAAATGATGCACAATGCTCATGCCTTGTATGGAGAGGGGTAGGACACCTTTACCTATCATGTTATTAGCCAGCTATCATATTGTGGCTTAATCTATCTGGCAAGTGTTTACAGCTGGAACTTGCTATACAATCTGTTTGAGAAAAAAAACAAAACAAAACACAAAGCACTTGTCCTTTTACTTTAGAGGGATTGGGAGATACCATTTTGACTAAACGAATGGCGATACCCTACTGCAAACAGTAAAAGACAGTTTTCTAGGTCATTCACCTATGTATCTTGTCAAAGTTAATTACTACTATGCGTAAGGGTGGTGAGATCATAATTTTAATACTCCATTCAAACTTTTCAAAAAATTTAGTCTTAAAACAAGAAAAATAAGAAATCACATGATTATTTACTCGAATATGAGTAAATAAAAATTCCCTGTTTGCAGTGATTCTCAACCAGTGAGTCACGGCCCAACTGGCAAATCTCTGTCTCCAAAAGAACTTACACTATGATTCCTAACAGTGGCAAAACTGCAGTTATGAAGTAGCAACGGAAATACTTTTGTGGTTGGAGGGTCAGCACAACATGAGGAACTGTATTAAAGGGTCGCAGCCTTAGGGAGGTTGAGGACCACTGGGTTAGGAATTGATATCCATTGCAGAAATGCTCAGGTAATACTAGGGGGGACCAAAAGAGGGCATCATTTACTCCTA
The DNA here is from genome assembly GCA_028551405.1 of Uromys caudimaculatus. Taxonomy (NCBI): domain Eukaryota; kingdom Metazoa; phylum Chordata; class Mammalia; order Rodentia; family Muridae; genus Uromys; species Uromys caudimaculatus. Next base: position 69,242,015 of record CM052707.1, on the reverse strand, counting down.
AGTCTGAAGAGAAGCCCCTTGAGTTGTCAAACACAAAACCCAAATCTGCAACCCAGGGTGAAGGGCATGCCACCACTGCTCAGGGTATTTTGTGCCAAGAAGAAGAAGAAGGGGGAGGAGGAGGAAGAAAGAAGGGGGAGGAGGAGGAGGAGGAGGAGGAGGAGGAGGAGGAGGAGGAGGAGGAGGAGGAGGAGGAGGAAGGAGGAGGAGGAGGAGGAGGAAGGAGGAGGAGGAGGAGGAGGAGGAGAAGGAATAATCATGAAATCAATCACATGTTAGGAAGAACAGGCAGGTTCTTCACTGGACAGCTTGCTATATTCAGCTCTCACCTCTCCAGAAACAAGAGCCCTGAGAGGAGCCTATCAATGTCCACAGACACCCGGAGTTTAATGTTACAGAAGGCACAGAGAGCCCTTTTCCTTAGACACGGTCCAGAATGTCATCAAATAGCATGCGAAGACGACAATGTCCTTCCTAATCGAATCTTAACTTCCAGGGGTTGTCTATAGTGAGGGACAGAGAGCAGTGGCAGTAGGTGGCAGTAACTTCTGAGATGACAAGGAAGGATGCAATATGATACGTCTGAGGTATATGGGAAATCACGTAAAAAATTTTTTTTAGTTACTAAATGTTACTAAAAAGTAACATAAGCCCAACAAATGTTCATTCCTTCACGTGGGAATAAAAAGTAAACCCGACACTCCGTCAACTTGTTTGCATATTTTGTAATATGTTATTTGATATGTTTGCAATGTGTATGAGGGGCTGCTCACTGCACTTGTCTGTAGTCAAATTTCCGCAGGGTTGGGGGAAATAGTGTGGTCCCTAAAAGAAAAATCACCAAGCTGATCTCAGAAACAAATGAACGGGAGAACACATTATCCCTCGAATTACTGAGGTTAGCGGTTAAACTAGGGAGGCTGGCGGAAGGGAAACATGCTCAAGTCTGTGGTAGGACAGCTGTTCGGAAGGAAATGTAAATTCTGAGAGAACACTTGTTTCCCAGAGCAGAATTCCATCCCTAAAAAAATTATCACCGCACGTGATGAGTTCAGCTGAAGGGAAACCTGGTGGGGAAAAATTATGTTCTATCCAGGTAAATAAAAGTAACCGGAATAGTTTCACGGAACTCGGAGGAGCCCAACACTGAAACCGAGGAGGCTGGTCTCTTTCTTGAGTCGCAATATCAAAACAGGTTGAGCGGTATTTTCTTCAGAAAAAACACTCACTGCCTAGCAGGGAACATTGTGTAAGCCTGGTGTTTCTTCCCTCAAAACTCCTAACCTGACAGGGAAAAACGAACTCACAAACCATTTCAGTCAACCCTTGCCAAGGTGCATCAGAGAAAGCCGAAACTGGGAACACAAGGTTTGGGGATGGGCTCGGCGAAATGTCTTGATTTAAAAAGATTAAAGACCACAAATTTCACCTCGTAGTTAGGGGATCGGGTTACCTCAAGGTGGCCTCGACTCTAGTCTCTGGGCCCCAAGGAACCAAGCTTCAGATTAGGAGAGTTGGGAGGAGTACTTATCTCGGTCCTACAGAGATGAGTCGCTTCTGAGTCACCTCATCTACCCCACCACCTGTCACCCTCCTGCCTGGGCTTCTCAGAGACCACATTATAAAGCAACCGCAGCCTCGGTTCCACGCTCGGGGACTTGGACTCGGTAGCCGGGGCAGAGAAGCTGGGCCGATTCCCAGGGGCTGATAGAAAGCTCCAGGTCCCCCTTGGATGTCTGCGGCGCCCCTGTTTACCCGGTCGGCTGCCTTCAGCCCACTTCCCTTTGCTGCCGCGGGGGAGGAGATGGTTAAAGATTACAGCGTGGCCGGCGGCACTTCAAAGGGCGGTTCAGCCGGCCAGCCAAAGGTAAAGATAACGTTCTGGCAGCTCTAATCGGGGTTTGCGGTTGCCACATTTTAATCACTTTGTTTAAAAAAAGAAAAGAGAAGAAAAAAGAAGAAGAAAAGAAAAGAGATTTCACCACACTCCAGTGCTGGAGGGGGTGTACAGAGCAGTACCCCCCCGGGGGGGGGGGAGGCTTGAAGAAATTGTGTTTCTCTTGCAGGGAAAGTTTTTCAGCCCCAACGCAGAGGTCGTGCTTGTGAGCAGTAGGGCAGCCTGCCCTTGGGTTCCAGGTTCCTGAGCACAAACCCCCACTTGGCACACAAATGCGCACATTAGGAGGGACTGGTCCTGCGACCTGCCAGGCGCACTGGAAAGCAGCTTGCGCACCAGCGGTGCACTTCAAGCTGCTTCTCCCAGGGTCCAGAAAGCCAGGCGCTGCTCTGTCAGAGACACGTGCCTTCCTCTGGAGGGTGAAACGGGTCTCGTCAGGATGCCCTTGGCAAACTCGCCTGCCTCCTCCAGCCTAGCTTTCCTACCCACCCAAACATCCCCTTTAGTCCCATGCCCGCAGCGAGGCGGGGGTCACTTACAGGTAGGAGGTGAAGACGCTGAGGTTGGAGGGCAGCTCTGAGAGCCCCAGGTCGGAGCAGTCCACTCTGAGCAGCATCCTGCCATCTAGCTCACAGTGACAGCGTGATGGGCAGCCCCGCGGCATCGCGTCGGGTCCTGGTGGGCTGCGGGCGGCCACCAGCTGCAGCAGCGCCAGCAAGGACAGGAGCATGCGGACGCGGGAGGTGTCCATGGTGCCCGAGGCTGGGAGCGGCGAGTCGGATGGCTGTAGAGGGCAGCGCCCGGGCTGATGCAGAACGGAGGCGCTCCGGGCTCTTCTCCACCGGCTTCTGCAGCTCCCCAGGCGTCTGCAACCCCAAGGGGCGTCTGCCGGGTCGTAGCTCCGTGGGGACAGAGCTGAGAACCGTGGCCCCGCCGGTCTCGGGAGCCCCCTCGCTGGAGTCGCCGCAGTGGCGCTGAGCGTTGTGGCTGCTGCAGGCGGTCTGAGCTGTGTGCAGCAGCATCTCCGCTCGCACGCTCCTTTTTTAAAGCGCTCCAGCCAAATTGCGCGCCCAGTGACGTCAGCGCAGCCTTGCTTTCCAGGCACCCCCGAGCCCGGCCTCGCTTTCCCTCCTCCCTCCCTCTCCTTGCCCTGGACCCGGCTGCGAGGAGACTGGCAGCGTGAGGTCTTAGCGAGTGCTGGGCACTTCTAAGGGGTGGGTTCCAGAGCCCTGGGTCCCGGGCCCGGCAGGGGACCCCCACCTGCAACCCACCCTCTACAGTACCCGCAACTGAAATCTGAGAGCTAAGGGGGACCTGCTTTAGAACACTGTAAGAGGACACTTAGGGACTGAAAGATAGATAACACAGGCTTTCTCCTCGTCCATGTCAAATAACCCAGGGGATGCATTCAGTGCTTTTAAAAGGGACCAAAATCTAATCGGAAAGATAGGCATCACAGAATGAGAGCAGGAGTCCCCGGAGAAGATGGGTGGCCTTTTTGATCCTTCCATCAGGGCGCTGTCTGGCTCCCTCTTGCTAGACTATCAAAGCATCAAAGAAATCTCTAAACAAATAAAACTAGTAAGCCGGTACTCCAGGGTCTTCCCAATTCATTCTGGACAAGGGCAGCAAACTGACTTTTAAAAAGCGGTGGCCTAGGGGTGGGGATGGTATTCTCACGCTGTTCACTTTGTGGAGGGGTCTTAAAACTAAGAGCGACCCCACTCAGGTGAGCCTCTCTCTCTGTCTCTCTCTCCTCGCCCCCTCTCCCCCTCTTTTTTTTTTTTTTTTTTTTTTTAACTAGACCTCAGGAAGGTAAAAGTCGACCACACCTGAGTGAACAGCTGTGGATTTCAGGCCGAGCTCTCAATAATGCCGTTTTCCCTCTGCACCCCAGGAAGGCAGGGAACACTTTGACTTTCAAGTCCACCTAGATTTGCTTCTTAGCCTGTCCAGTGGAATTTATCTTAGAAACTGAATTTTATAAGCAAGAAGACTTTGTGTGTATGTGTGGTATGTTTATCACCTTTTAGTTTTAGGAGTGGTTCCTAAACTTGCCTATTCACTCATCTGATTTTATATACATATACATACACATACATATACATGTGTGTATATACATATTATATATGTGTGTGTGTGTGTGTGTCTGTGTGTGTGTATGTCTCTGTGTGTGTCTGTGTGTGTATGTATATTTATGGATTTATATTGCTTTATTTGAACCTATAGTCCGAGCATGGAATTTTATTGGGTGAGGTCTTATCAGTAACTTTGTGTTTCTGTTTGATAAGAGTTTGAGGCCAGACAGACAGACAGACAGACACACATAGAGAGAAAGAGCACAAGCATGGTCTTTCTCATCTCACTCATTTATCAAATAAAGAAATCATGGCCCAGGATTTGGGAAGAGTGGTACTGTTGAGAACCATGCCATGAGTTAGTCTTGGTTTCTGGAAAGCCAATGCATCCCCCACTGTGCTCTTTCCCCTTACCTCTGCCTGCTCTCACAGATTTTTGTCTTTCTCAACCATTCCATCCACACTTAGAGAAGGCTGACTCATTGCCTATTTTCCTTCCATTAAAAAAATGGAACTGAAGACTCACTCTGTGGATTGCATTGGTAGGGGTACAATTGGAATGTCTGCAGTGTCCTAGACCTTAGTCACCTTTACTCAAGGATCATTCATCTAAAGTGGCTTGTGGGTAAGACCAAGGGTGATGCTCAACACAGTTGCCTTTAGGGATAAGACCAAGGTTGATACCCTTGGGCATCCATAGTTGCCCTTGGGGTTATCCTGAGCAAATGAATGTTCTGTTTAATCAACTTTAGCTTCACATTGAAGGAAGAGACTGCTGATTCATTAGCATAGGCATGCAGAAATGGTTGTGCCCACGATCTGTTTAAAAGCACCAAACAGCTTCCTTTGATGCCAGTGTTACCTAAAGGAACATAGCATTGTCAGGCAGAACTGTAGGTGAATCTAGATTCTTCCAGTTTCAAGTTGCTTGATCACAGACCCAAATGAGCCAACTCTCAGTTACCTTCCCAGTAAAGCGGTGGAGGTATTATTTATCTTGGTTGCTCTAAATGTTATAGTGTCTGGAACTTGGCCCATACCAAATTTACAAGCCATCAGTGATTTTCCTCTTCTGTTTTTTTTTTTTTTTGGGGGGGGGGGAGTGGATTGAAGCTTCTTAATACATGCAGGTGGGGCAGAAAGGTTTCTGATTTGGTAAAACAGGGAAGACTGAGGTATCAAATAAAGCAGGGTAGGACATCAATCATACCTTCCTTCTGTCTTTCTTTTCCTCTTTTCCCCTCTCCCTCTCTCCCTCCCTTCCAACCTCACCCATCTCCCTTTTACAGATTCAACATTTACCTCCCTTAGTAAGAATGCTCCATAATTCTCCTTTTGGGGCTGCCTCCCAAACTTTGAGTTGGTCAGCCTTATAGCTGACCCCAGGAGAATGGCCTCGGTCTGTTTGGATGATTGTTTTGGGTCCTGGAGTCAGAGCATCCTCGCTCTGACTTCATAAGCTCTAAGACTAAAACCCCTGAGTTCAGGGAAGGTTCAGCTTCTGCCTTATAGAGAAATCTCACCAGCAATAAATGTATCCTTAGAAGGTCACCTGAGTCTAAATCCTTCCGCTCCCACCCCCAAGTGCATAAACACATCGTTTTGTTAGTTGCTTGAACCAGTGAGTGAGAATCCATCCACGACCAATTTACAACCCAGCTCAGTAGAAACCTTGAAAAACATAGGACTCCAGAGGGCCTGATGGCTCTTCAAGCTCTTGAAGACCCTGTAGAAGAGATCACGTGCCTTGACAATGAGAACACTACAGCTGATGGGGAATTTATTTCTTGAGTAGAGTTGTATGTTAATTACTTAAACTTCACCAAAAGATGAAAAGACAGCAAAACCAAATGTCTCACACCCAAAAGCAGAGTTCAATAAGACATGTGAAGATGATCTGTTTTCTAGAAAATACCATCTAATTTATAAATGTTTCAAATTGAGCAACAACACTGACTGGGCCTGAATAGTGACAGTCACATACGAGGCTGTGGGATTCAGGACTGTTGTCATTGTCATCTGACATTTAAGGATGGGAAATGTCAGTTTTTATGTTGGGTTTTGGAGCCAAAATTCTAACCTGAGTCTTTGTGCTGTACTAAGTACTATGCCCTTTTCCTGGTAACTTTAGAACCTTGTGTTTATTTTAAGTTTATTGTGATATATATCACTATATGTTTTCATATACACAAATATTCAAATATTCAAAAATTTCATATACACAAATACACAAATGTATTCTGATATATGAATATTTACATATATTCTGATATATCCTGATATATGAATACTCATATATATATATATATCAGAATATATTCTGAATTTTCTCCACACCTAGTTGCCTATTGGAGTCAGGGAAAGGCACTCCATCTTTCATGTGATAATAAGGTTAGCAGGGTGAAGCTAGACTCATTTAATATTCTTTATGGTATTTTTATGATTTTGGAAAGTATGTCAGTATTAATGAGCTACCGAGTAATGGAATATTTCATGCTAGAATAGAAATCACTCTACTTATTTAGACCCTTCAAGTTCCTTGATGCCAGTAAGGTGTAGTCTGGAACATGTCCTACTTTCTGGGTTGACTAAAGGAATGTTTCCCCAATTCTTTAATCTTTAATGGAAGTCTACAACTCAAAACATTCATGTGTGCCACGAGAATTACTAACGAGCTTAGCCGAAGCATGCTGGGATAATTTTAGCTAGCAGGTAAGTCAATATTTCTTTTACAGAAACAGTGAAATAGTGTTTACACAACTGGTGGGCTATTATGGACTTATTTAACTTGTTTGAAAGAGTATAGAGCCCATTATTTGCCCTCCTCATTTTACATTCATGATATAATCAGGCTAATGCTGAATTTCTTAACTTCCTTTTACCAACAACGTCTAATTAATTGAAAAGGGAGGAGGAGGATTTAAGAATAAAGATCTATTTTCTTTGGGGGATTATTTATTTTGTGAGAAAGCATTAGTTCAGCTAATTCATTACTTTGAAATAGCCCATTATGTAAAATCAATTGGATCTGTCTTTGATTTTTATCAAACATAAAGGCAATCTTTAACTGTATCCATGTGTTCTAAAGGAGAGGACAGTGGTGTGTGATACGACACATTCTTTTGCTCATTTTGACCCTCTTGTCTAATTCGTTTCTGATAATGAATGTTCTCCTACCGCCATGTGGCTTGCTTCCTGAGAGCATGTGTCCAATCAAACTCCCATGGAAACCAGGGAGAGTTTCTTTTCAAACTAAGAATAAAACTAATGAGAAAAAATAGCAAACACTTGAAATGAAATGACCTTCCTGCTCATTCATGTGAGTTATTCAGTTCCCCCACACACTGCCCTAATGTCCGAACAAACTTCCATATGTCCGCTGTTCACATCGCATACTTACAGGAGGACTCAGGCAAAACTTAGTCTGTGCTCCAAAACTGACAGAGCCTGGAGAGCTCCTTCCCTCTTACAGCTGCTTGCCTGAGACACTCTAGGCCTGCATTCTATCCTGCGTCTTAATCCTTCATCTGCAAACCTCAAAACATAAAATTTCCACACCATGGGGGAAAAGTTTTGTGAGAAATACATAGTAGCAAATTTTGAACTGAGCTATGGTAAGTCTCTTTGTAGTCTTTGGCTCATGTAAATATTTAAAGTCTGCAGGGGTACAGAGATGTTTGAATTCAGGGTACCTCCTTAGATCCTATTGAGAATTTTGTAAAATATATGACATACCATTCTAAATAAATTGTATTTAAAAAAAAAAACTCCAAAATTCTGCATTCTGTAACATCTATGATTTTGACATTTTTGGCTAAAGGACTGTGAACATGTCAACGTTAGTACATCAAGGAATATCTATTTTCAGAAGAGAAGAGATTAAGATAGAAAAAAAGGTCTTTTTGTTGTTGTTGTTTTGTTTTGTTGGATGAGGGAAGAGTGGGAGATCTAATTAAGACCAAAGCCTGGGGCCAGGGTGATGGCTTTGTTAGTGATGTGCTTCTCACACATGAGGACCTGAAGCTCCTCAGCATCCACGCAGGCACATTCCTGTAATGTCAGGACTGGGGGGGGCTCAGTAGTCAACTAGTCAACCCAAAGTTGTACCTGACTTCATCTCAAAAGAAATAAGGTGGAGAGTGTCCGAGGAAAACATGTGGCATTAACTTCATGTCTTCACACACATGCACACACATGGACATGAACAGACATACATGTACACACGCATACAGAAAGAACCCAGCCTGGAGAAGGGAAAAGAGGCATGTGGCTAGCTTAGGTGATGTGTGACCATTGTTGGACACAGTCTCCTTTATAGAGAATGCATCAAAACTCCCCTGCACTCAGGTTCTTGACAAATTTTTATGAAATGGTAACAGAAAACCATCTATATGTTGAGAGCCAACTCTCTCAAACACTAGAGAATAAATACGATAGTAAGAATTCACGCCGAGAAACAGACAAAGTGATGGGCCTCAAAGTGTGGACGGCAGAGTGGAAGTGTCTACTTAGAGATTTGATGCTGTGGACATGTACAATTCATAAAGTAAAACAGACAGGGAGAGGCACCGTTTCCCCTAGTGCCGCATTTTAATGAGTCCAAGCAAGCGCAGTAGCGTGCTGCTGCAACAATCTCACAACCCCTGTAGCTCAAGCTGGCGAGTCAGCATGAAACACTGTCCAGATTACAGCCATTAAAACTTACAGAAACCTTTTGTGGAGTGTTACTAGGTTTGTGGATTAATAAAAACAGCCTGTTTGTTTTTATTGCTCTTTAACAAGATACAATGTTATGATTTTGAATGTCGTTGAATTTTTTTTTTTCACCATAGATTTTTAGATTGGAGTTTTGTCTAAAGAAATCTCATTGTAGTCTCAAAAAATTTCATAAACCCATTTTCTAAGACATGATACACATCTATCTACTCTCCTACGCTTTCTTAATGTTCCTTCTTTTCCTTTGTCACGCCCTCTCTGGCTATTCCACACCTGTGTTCCCCCACCTTTCCACCAGGCTTACTGAGCATGGGTAGATGGCATGAGGAACACTGGCTCAGTCACTGATGCTAGCACAGCACATCATCGCAACCCAGGTCAAATCTTGACTCCCAAGGACCAGAGTACAAAACTCTGATTCGTCATTTGATAGGCTGTGTGAATTGAAACAGTTCGTTGGAGGTCCAATGAAAAATGACATTTGTTAATCCAAAAATTGTAATGAGCACACACAGTATTAGATCTCACTGCTAGTTTTCAAACAGAGTTTGATTCCTTGCATCTCCTTCCTGCTCTTCATCCCAGCCTCCTGCTCCATGCTGTGCCGCCTCATCCTCACAGTCTTCTTTATGCGTCTATAGTCACGTGGCTGCTGCCATTCTGACTTCCTTAAAAGCCTTCCTTGCCACTTTGTGCTCTCTTTTCTGGTTTCTAAACTCACCCCACCTCTACACATACACAACAACAAGAAGCTAGAGTCTCCATGAGAGAGAACATGTGCCCTTTGTCTTTCTGAGTCTGGCTGATTTGACTTACTACAATTCTTTCCAGATCCACTCATACCCCTGATGATTTTTACAATTTTATGTTTCTTTTTCTTTTTTATTGGTTATTTTATTTATTTACATTTCAAATGTTATCCCCCTTCCCAGTAGCCCCTCCACAAACTCTCTATCCCCTCCCTCACCTGCCTACCCACTCCCACCTCGGCGTCCTAGCATCTCCCTACTCTGGGTCATCGAGCCTCCACAGGATCAAGAGCCTCCCCTCCCATTGATGCCAGATAAGGCCATCCTCTGCTACATATCCAACTGGAGCCATGGGTCCCCCCCATGTGTACTCTTTGGTTGGTGGTTTAGTCCCTGGGAACTTTGGGGGGCCTGGTTGGTTGATATTGTTGTTCTTCTTATGGAGTTGCAAACCCCTTCAGCTCCTTCAGTTCTTCCCCTAACTTCTCGACTGGGATCCCAGTGCTCAGTCACGTGGTTGGCGGTGAGTATCCGCATCTGTATTGGCCAGGCTCTGTCAGAGCCTCACGTTCCATCATCTGTACACACGTTTTCATCAGTTAATGGACATCTAGACTGCCCTGTTTTCTTGCTTGCGAATAACACAGCAATAACCATAGACGGGCAAGTAGCACTGTGATACGATCTAGATTCCTTAGGGTAGACACCCAGGAGTGCTGCAGCTGGGGCACACGGTATTTATAGTTTTAATTCTTTGTGAAATCTCCAGACTCATTTCCATAGCGGCCCTATTTACATTCCTACCCTCAGTGAATACGGGTTTCTCTCATTTCCTCAACCTCTCCAACCTTTGCTGTGGTTTATTTTCTCGTTGGAGAGAGGTGGCAGCTCAAAGTAGGTTTAACTTACATTTTCTAATGGCCAACACAGTTGAACACTTTCCAACATTAATTAGCCATTTTTATTTCTCTTTCTGAGAGCTTTGTGTTCACTGTAGTAGCTCATCTGATTATTGGTAGTTTGGTGTGTTTGTGTGTGTGTGCACACACATGCACGCACATGGTTTTTACTATTTCAAAATATTTTAGATATTATCCCCGTACCTGAAATGTAGTTGATCAAGGTTTTCTCCACTTTGTAGGCTTATTGTCTACTCTACTGGTAGTTTCTCTCATTGTGTAGAAACGTTTTCAGTTTCTTATGATTCTATTTGTTAATTTTCAAGGTTATTTTACTTATTATTTTTCCCACTGAGTCCAATTAGTGCTTTCCATACGCACATATGCGTGTGGTCCTCTACTGCGATGTGGAGACCCTGAAGGGTTATGGTCCCTCCCCCATCAGCCATAGCTGCCACCAGCTCCTCAGGAACAGGACTGGGATCTCTAACTAGTCTGACCTGGGTCATCTGTAAGGAACCACAGCTGCTGTGGGTTCATGAAGGAGACATGCTCTCCTCATCTGCAATAGGAGGTTAATTGTACTAACAGGGTGGGAATGAAAAATTGTCCATCTATTAAATACCAAATACTAGGAAGTGGGGATGAACATAAGTGGAGCTTGCTTTCAAGTAGTTTACCACTGTGTTGAGAAGAAACATGGAAAATGGAAAATTAAAATGCAACATAATATCAGAGATGGAGACATTCTGCTAGAGTAAAAAAGGAGACGCTGAACAGCTTTGTGGGAAAGGAAGTGTTTGGGGCAGGTTTCTCAAATCTCAAGGAGAATTTGCTATGTGAAGAGGAGTAGGAGGATCTGGATGGAGACAAAGTATCATTTTTTAGACATTAACTAGACTTCAGAACAGGGGGGCTGCATGTGCAGTTTGGGAGATGGGGGTGATGTGAAGCTGGAAAGAGGGATTTTTAAAAGGGCGCCCTAACCTTTGCTAAAATATCATTTAGTTCTGCTCACAGGAAGCCACTGGATCTCTAAGCTAGGCAGTGTCATAGCTGTGTTTTATCTCCTTCAGGAGAAAAGTCTGTGCTGGTTGAGATATTGGAGACATTGGGGAGGGGGGAATCAGAGTGGTAGGAGGTGTCACTGAGGTCCCCACAGAAGTGTGGAGCACCACAATCAGCCTAAAGCAGAAGCCATGGGGAGGAGCCAGGTGTTAGAGTCTTAAGATAATCAGCAGAACTTGGTGACTGAGGTATCTACAGGGGCCAGGGTGGACATAAATTCTCTGTTGCTCTAGCCTGGGAGATTGAGCACAATTCTTCACTGTGACTTTAAGTTACCATTTTACCTTGTGTCCCTATTTATGCCCGATGCTATTCTAAGTGCATTAAACATCCTTTTCATTTGTTTTTTGTCCCTCAAGAATGATGTAGGATAAATCATAGGTTGTTTGTTTTTAGGAATAAGAAAAAAATGAGGTTTAGATATTAAGCAAGTTTCCAAAGCCACTCTATCGACACATGATAGAGTCGACATTAATCTGCTTTCTACCCCATTGCAATGCCCTGGAAGGGGAACAAGACTTGAGTGAAAGGAGAATGAGAAGGAGAAGGAGAAGGAGAAGGAGAAGGAGAAGGAGAAGGAGAAGGGGAAGGGGAAGG
>CM052707.1:69192596-69229911 GCA_028551405.1 Uromys caudimaculatus | reverse complement strand
AATGGTGCTGACCATAACCTTTGCATCTTCAAACATCCCTTGAAGTGATTACTCAGTTTGAACCAGACACAGATTCTTGTTTGTGGACTCTTTGTAGTGTCCTTCACATTTGTGCTGCTTGCTATCAGTATTCAATGTGACATACGGCTATAAAATCCAGTGTTTGGGCTCTATGTTAACATCCCAACCACTTCTATGGCAATCATTTTTGGCAGGTGATTTTTAAGTTTCCTCATTCTACTTAAGCCTTTCTCGTCGCGTAGTGAGTTGGACTTTGATGCGGTTTTCATCTTCCCCCTTCTTTTTGGTGGCTAGTGACACACCTTACCCTCCTGGACTTAAAAACTCATTTTTTAAATACACTGTCTTCCTCTTAATCTTTTTGTGTCCTCAGACCACATTATAGTTTCTGAAGGCATCCTACCAATGTTTGTTTGATGAGTCAGTAATCTGATGAATGAGTGCAAGCTTATAGAAATGTTGGGAAAACAAACAAGCAGAGAACAGAATAAGACTCAGTCGTGGGCAAGATTGTAGTATCTATTTCTTCTCAGTCTCATTGTTATTCACACATTTCTACCTAACTGTGGTCACAATCTACTCAAAATGGAAAAACAAATTCCTCTGCCATTAAACATCTTCATAAACGTGGGCTTCTCTTTCTTCATGAGCATTTATTTTTCCTGTTGCAGAGCCAAGGACCTTGGGTTCAGGGCACTTGAAATACCTCCCTAATTTGGACCGATGAAATGTTCACAGTTGGGATGGATATTCTGATGTGAGAAAGAAGTGTGAGAATTTGCAGAATGCTTGTAGATAAATATCTAATGCTTCTTTGTATTTTCCCTTCTGATGTGTATATGCCTGTGTGCATGTGTGTCCATGCATGCATGTATGCATGCGAGTGTGTGTGTTTGTGTGTGCGTGCACCTGCACACGTAGGTGCCTATGGAGGTCAGAGGTTGATGTTGAGATATTTTTCCTCGATGACTTCTCTTATTATTGTTTTTTTATGAGATAGGCTCTCTCACTGCTTCAGTTACAGTAGCTAGCCAGCAAACTCAAGGTTCTCCAGTTCTTGCTCTAGAATTCTAGGGTTGCAGGCATATATTACCATGCTTAGCTTTTTATACTGGCTCTACAGATCCGAACTCAGACCCTCATCTTGTGCAGCAAGCACTCTACACACAGAGTTATCTCCCCAACCTAGTAACATTTCTTGGATGCCAAACACACACCAGTTACTATTCAAGAAACTTTATAGTCATCATTTTATTTCATCTTCAGAAAAAAACTGAAGTAGGTACTCGAAACATTCTCAGTTTATAGATAAAACATTATGTCCGTGAAGATATTAAGGCCCAAACATCATACACCCAGAATGTTTTACATCTGGGATTTGGCTATAAACAGGCTAATTTCAAACTCTTGCTGTTAACCCTACCCCAACCACCACACACAGCTTTATGCAGCTTCAAGGGTCGGGACACAAACTATAGAAATTTCAAAACGTAAGGGAGAGATCAAAACGAGAAGTTAGTATGGCTAAAAGGGAGCAGTTAGAAAAGAAAAGGGCTCTAGAAAGATACCCAAGGGCAGGCAGCCTCAGGGTCAAAGATTATAGTCATTCTTTGGGTAAAAGGTACATTATTGTTGTTTAAATCAGTTGTTTATTGGAATAGTTTAAAATTAATCATATTTGAAGGAATAATTACAAATGATTTTTAACTATCAGTTTAATACTGTACTTAATAAATAGTTAATTTCTAATCACTTTCCTCAATAGAGTCATCTTAAGCAATTCGACAAGGACTTGTTAGTAACTACCATATTGAGTTGAATTATACTAGACTCATGACTACAGTGGATATTTATTTATCCACTGGGTATTTCTTATTTCTACATTTGAATAACGGTTTTGTTTGTCTAAAGTGTGTTCATGTACACTTTCTTATTTATCGGATCTACCTCTGCAGAGTTGTCTGTGAATAAGCATGTGAGCTAACTTGGAAAACCCTGAGTTGCAATCATTGTTAGTAACCGCACACTGCGGTTCCATGTTCGTCCCACCTCCGGGCTGTGTGAACTCTGCTCAGGCGGATGAAACGTGGGATTCTAGATTGCCTTTCTTCCTATGCCGATATCGAGTGATGGGGCTGTGGGCGGTGCCGATATACTGCTCAGGGGTGGGAGAACCACTGCAGCCTAAGATGGGGACCCCAACCCAGGTGAGAAATGAGGCAGTCTGGGGTGAGGAGGCAGGAGTTCCCAAGCTCCCGGGTGTCCAGTTGCTGCTGGAAACTGCTTGGAGTCAGAAGCGAAGGTGGCCCACAGACCTGCAAGGAGGCCAGGGCCAGGAGAATAGAGGACTCTGGCTTAACTCAGGGGGTGACTGTCCAGGAGCACGAAAGGGCCTTCTGCAGGAGACCTGGGCAGTGGCTCTGTACAACAAAGGCTTCCCCCCCACAGCCGTTCTTGATAGGAGACAGTCCTGGCTTGACCATACTGTTTATTCACTGTTTATCATGGAAAATGAGTACATACCACTTCCTCAGGGTGGACTACAGATTAAATACCTTTTGCAGGAAGGAATGTCTGGGAAGGGAAGCTTACTGGCTAAATTCGAAGGGCCCATTTAGATACCTCTTTTGCAAGGAGCAATCTGTGTTCAGTGGCCACGTTCTTTATATGGAGAGATGTGGTCACATGTTCCAGGCCAGGCATCTGGTCCGGAGTAGGTAAACACCTACGGTCCTCAGGCAGGTGCTGGGGTTTCTGGACCCGCTCGATCTTACCAAGTTTATGGGGCATGGTCCACTGTCCCACATCACACCATTGATAGTTCTTGAGCTCTTACTCTGAGCTACACAATGAGTTTGGCTCTAACATCACTTTAATGAATAGAACATAAGGTCCTAAACTTCTTGAAGTGCATGGCCTGGTGAACATGTCCAGCACTGAATAAATATGTGTGTACTCAGAGATACACGCTTACAAACCGCTGAGCTCTCACCCCAATCAGGAAATAAAATACAAGACATGTAAAAGTACGCACCAGCCTTTAAATCCCAGCACTTATGAGGCAAAGGCAGGCGGATTTCTGAGTTCGAGGGCAGCCTGGTCTACAGAGTGAGTTCCAGGACAGCCAGGGCTACACAGAGAAACCCTGTCTTGAAAAACCAAAAAAAAAAAAAAAAAAAAAAAAAAAAAAAAAAAAGTATGCTCCATTCCTTAAGAGGGCTGGCACCAGATCAGTTTGTTCAGTAAATCCGTTATTTCAGAGACAGGTGAAGCAACACTATTCCAGACAGTTATCCTTGCCAGTTGATGAGAGGTGGTTCTACTTTTCTTTTAGTTTCTTTCTTTAGGCATTTGTCTGATTTTCCTTTGTGTGTGAGTCTCTTTAACTGTGACAGTAACTTTTTGGGTATAGGTTCATTCTAGTGGCAGACAGATAAGAGAAAGGAATCTAGGAATCTACCAGTTAATGACAGCTAGCCAAAGTATCCTGTCATTATCTTTCTGCTGTGCTGACAAAACACTTTGACCAAGGCAAATTAGAGAAGAGTCTATGTGGAGGCTTATCATGACCGGAAGCCATGGCGTCAGGTAGACAGGCATGGTCTAGAGCAGTAGCTGAGAGCTCACATCTTATCCACAAGTTGGAAGCAGAGGGAGAGAAAGACAGGGTAGGCTTTTGAGACCTTAAAGCCTCCTCCCCAGTGATACACCTCCTCCAGCAAGGCCATGCCTTGTTCTCAAACAATTCAATCAGCTAGGAACCAAGCATTCAAATATATAAGCCTATGGGGGCCATTCTCATTCAAACTACCACACAGTTTTAGCACTGCAGTTTTAAGAGAGTGCTGAGTATTGGAGATGTGTGTGGCTCCTGCAGAGACAGGCATTATAGTTCAGGTGTCTGATTTGTTCTTTTAAAGGCATTGTTAGAATCTTTTAAAAACTAGATCAGTGTCTTCACAAACTAGTAACAAACCAAACCAACCAACCAATCAACCAACCAACCAACCAACCAATCAAATCCAAAACAATACAGAACAAAAGGCCTACAGTTTTTTGAATTACCACTCAAGTGCTAGGACATTTCATTGTTAATAGACTAATGCTGACATCTTACTCTTGATTAACTATTATGAAATGACAGAAGAGATTGTATTTTTCCATGAAATTTAAAATGGTTGACAATGTGGTTTTTATTTTATTTTCAAATGCAAATGCTTTACAATGTTCCCACTGAGAGCTGTGCTCATGGCCGAGCACTGAACATGCACCGAGACTCTGGCAGGCCCTTCCTGGAGGAATAAAAGGCCTCTGAGTGGTAAGAAAAGAAAATGTCAATTGCACAATTTTTAGATACGAAAGAAAAAAGAACTCTAAGAAAGATAACATTTTAGAAAGAAAAAGCACAAAACTTAGTTTATTCTCATGTCTTAATGGAAGATACACATAGCACAATAACTGAAATTAGTATTAATCCTTACCAACTAGAGAGGCAGTCAGCTAAACCCATAAAGAAGTAAAAAAAATATTTTACATGATATGAATAAGACAAAGAAAATAGTAATAATATTTATCTGACCTCAGAAGCAAAGTGGGGTTGGGCCTTCTTGGTCCTTTGGTTGTGAAAATAATATCAACAAAGCAACAATAATAGCTATAGTGATAGAGTATCAAAATCAAGTAGCTCCTCAGGCAGTCTGTGTAGGTGGGAAGGGAACCATGGTGCTGGCACTTAAGTGAGGACTATAGACTAAAGCTAATGAGTCGCTCTAAGAACAATGTACTTGCCAGTGGTTTGTGTGTACCCGTGTGTATGAGGACATACATACAGAGTACTGTATGATAAGGGGCTAACCATTCCGTATATTGTAATAGACCTTGTTTCCCAAGCACATATTTCAAATTCAGAATTGCTTTACTTTTGCCATAATCCTTAATGCTTTTGCTATAGTTAGGAAGTCAATTAATATCTATTACTAGCATAGGAAAACTATTCTTTCATTATTTTCACTTAATTGACAAATATTTATTAGGCGCTTACTATGGTGAGATTCTATCCTTGGCTCTAGAGACCAAGCAAATGCAATAGGCAAAGATTCTATGATCTTTACATTGTAGTCTAGAGGCTGATAATTAAAAAGTAGGTAACTAAACTATTCAGACTAGATGGCAATTAGCTAAAACAAACGAACAAGTGGCCAAAACCAGGTGGGGAGGGTGGGTTGCAGGTTTAAGTGGAATGGCGTAAGAAGAGGTGTGGGTGACGTCAGAGTGAAGACCGGAAGGACGGAAGGACGTGGGAGAGGAAATGTGTCATGGAATGCTGATAATAAGCTTGACAGGATGGAAACTCAAGGAAGAGAGAAGCCTAGGGCACGCCTTCAAGGGATTATCTATATTAGACTAACTGAGATCTAAGGACTCATCCTAATGTGGAAAGTACCATCCCATGGGCAGGGTCCTGGAAGAATGCAAAGGAGAAAGTGAGCTGAGCACATTTCAGCTATTCATGTCTCTTTGCTTCCCCATCCTCTGCCGCCAACACCTTTTAGCCCATAATGGCCAGCATAGCCTGTACCCTCAAGCTATAAATCAAAACAAACTCTTCCTTTCTTGAATTCATTTTGTCAGGTATTTTGCCAAAGCCATGGTAAACGTGACTAATGAGGGCCTTATAGTCACCAAGGGGTGGGAGACATTTCCCAGGGGGAAGAAACTGGGAACACAAGCTCCCTAGGCAGACAGGCTCAGTCCCCCAGTGTCTGAAGAAGAGAGAAGCCCAGCGTGGCTTGAGTGTGTAGAGTAGAGGAAGGCTTCAAGGTGGTGTCAGCTTTTACCTTCAGTCAGATGGGGATGCAGGGGAGGGTGTGAGTGGGAGAGCCTTGAGTGGATTACCTACCCATGGATGACAGTGTTGAGTAGGGAGAAGCTGATGGATGAAGAGAGGCAGGAAGAAAAAGCAAAGTTCTTATGATGGGATCACAGCTTGATCGGAGGCTTTCTCAGTGGACGCAGTGAGGGGCTGGGCTAGGGATCGGATTCTGGATATTTTCTGAAAACAGAGCTGACAGATTTTGCTGATGGATCGGATGTAGGGTTTTTGAGGGAGGGAGGGATCAAGAAAGAATAATTAGTTTTTGACCTGAGCAACTGGAAGGATAACATTTGACACAAACTGAGGTGGGAAGACCGTGGGAAGAAAGAGGGCTGGGAGAGAAGGTTGAAACTGGGCATGTCGATTTTGAAAGCGTATTATATTTCTAATTGGAAACATTAGATATGTACTTGGGTTTGGACAGCTTGCCCTCTGAGAACTCTAGGCTGGAAACAAAGATTTGAAAACTGTCAGAATGTAGCGTCTTAGTTAGGGTTTCTATTGCTGTGACAAAACACCATGACCAAAAAGCAAGTTGGGGAGGAAAGGGTTTATTTGGCTGACACTTCCATGCTGCTGTTCGTCAGGACAGGAACTCACACAGGGGAGAAACCTGGAGTCAGGAGCTGATACAGAGGCCATGGAGGGGTGCTGCTCACTGGTTTGCTTCCTCTGGCTTGTTCAGCCTGCTTTCTTATAGAACTGAGGGCTACCAGCCTAGGGATGGCACCACCCACAATGGACCGAATCCTCCCCCGTTGATCACTAATTCAAAAAATGCCTTATCCCTGGACCTACAGAGGAATTTCCTCAACTGAGGCTCTTTCCTCTCTGATGACTCTAGCTTGTATCAAATTGACACAAAACTAACCCATACATGTAGGGTATATTAAAACCAAAGAGGATCGATTTATTAATTTATTCATTCATTCATTTTGATTCACTTTACATCCTGCTCACTGCCTCCCCTCCCGGTCACTCTCTCTCACAATCCTTCCCCCTAACCCTCCCTCCCCTTCTACTCTGAGCAGTTAGGGTCCCTCTGGATATCTCCACACCCTGGCACATCAAGTCTCTGCTAGGTTAGGCACATCCTCTCCCACTGAGGCCAGACAAGGCAGCCCAGCTAGAAGAACATATCCCATAGGCAGGCAACAGCTTTTGGGATAGCCTCTGTTCCAGTTGTTCAGGACCCACATGAAGACCAAACTGCACATCTGCTCCATATGTGCAGGGAGGCCTAGGTCCAGCCCATGCATGCTCAACAAAGAGGATTTTTAAGGTCACTCAAGTACTAATTAGAGAGAGAAGAAGGAAGACATCCTGGCAACTCTGTAGGTTAGCCTGTGTGAGAGAGAGACCAATATACAAGACAGTGTCCCAAGGCTCAGGAACAGAGATTGGAAGGGAGTGGCCAGTGAGGGAGGAGGAAGACGTGGAGGAATCATGGTCTGGGATCCCCGGGAAGAAACCTTTTCAAGGGAAAAAGAGTGATAATGGCACACTTTCCTCATAATTTCAACATAAGGACTATCTATGCTGTTTACCATTGGGCAGGTTATTTGTGATCTCGAACATGAGTGATTTTGATAAAGTCATAGTACTAGGTATGGATTCAAGTAGTCTGGCTGAAAATGTGTGAGATAGACACTCCACATATTTTCCAAGTAAAGGACCTAAAACATATTTTAGATCTCAAGACAGAAACAACATTGCCCATGGCCGATATATATATAGTCCCTATTTGTGCCAGGCATGCGTTAAAGGCTTTATATGTATAGTTTTACCTGACACAATATGTTCTCAATCTTATAAATGAGAAAATGGAAGTGTGTAGATTTTATCAGCTTTAAAAAAGTGACCTTGCTAATAAGTGATAGAGAGAGGAGTTGGGAGCATTTCCTAAACTTTTAATCTGACTATTATCTTGTTTCCAAACTATATTCGTTACTTTTTGGAAGTACGCTTATTCATTGGAGAGTAGCTTTCTAGAATGAATTTTGGTTTTGATGTCCATGTGGATATGTGTGCAAATGCTTGCACATGCAGGTGTGCATTGCACCTGGAGGCCAGAGGTCAACTTTGGCCACTGCTGTTTCTTTGTTTCTTGAGATTTGATCTCTCAATGGCCTGGGGCTTGCTGATTCAGCTAGACCAGGAGGCCAACAAGCCCAGAGAGCAGGCTGTGTCCAACTCCCCAGTGCAAGAATCATAAGCTCTCACCACAGTGCTGGAAACCTCAGGTTCCGATGCTTTCACAGCAAGTATTTTGCCAATGGAGCTATCTCCTAAGCCTTTCATTCCTAGTTACGATTCTAGCTTACTTGGAGACACTCCGTACATTCTTTCTGAGGTCGACTCTTAGAGCGACGATACCGCAAAGCCACCGGCTCCAACACATTCACGTTCACAAAGTTCTGTAAGGCGGATGTTATTATTTTTATCCAAATTTTGCACACGGATGCTGGAGTTGGGTTTAGAGAAGTTGAATAAACTGCCTAAAGTCACAGAGCTTCTAAAAATTGACCCCATGTCCTCTGAAATTACATTCCATGCTCTTTCCACTACAACATGCATGTAAATTTAGTTAATTCTCAGGCTCAGGTTGAAATATTATATCTCTGCTCATCTGTGTAAAATTGATTACTCTCATCTGATGCGCCATTATAACTCTGACAGCTGGTGCCACAGAGGCCATGATTTTAGGAAGCACGTATAAATGTTTTAATTAGACTTGTTTTCTCCGTAAAGCACATTAGTTGGTTTTTTTTTTTTCTTCATTAAGATTTTATATAACACAACAAAAGAAAAGGCAGACTTGCTGTGTGCTTGGTTATGCTTTTCACGGTTGTTAACTCTTTGAGAGATGTGGCTAGGATTGATGTGTTGTTTGAGAAGTGGGGTAACAGAGACTGGGAGAGAGATTTCTGGACTTTGCTGTGAGTGGGACTCTGGAGTGTGCCAGTGCTTTTCAAGAATGACTTTCAAAACTTCCCATTGCACCTTGATCTTAGATTCCAGCCACAACAGGTTTGTTGCTTTCTTTGTACCAGTGTGCACTCTCCACTTCTACTTTTAGTCAAGCTGAATGGAAGATTAAAGATGCAAATACAGAGGCTAGAGAGAGAGGTCAATTTGTAAAGTGCTTGCCTCATGAACACCAGACATAAGTTTAGTCCTCAGAAAAGAATCTGGGTGTAGAACAAGAAGTTGGGTGAGTCAGGAGATGGGGGAAGATGTGAGAGGAACTCAGGAGGGGCATTAATATGATCAATCTACATGATAAGAAATCCTCAGATAATTGATAGTTTTTTAAAAGCTGGAAGTGATGATGCATGCTTTTAATCCTAGCACTGGGGATATGGACACATGTGGTTCCATGTGTGTGTGTGTGTGTGTGTGTGTGTGTGTCTGGATAGCTAGCTTAGCCTACTTGGTGAGTTCTAGTTTAAAGAAAAAAAAAAGGAGAATGGTTCCAAGTAATGACACTTAAGGTTGTCATCTGATGTTCATGTGCTTATGTACACACAAACATGAGCATCTGTATCAACTCATGCTCTCACACCCCCACAAACACACGTACATGCAAGCTCATGCATGTGTGTGTGTGTGTAATGCACACACACACACACACACACACACACACACACACACACACACACAGAATGCAATTATGATAGCCCAGTCTAGTGTCTAAAATTCTTAATAGCTAGCCATTCTTGAAAACTATCAATGCCAACCTGGAGGACCTGGCATGACTCAGCTCCCTCCCCATTATCCTACTACCACCAGGACCATTTTTGGTTATGTTATGTGGTGGTTTGAATGAAAATGTCTCCCATAAGCCCATAGGGACTGGCACTATTAGGAGGTGTGGTCATATTGGAGTAGGCATGGCCTTGTTGGAAGAAGTGTGTCACTGGGTGTGGACTTTGAGGTTTCAAGTGCTCAAGCCAGGCCCAGTGTCACTCTCTCTTCTTGCTGCCTTGCTGATCGAGATACAGAATTCTCAGCTACCTCTCCAGCACTGAGCTTGCCTGTGATCTACCATGCTTGCTGCCTTGCTTCCTGCCATAACAATAATAGACTAAACTTGTGGACCAATTAAATGCTTTCCTTTCTAAGAGTTGCTATGGTCATTGTGTCTCTTCACAGCAATAGAAATCCAGTTAAAACCCCTCACATCTTCTTGAAGTCTCTTAAAGTCTTCTGCGTCTATAGAGGCTCACACAATCCTTGTTTCTTTTCTAGAACACTCTTTTATCTATGTTGGTGTAAATCCTAGCTCTGCAGAGACCTTCCCTGACCACCCAATCTGAAGTAAGTGCCTCAATTACTTTGCATTTTCTTCAAAAGTAGTCATTACAAATTACACTTACTTTTTTTTGTAGGTTTACTTTATTTCACCTATCCCAACACAAAGATATAATTTCAGTTTTGACCCACTACTGCCTGGCATATATGAGATATTTAATAACATCTAGAATAAATGAGTGCCATTTTGAAAACTGTGCTCTCAGCTTGAAGTATACCAAAACCATCTAATGTTTATCAGCCTTAGCACCGTGATGACATCATAAGTCAGTCAGTGGCAGAGAGTAGGTGTGCATACTTGGTGTGGATAGATCAGGGTGTTTATGGAACAGATGCCAACTCTCTGTTCTTCTGTTATAGTTCATTGACTGCCTTAAAGGCAATTACTCTATAGGGAAAGAGTACCAGGGGATTAGGTTAAACACTACATCAATGTTCTACAATCAAGAAACTGAGATGTAGAATTTCTGATCTTCATCCCTCTCTCCTCTTCTCCAAATACAATATCCCAGTCTCACTGCTAGCTCTGTGTCAGACTACCTGCTGTGGCCTCTCCTTGCTCCCTGCCTCCACTTCTAGTGGATTACAAAGATCTCCTTCAGCCTCCCTTTCCCCCACTCACCACTTTACCCTAACCCCAGCAGGAATTCTCCTGGAACTCCAGCCAAGCCAGCCAGGGGAACAGGTAGATTAACTGGAGATCTTTACCTCTCCCCTCTGTCCTCTAAATCCAATCCTCCAGTCTCTTCCCCAGTTCTATAGCACCCTACCTGCTGCGTTTTCTCCCGACTCTTTACCCCCATTACTAGGGATCCAAGCAGACCCATGTGGAGCACCCTACTTCCCTCCCTTTTGTGGGCCTTCTAAGCCTTCTAGCCCAGCTCCATGCCTATGAGTCCCAATGCCGAGAGATACACTCTATCCAGAAACCCCGGTGACCATACCTGGAAGAATCCTAGAAGAATTCCTTACCAGCCAACATACAGCTACCATACTCTTCCTAAGAATAAGAGAAGGCAACAGAAACCAAGTAAGAAAACACCCACCCAACAAGAACGAGACCAGATATCAGCACCTAGAATTATGATTATCCCAAACTCAGATATGTAGATGCCAGCATAAAAATATCATCAGTATGAGACAGGACACTATGTCTCCACTAGAGCCCAGCAACCCTACCACAGTAGGTTTTGAGAAATGGGACATAGTTGAAGCACAAGACAAGGACCTTAAAATAGCTGTTACGAGTATGACAGAGATCCTTAAAGGAAATGAAGAAATATCTTAAAGAAATCTATGAAAACACAAAGAAGGAGGGAAAGGAAATGAATAAAATGGTTCAATACCCAAAGGTGGAAATAGAGGATCCATAATGAAAACCCAAACTGAAGGAAAGCCAGAAACAAAAAATGTAGGATCTTAAACAGGAACCTCAGAGGCAAGACTCAACAACAGCAGACAAAAGATGAAAGAGAGACTCTCAGGCATTGAAGACACAATTGAAGAAATGGATACCCCAGTCAAAGAAAATGTTAAATCTAAAGAACACCAGGCAGAAAACATCCAGGAAATCTAGGATACTAGCAAAAGACCAAATCTAAGAATAATAGGAAGAAAAGAAGGAAAAGAAACCTGGGTCAAAGGCACAGACAATATTTTCAACAAAGTTATAGAAGAAAATTTATCCAACCTAAAGAAGAAGATGACTATCAAGTCATAAGGAGCATACAGAACACCAAATAGAATGGAGAACAAAACTTCCCCTTGGCACTTCACACAGTTACCCTCATATTTAAACCACCTAAAGACCCTAAGGAGTGGGAATTGCAGTCCAGTTTCCATTATGAACATAGATGCAGAAAATCTCAATTAAATACTTGCAACTGAATCCAAGAACACATTAAAAAGATCATCCACCATAATCAAATAGGATTCATCCCAGAGATGCAGGGATGGTTCAACATACTTAAATCGATAAGTGTAATCCACCATATAAACAGCCCAAAAGGAAAAAAAAAAAAAAAACCCTACTTGATCATCTTATCAGATGCAGAAAAGGCCTTTGACAAAATTCAACACCTCTTCATGATAAAAGCCCTGGAGAAATCAGGGATATAAGGTACACACTTCAACATAATAAAGGTAGTTTACAGCAAACTCATAGCCAACATCAACTTAAATGAAGAAAAACTCAAAGCAATTCCCACTAAAATCAGAACTAGGCAAGGTTGTTCTCTCTCCACATGTATTCAATATAGTAACTGAAGTCTTAGCTAGAGCAATAAGATAATTGAAGGGGACCAGGGGGATACAAATAGGAAAGGAAGAAGTTAATATATCTTTACTTAAAGATGATATATATCTGAAATAATCTACCAGAGAACTCCTACAGCTGATAAACACTTCCAGTAAAGAAGCAGGATATAAAGTTAATGTAAAAAAAACAATCAGTCATCCTCCTATATACAAATGACAAATGGTCTGAGAAAGAAATCAGGGAAACAACACTATCCACAATAGCCTCAAAAATACAAAATATCTTGGGGTATCTGTAATTAAGCAGCTGAAAGACTTGTATGATAAAAACTCTGAGACACTGAAGAAAGAAATTTAAGACTATATCTGAAGGTGGAAAGATGTCCCATGCTCATGGATCAGTAGAATTAATATAGTAAATATAGTCATCCTAACAAAAGCAATATACAGATTTAATGCAATCCTTATCAAAATTCTAATACAATTCTTCACAGATCTTGAAATTACATTTTTTTTTTTTTTTTTTTTTTTAGCTTTGTATGGAAAAACAAAAAAGCTCAGGATAGCTAAAACAATCATGATAACAAAAGAACTGCTAGAGGTCTCCCCATCCCCAATACCAACTTGTACTACAGAGCTATAGGAGCAAGAGCAACATGGTATTGGCACAAAAACAGACACATTGATCAACAGGAGCTAATTGAGGACCCAGACATATATCCACGTACCTATGGACACCCGATTTCTGATAAAAAAAAAAAAAAAAAGAGCCAGAAATACACACTAGAAAAATGACAGCATCTGCTTCCACAAGCTACTGGTCAAATTGAATGGATGTGGGGAGAAGTCCAAATAAATCTGTACTTATGACCCTGAACACAACAGCTCCAACTGAATCAAAGACCTCACTCAACTTAAAACCGAACACAATGAACCTGATAGAAGAGAAAGTGGGAAATAGCCTTGAACTCATTGCCACAGAGAAATTAAGACCAACAATTAATAAATGGGACCTCATGAAATGGAAATGCTACACCGTAAAGGATACCATCGTTCTGACAGTGTGGAAGCCGGCAGAATGGAAGCAGGCATCTACCAACGACACACTTGATAAAGGTTTATACACAGACACACACACAGACACACACACACACACACACATCCCAAAAACTGGATATCAAGAAAATAAACAACCCAGTTAAAAACGGGTTACAGATCTAAACAGAATTTGAAATAGAGGAAACTCAAACGGCAGAGAAGCACTTAAGGAAATGTTTAATATCCTTAGTCACTGGGGAAATGCAAGTCAAAACTACTTTGAGATTTTTATCTTATAAATGTCAGAATGGCTAAGATAAAAAAAAAGACAGCTCATGTTGGCAAGGAGTAAAGGAAGCAGTCATCCATCGCTAGCGGAAGTGGAAACTTGTACAGCCACTATAGAAACTAGTGCGGTGCGTTCCTCGGGAAAATGAAGATTGATCTACCTCAAGATCCAGCCCTACTACTCTTGGGCATACACCCTGAGCTTCATCCTACCACAGAGGCACTTGCTCAACCATGTTCATTGCTGCTCTATCCATAACAGCCAGAAACCGGAAATAACCTAGATGTTCCTCGGGAGATAAGTGGATAAAGAAAATGTGGTACATTTACAGAATAGAATATTACCCAGCTGTTAAAAAAATGAAATCATAAAATTCATAGGTAAATAGATTGAATAAGGAAATATCATCCTGAATGAGGTATATGGGACCTAGAAAGACAAATATGGTATGAATTCACTCACATATATAGATATTAGCTATTAAGTCAATGATGAGTAAGTTGCCATCTATAGAACCACAGTGGCTAGGAATAGAGACGGGACTAGAGAGGGCAGACAGCTCTCCCTAGGAAAGGGAAATACAATGGACAGTTATGGACGGAGGAGGAGGCAGGAATGAGAAGATTGCGTAGTGGGGTGGGGGGGATGAAGGAAAGAGTATGAGCAGAGACAGCTAAAATTAAGGGCCATTTGAGGGGAACTATGGAAACCCAATACAAAATACGTTTCCTCAACTATATCCATGTCTGAAGACTATCTAAATGAAGTCACCAAGTAATAGTGGAGACAGAGCCCCGAACAGATATCTCTTGTCATCAAATAAAGCTTCTAGTACCAGGAATGGGTTGTATCTAAATGAATTGTTGGCCAAAGGGGTCCCAAACAACACAGGCTGGCTATAGGTGCAAACTGAAGACAAGGCCCAATTGCTGAAGACAACACCCACACAACTCATTAAACATGAAGACAAGTTGGTGTCTACCAAGAGCCCTTATGGGCTGGTGTTCTTGGTAGAGGAAGGCACCCTGCACATTATCCAAGGAGAAATGTAAACACCAGTCAAGCTACGAACCCTTTTATCTACAACTATGTCTTTCCTGGAAGATAAACCAGTGCATGGTGGCACAAAGCTTGTGGGAGTAACCAACCAATATCTGATTTGACTTAAGATCCACTCCACAAGATGGAACCCATCCCAGTGCTGCTTGGGTGATGAAGAACTTGAGACTAGATAGCCCAGGGACCTAGGAGAAATATAGCAATACAATGATTCCTAATGACATTCTGCTATACTCACAGATCAATGTCTTGCTCAGCCACCATCATAGAAGCTTCCTCCTATAGCAGATAGGAGCAAATACTGAGACTCATGGCCAGGCAAAATGCAGAGAGCTGGAAATCTTGGAACATTCAAACCTTAAACAGGATATCTCCATTAAATCCCTCCCTTAGCAACAGTGTCAACAGGCCAGACCCCCTGGAGCTCCGGGGACTGGATCACCAACCAAAGAATACACATGGAGAGACCCATACCACATACATGGCAGAGGAGGGCCTTGTTTGGACATCAGTGGGAGGAAAGGGCCTTGGACCTGAGGGTGTTCAATGCCCCTGGGCCTGAGGGTGTTCAATGCCCCAGTGTAGGGGAATGCCAGAGCGGGAAGACAGGAATGGGTGGGTGGGGAAGCACCCTCATAGAGGCAGGGGGAGGGGGGATGGGATAGGGGGTTTCTGAAGGGGAGACCTGGAAAGGAGAAAACATTTGAAATGTAAATAAAGAAAATATCCAATCAAAAAAAAAAAACCTAAAAAGAAGTCATTAAACAAAACAAAACAAAACAAAACAAAACAAAACAAAACAAAACAAAACAAAACAAAACAAATCCCTCCCTTTAGGGCTCAGGGAACTCTGCAGATGGAGAGAGTGTAAGAGCCAGAGGGGAAGGAAAGAAAGCCTGCTAAACACAACAGGGCGGGCACACAAATGAACTCAGAGATGGAGGCAGCAGCACAGGCTTGCACAGGTGTATACCAGATGGAGCTGAAGGGAGCAGTGGACACACACCTCCATCCTTAGCCCTGAAGTAACCGCCAGTTGAAAACCACTTGCAAATGAATATTCAGTTTCCTCCAGGAGAGTCTCCATGGGAAGTAAGCTACTCTTAAGTATAGGCGGCATGCCCAGCAGTAGGTGGCTGATGGAAAACAAACGCAATGGCATCTTTGGAGGTTCCTTGTGTCACAATGTCCTCTCTCCCTTTCTTCTTCTTCTTCTTCTTCTTCTTCTTCTTCTTCTTCTTCTTCTTCTTCTTCTTCTTCTTCTCCTCCTCCTCCTCCTCCTCCTCCTCCTCCTCCTCCTCCTGTTCATGCTCCTCCTCCTCCTCTTCCTCCTCCTCCTCCTCCTCCCCCTCCCCCTCCCCCTCCCCTCCTCCTCCTCCTCTACCTCCTGTTTCTCTTCCTCCCTCTCTCTCCTTTTCTCCCCTCTCCCCCCTAACAGTCTGCCCCCCAACAGGTCCCTTATGTATATATTATGGCATTCAGTTTTGTGTTTTTATGAGATTCCTGAGTGTGTGAACAAGTGAGTCTGTATTTGTATCTATTTCTTGTATCTCCTCTTGGGCTCCCTTGCTTCTGTTCTGTCCTGTTCTGATGCGTGAATTTTATTTTATCTTATTATATGTTATTTTATCATGATTCCTTCAAAGCCCCTGTGTTTTCTAAGGAGAGTGAGAAATGAACGTATCTGACTGGAAGGGGAGGTGGGGAAAAACTCGGAGGAGTAGAGGGAAAGGAAACTGGAATCAGAATTTACTGCATGAAAAATATCTATTTTCAATAAAAGAAAAAAACCCTGAGATATGTAAACTTTTAGGCTTTCAAAAAAGATGAATATTTATATCAACCTTCAATACTTTTGATAAGAATAAGTAAGGGTTTTACTCAGCCCACCCGGTTATCTCTAAACCTGGCATTCTTCCATGGCCCTTTCAGTGACAGCAGGCGTAGACTAAAGCTGTTATTTTAGCTCCCTCTGCTGGTCAGAAATGAAGTGTTTGAAGGAGGCTGGACTGATTAGGATGGATTTCTTCTGGGCTTTTCACTGCACCCCCTTGGGTCCAGGTGAGGGGAATTTGTGGTCTTACAGTACTTTAAACAACTTCATTGAGATATAATTCACACACCATCACTTCATTCACTTCAAGTGTTCAATTTGGTCCTTAGCCATTAATAGAGAGTATTATTAAGGAGTGAAGTATCACCATAATCTCTTTTTCCTCCTGCCACTGGCTCCTGAAAGCTATTAACCCTTCCTGTTTTTAAAAATATTTATATATTTAATTACTAAAGGCAGACTCATCTCCTCTTTGTATTTTTGACAGTTTCGTACGTGTTTGCAAATGCGTTGTGATCATCTTAACTCTGTACCCTCTGCTTACCACCTTCTCTGTCCTGCGTATCTCCCTCCCACCGACTCTCCTACTTTCATGCCTCTTTTTTTCTCTCTTTCTTATTTTTGCTGCAGGTCTTGTGCACCTAAGTCGCAGCTGTAGTGTAATCTGGTTGCAATGGCCGCGTCATAGCTAGAAGACCATGTTTCACAGCGATTCTCCGGTTCTCCAGTTCCTACAATCTTTCTGCCTCCCCTTCAGTGATTTTCCTGCATCTTAGATGTAAAGCGCACACTTAGGGCTGAGCACTTACTAGGCACTTACTCTCAGCACTCCATTATGCAACCAATGCCCCATCTGCCACCCACCGCACAAGGATGTTCTCATGCCCAAGGCTGCACTAGACTTTGTGTAGAATCATAAATACTTAGGAGGCAATTTGATCGAATGTCCATTCAGTAAAACAACAGTACCAGCCTTCCTTGCAGGCTTTGGGCCAAGCTCACAGTACCAGGCATGTATCCCTGGTTTCAGGTTCCCGCAGAATGCAGCTGGTTCTTTCTAAATAGCCATGCTGTTTTTGCAACAGCGGGCACATCTTGTTTAAGGGCTCAGAACTGTGGCATGCCGTGTCTAAAGCTGGGCAGGACGGTTTAGGCCCCGCCCCCTCCGGCTGTACAGCACCTTCTGCCACTTTGAGAGCTGTCAGCGCAGGGGATGCTTCTAGCTTAGTCCAAGCTTGGTTTCTCCGTGTCCTGTTCTCAAAATGAATCCTGTTTTCAGCAACAGGGTCTTACCATCTAGTTCTAATGGACAACCAAGAGCAATGTCAATAGCCCGTGTTATTTTCTGAACCTCTGGGATCTCTCTAGACAGTAACTCATACGGCGAGATCTTTGGGATTTTTGTTAAAAAACCCATGGTTCCTGGGAAAAGCAATACTGAACCATGCGATTATAGCAGTTCACAAATATTTTCTTCCCAAGCCTCTTGACTCTATTATTTCCTTTGCTGTGTAGACTTTTTTTACTTTGATGTAACATGGTTAATCATTTTTTAAGTTTGTTATCGGTATTTTTTAGGGTTCCTATGCTAAAAAACCACTGTGTGTTTTCCATCTGTGTTTTCTTTCTGGTAGCTTTATATTTTCAGGTCTCAATATTTACGTTTTTAAATTCAGTTTGAGTTAACTTTTGAGGATGTGAGATGTGAGTTGTTTGCGCGCCGGTTCGGTTTTCTCAGCCTCTGTCTAATGAGTCTTTCTCTGTGGCGCAGGGTTCACGGCTCCGTTGAACATCAGCTGGATTTTGTTGAAATGATGGGGCGGGGGGGGGTGGCTTCAGCTCTAAAAGGTTTGCTAAGGCTCGATAAAGCTTTTCAAGTTCTCTGTGTTTCCATATAAACGATGTCATAGAGCACATTCGGAATTTGACAGAAACACAGAATCTCTAGATCACTTTGGGCAGTAAATACATGCCTTCCAGCCCATGAACACGAAATACGTTTTCACTCATTTGTGTTTTCAATCTTCTTCATCAATGCTTTGCCTCACGGCTTTGTTCATTCCCGAACACATTATTTTTTTTCTGATGGGATTATTTAGCTTTCTCCTTAATTATTCCTCACCACTCTGGTTAGGACTCCCTGCGCGGAGCTGGGTAGCAGTAGGACATCATCCGAATCCTTTTCCTATTCTTAGAAGCCACGTTGTCAGCTCTTTGCTGTTGAGAATGATGTCTCCCTTGGCTTATTTGGTCTTTGGCCTGTTGTGTTTCTTTTACTCCTAATTTACTAAGTCTCTGAACAATAGACTTTTATCAGGACAGAATGCTGTGTTTTGTCCTCTCTCCTACTCGCTGGGATGATGGTATGAATCTGCTCTTCATTCTGCTAATGTGACGTCTTGATTTACTCACATTCAGTCCTTATATTCCAGGGATAAATCCAACTCGATTGTGGTGGATAATCTTTATGTTCTATTGAATTTTGCTACTATTTTCTCAGGATTTAAAAAAAAATGATTTTTTAATTTTATTTATTTTTTGCTATTAATCATTTATTTACTTTATAACCTGACTCCAGCTTCCTCTCTCTCCTCTCTTCCCGTTCCCTCCCTGCCTCCTTCCCTCCCCTCCCTCATTTACCCCTCCTCTCCTTCTCCCCAGAAAAGGGGAGGCCTCCCATGAATATCATAGTTGGCATATAAAGTTACAGTAAGACATCTTCGTCCATTGAGGCTAGGCAAGGCAGCCCAGTCAGGGGAAAGGGGATAAGATACATACATAGGGTGTGTATGTATATCTATGTAGATGTATGTAATGTATATGTACATGTTTTGGTAGGTAGTGTTTCTATTTTCTTTGTCTCATGATATTTTTAGCTTCTCATTCAGTTTTTTTCTGACCCATTCCTCATTCAGGACAATGTTGTTTAATTTCCACATATTTGTAAAAATCCAGTTTCCCTCCTGTTATTGAATTCTAGGCTCCTACCATCATGGTTGGAAGTGCTATTTGATATCTCCCCCATCTCTTTAAAATTGTTGAGTCCTGGCCTAACATATGTCTGACTTGGAGAATGTCCCACATGCACTCTGGAAGAGGATTTTATTGTTGCTGGCTAGCATGTTCTCTATGTCTGTTAGGTATATTTGGTCTGCGGAATTGTTCGAGTCTTTTATTTCTATATGGATTTCTGTCTCTGCACTTTGTTGATGTTGACAGGAAGCCTTTGGTATTCTCTACTGTTGTGTTTTTGTTTTCTGTAACTCTCTTCAACTCTATTTATACTTGCCTGAAACCTTTAGCTGACTCCATAACCACTATCTCACCTCAATAAATGGCCATCTTATCATTGTATAATGGCTTTATTTTTTTCTCCTGGAACAGATTTTTCTTCTCTTTCTTTCTTTAAAGTTCAGGTCGCTGTGGTTGCAGAACAAGCACTTTTACCCACTGAGACATCTCTTTGTCCCCAGTTTTATCTTCTTTCTTCCTGTGACACCTTGCTTTTCCCTTGTAGTTAACACAAAGCTTACATAAAATATCTCATAGGTGTGACAGTG
Organism: Uromys caudimaculatus; assembly: GCA_028551405.1. NCBI lineage: Eukaryota > Metazoa > Chordata > Mammalia > Rodentia > Muridae > Uromys > Uromys caudimaculatus. The sequence goes on along the minus strand of CM052707.1, from coordinate 69,209,665 downwards.
TATTTTAAGCTGGTGGCAAATTGTATACATTGAAAATTATCTTATTCTTCAACTTTTTGTATGACTGACATCATAACCTACATCCCTGAATTTTGTCTATTGTGTATTTGCTTACAACTTTGGTACATACAGTTATTTTAAAACATTTTGCATCTGTATCTTTCTTGTTCCTTAAATTTTATGCTAGAGTAACAGCTGACTTAAAAGCCACCACTACAGAGCTGAGCATTCTCTTCATTCAGATTCAGATATGACTGAAGGCCTATCTTTTTAGTAAACTTACGCACTGACTTATTTTGATGTTGTCAATTAGAACCTTTTCATTTAGATTTAAAGAACTCCATTATTTCTTTTAAAGGTCCAGTGGTGTTTCATAAATCCTCTAGGAGTTCTCCATTCTGTCCTGAGTTTCCCTTCTCTCGCCCCTGACGGGGTGATTTTAAACAAATGAAACTTTGAACACTCAGCGACTCGTCTCTGCTTGGTTAAGTGGTGAAACGTGGTGAAATTTTCTCAAATGTGTTATCTTCTTTGCTGTGGATTTGTTTGGTTCTTTTAAGATGATTTTATCTAGTTGAACTTCTTAGTTTATTCATTTCTTGTTCTGATTCCATTAGGTTTCCTACCTGGTTATATTGTAGTCAGGGAGCTTTTCTTTTCTTTTTTTTTTGGTTTTTTGAGACAGGGTTTCTCTGTGTAGCCCTGGCTGTCCTGGAACTCACTCTGTAGACCAGGTTGGCCTCGAACTTAGAAATCCGCCTGCCTCTGCCTCCCAAGTGCTGGAATTAAAGGCGTGCACCACCACTGCCGGCGAGGGAGCTTTTCTTTAGGAGATGATTTTGAATGCTTTGTCAGACACTTCGAGAATTTCTATTGATTTAACTAGCAGTAGAGTGTTTTGCTCTTTTGGTGGTGCCATGTTTCCTTGTTTATCCATAATCCTTGATATATATACATATATATTTATGTGATTTACGTATCATACATATGTAATTTATGTGCAATTAAAATGACAATTACCATCTCTATGGCCGGGCAGTGGTGGCGCACGCCTTTAATCCCAGCACTCGGGAGGCAGAGGCAGGTGGATTTCTGAGTTTGAGGCCAGCCTGGTCTACAGAGTGAGTTCCAGGACAGCCAGGGCTACACAGAGAAACCCTGTCTTGAAAAAAAAAAAAAAAAAAAACCAAAAAAAATAATCTCTATGTTTACAAGTGTAGAATATCACGTCTATATCTTTATCTTTAAGAGCAAGGCCCTGAACAATGCCAAAAATTTGGTGATGTTAAAGAACTTTAAATAGACTGTAATAAAGAATTTAACTTACTAGCTTAAGCCATCAAAAACTTTCTAAGGAATATTTACTATATTTAAAATCATATAAAGTAGTGGTTCTCAACCTTCTTAGTGCTGTGACACTTTAACACAGTTCCTTATGTTGTGGTGACTCCCAACCATAAAATTACTTTCGCTGCTATTTCATGGCTGTGATTTTGCTACTGTTATGAATGAAACATAAATACCGTGCTTTCTGACCATCGTTGGTGAACGCCGTGAATGGGTCATTTGGCCCCCATGTTGAGAACTGCTGATGTAAAAGCAATGACGTCTACATAAAATCTCATGCTATAAACCCTGAGTTTCCATGAACTTGCAGTGTAGACATCTATGACACCAATCACCTCGGTGATCCTGAGAGTCGTGGATCCATCCTAAAACCCTGTGCGTTAGGCTTGAAGTATGTAGTTTCCTCCTTAGAAACTCTGATATTGATTTTACTTAAAAATTTTTACTTTCGTTGTTTTCAGAAAACATCCCAATTCCATTATCAGTTCAGTTTCTTCCTGTTTGCCTTCTAACCTTGCGCTGATGAGGAATCTGCTTTACTAACCGTGCTGAAGAGATTTAGTGTTTCATGTCACGATTTATACATATGGCCAAGTTTTAGCTTTTGAATATATGTGTACATTTGAATTTATAGTATATAACTACTAATATCATGCTTGGTTTGTGACTCATGGCCTCACATGTTGCCCGAGTTGGATTTGATCTTACTATGTAGCCCACACTAGCATGAGACAGTCCCCCTGTGCTAAAATTATAGGAATGTCCAACTGGGTCTAAATATTTTAAATTTAACCTTGGGAAATTAAAAATTATAAAGTACAACTCATGTACTTTATAATTAAAAATTGTAAATTACAGTTATGTCTGCTAAAGGGAATGAGATGATAACCAAACACCTTATTTTACTTTCTGATGAAGGCATTGAAGAAACATTTCAAAGTCTGGACTGCCTTTCAGAAGAAAATCCTATTTAAAGTGGGAACATAATTTTCAGTGTAGTGGAATGGGTCCCAGGCTCAGGGTGCTAACTGGCTCTTCAAGTGCTAGGTGTATGTGAAATGAATAGTATATATGCTGGACCTGACTAAGTCTTCTGCGGGAAACCTTTGTTTCTCTGTGAAACCCGGAAACCTGCCATTGACCTGCACTCACAAAACCCTGTTGATTTAAATGTGGTCCTAAAGCTGGAATAAGTACAGAACCACAAGACTTAATTTATGGAGCTCGGGTTACAGGAAACATACTTAACAGCAGATAGTTCCTGTTCTCATTGTTTCCCATTTAAGTTCCTGCAAAATCAGATTTAAATAGATGCTGCTGCTATTGGGAGAAGTTTCAGTTTCACGTCCCCAAAGAAATAGTTTTGTACAAACTCACTCTACCTTGGCCTCACATATAATGGGCCTGAGTCTAGCCAAACGGATCAAGATGGGTATCACACGAAAACACTGACAGAGTAGCCACACCAAACACATGCATTCTGCAGACTTCAATGCAGCCCTCGACGACCAAGGATTATTTGCCGGTGAATGGAAGTGAAAAGGAATTTCCTTTGAGAGAAAGCTCGTTTTGTCTGTTTTAGAAGCACAGGACAGATTAGTATTAAAGATTTCTGGGGAAAGAAAAGAAGGGAAGTAGTTTGAAAAACTATCATGTCGCCATTCAGAAAGGTCCTGGCTTTGGCCAGATTCCTGGGGTTTTCCCATGAACAACAGGAGCTCTGACTAAACAAAGATGCTAATGCTAATAATGATGTCGATGGTGGCTAACATTTAGTGAGCATGAAGTATGCCTTCTAAGGCTTAAGCTAAGCATTACATAGATATGTATGTGTATACATGAACGTACACGAGATACTATGCCCATAACATATGATTTAATAAGAATTCGTAATGGTTTGGATTAGTGCTGTACTCGACTCTTTATGTAGTGTGATAGTAAGGTACAAGGTTGTAAATTTTCTTATACCACTGTTGCATGACAAAATTTTTCTTGGAGAGATGCAATTCACATCTACTCACACTAGATAGGGAGGTCATAAGAGACCAAAGTACAGATACTGCTAGGTCCAACTTGGTGAACCAATGAGTTTTATTAGAATTACTTACTGGGTGAGGGGCTACTTACAGGAGCAGAAATGACGCGAAGGCAGCTGCATCACTAAAGTCCACTCCAGCACGGGTGACAGCCCACGAGGCTGGGAACCTGGAGCGCACTTCCTACAGACAGCTCAACAGGTTGGAGAGTGTTCTTTCCGAACGACTCTGTTCGTTTAAACCTCTTCCAGCTGGTTTCTGCTTCTTTCGAGCAGCTGGTCTGGTCTCAGTCTTCTTTGCAGCTCAGCCTTTTCCCATCAGAGAGGAATGCTCAGCTTTTACCGTTTATTCTGACAGGGAGGGAGCCTAGAACGTCTGGTCAATTTCAGGGATTTCCTGAAGCTATTCTAGAGTGGTTTACCTTCTTGCTCAAGGAGCCTCCCTGCGGGATGGAATTTTTCAGTCTTGGAGGACACTGTTACATGGCAGCCACTAATTAAGTAAATGACTTGTTGAGACTTTTTCTTTTTTAAAAAGCTTTATTTATTTTATTTATATGAATGCACAATCCCATCACAGGTGGTTGTGAGGCACCATGTGGTTTCTGGGAATTGAACTCAGGACCTCTGGAAGAAGACTCAGTGCCCTTAATCCCTGAGCCACCTCTCCAGCCCCGAGACTTTTTCTTTACCAGTTTTTTTTTTTTTAATCAGAAAAACCTCATGCGGTCTAAGTTATTGGGTTTTGAGAGAATGAAATGCAGGCCAGCATCAGAGACAACAATCACATTCCTTGGATTCAGTGAGATTTAGTTCAGGGTGCTAAGACCAGCTTGCAGGATTTTCTGGACTCTGAAAGCACGGAATTTTCTGGAGGGGATTCTCCAAGTGATTCAGTTATGGATGGATATAGTCTAGGAGAAAGTAAGAGAGGTCTGCTGAGGTCTGCAGGGGAAGCATGCTACCACAGGGTTGCATGCTATTGTGCAGTATAAAGGGAGGGAAGCCAGGCAAAGAGGAGAAGCTAGAGTTCTAAGCAAGTTCCAGCTCATAAAGGCCTTTGGTTAGCATTCTAGAGAGCTGCAACTTCTTCCTGGGGACAAAGAGAACCATGCAATAGCATGCATAGGAGAGTGGTGTTACCTGTTTGCTGGGATGGTTACTCTGTAGATTAGAGGATCATTAACAGTAACCTTAGCTCTCTCTTGATTCCCTGTGTTAGCAAACTTGAGACATGGAATGTGTTGCCCAGAGGACCGTCATCCAGTCACGGAGCAGATATTTGTCCCTGGTTTCTGTTATTGCCCCCTCTTGGTGTGAGTCTGTCAGTGAGGTGAGTGGTGTGGCTCAGTGGACAGAGAAGTGGCTTCTTTACTCACAGGCCTGGTTGGGACAGACAGATTCTCTTTTCTGTCAGTTGCTTTTGTGTGTGTGTGTGTGCGCACGCGCGTATGTGTTAACATGTACAATCATTAGTTTAATTGTTAAGTTGACACAATCTACCATCACCAGAGAACACAGTCTCAATGAGGAAGAGATTGGGCTGCCAATGTCTTGGGGGATTTATCTCCATTACATCAATTCGTGTGAGAAGACCCAGCTAAAAGTGGGTGGTACCATCCTTTGGATACAGGCTATGTCTCTATGAAAAGGGAGAAAGTGAGCTGCAGATGAGAATGAAGTCAATGTTTCTGTACTCATGACTGTGGGTGCCACTATTTGCTTCCTTCAGCCGTGGTTACCCTGCAGTGATGGACAGACATCACCTGGGATTGTGAGTTAAAACACACCCTTTCTAGCCTAAGTTGGTTTGGTCAGTTTTTTTTTTTATTATAACAAATAGGGAGGAAATTAAGATAATATATTAAATGCAACTAAAATATAACCCGAGGTTGACTTTTATCTGCTTCCTCTGGATTGCAACCATTTATTGTGTGCTCATGTGTGCAGTGTGCCGAGACAAAGAGAATCATTTTGTACTGTTAATTGTAATAAAACATCAGCAACAAATATATGTGATCACTCTGCTTTGCCTCTAGCAGCATGTTATTTGAGCAAAAATTATGCCATAAAATCCAACTGTAAATATGATTCGTTCCTGCAGGAGTGGTCTGTCTGTCCTGCTGACTTTGAACAGAAACTAATTTTATCTTACAGTCATCATTCATGTTCCCAGAAGGGTTCAAGAAAACCACCGTGTAAAATGAAAATTAGATAATAATGTGCTTTAAGGCAATATCTTATTGAATAGCAATTACTATTTTATAAATGTTTATCAAGGTGTCAGCACCTGCCTAACTACAAGATTAAAGTTAATCATGGAAAATAAAGAGTCAGTTGGAAGAAACATGACTCTTCTGGCTTTCCATCGGATCGGGCACTAAACACTTAGAAATTAGGGTTACGATTTCTTCAGAATATGGTAGGCTCTAGACTAGTGGTAATGTTAGAAAGTTTCTGACATAGCCACAAATGATAATGAATAGTATCCAAAAACATAAATAATGATAGTTTAATTTTAAGAGAAATATTGTCAAATGTCTGTGCTGAAACTTTTATTGGAAAATTTTGGGATTTCTTAAGAAAGAAAAGTATGCAAAATGGAAACAAATATATTTGCTTTGAGTTGTTCACAAAGTGACTTAGCGCTCTTGGAACACTGCATGTTTTAGAAACACTCTTAAATCCCATCTGGTCTTTGTAAAACCTTTTACTATCCCCTGCTGGGACAGGCAGACATTGGTTTTCTTGACTGTGTGTTCCCAAAATATTTTTTTGAAAGTATCCAGTGGATTTGTACCAACTGTAGCGGGATGACAGAAGACCGAATTTCCATTATAATACTTTCAGGAATGGAGACAAATGTCATCAGGTCACAAAAGATCCATCAGTTTTACTCTGTGTGACATTTTGGAAGGAATGTGAATGATTAGTGGTTTTCAAAAGTTTCTGGAATTCTCCATCCTGTGTCAATATTACTTGAGAAATATTTATAGGTTCTGAGTCAGTGATCTGCGATTTATCCTCTGTGGAATTTATTCTAGAATGTGTGGAGTATTGCCTTGAACTTGAGTCATCCTAATAAATCGCCTGGAAGTATTATTATTATTTATTTTATTGTTACCATCATCATCATCATCAATAAACAGGTTATTTTACTTTCTTGAATGATGAATGATTTCTGTTCTACCATGATACCCTTACGTAGCTGGAAGTCAGCAGAATGATTGTTGGATAAAAGGATATGATTGAATTCAGAGAAATTTGTTCAACAAATTCTATGTTCAGGGAAATATGATGGGCCCTGTGAGGAATAACATAAACCATACATGACTCATATCTTCAAGCAACTGATGGACTAGATGGATGGACAGTTAGATAAAAAAAATTCAAGGTACGCTTATTAAAAAAATACAGGGAAGAGATGGCTGGAGAGACAGTGCAACAGCTCCGAGCACTTGCTGCTCTTGCCTGGGACCTGAGTTAGGTTCCCAGAACCTACATGTTGGCTTATAACCGTTCATAATTCCAGTTCCAGGAGACTGGACGCCCTCTTCTGAACTTTATAGGCACTGCAAGCACATACCCACTGCACACAGACACACTCAAGCAAACACTTCTATATGTAAAATAAAATAAAAAACTTAAAAGAGAAATACAATAGAGATGTTTGCTAGCAGAAATGGTGGTTAAACTTGATGGGGGATGTGAAGAAAAATTTGATTTTGCAAGCAAAAAAAGCCTTTAAAGTCAAGCACAATCTCAATTTAAAGGTCATATGTAGAAATCACCATATATAAAGTGAAGAGCAAGTTTTACCATTTATGATACTCCAAATATAACCTTGAGGAAGTACAGAAAGAGTGGAAACCGGAAGATAACTGTACTCTAATCTTGGTGCTGATAGGGGAGCTTGAGCAGCCTTCAGCTCACGTTTACTGCTATTCACCTGAAGCTGAACAACTTCATGACAAAAGATTACTAAGGTCACATGGAAGTCCACGGATGGGGGGGATACATTCGGTGAAGGATATATCTTCTTACTGGAATTGCCCATTGGTGTTATAGAATATCATGTGTCAAAAGGCAGGAGGCATGTGTGTGGGTCTTTCCATCTGTATTTATACAGGGCCCCCGGGATTGTATTATGGGAGCAGTGCAGCACCCTGATGACTTTGTCTAGCTCTAAGCACCTCCAGAGGCCCCATTTGTGGACACCATAATTGAATTACATTTTCGCTCTTTTAATACCTCACATGGGAGTTATATTTTCTTATACAAACCCTTCGGGACACACTCGAACCATGGTAGGAGGTGATATTCCTTCGGGAATTCAGTAAATGTAGACCTCCCAGGTGGACATTGTTCTGCCCATAAGAGATGAAGGGGTTTAGGGTGGTGGAGGAAGAAAAGTTGGTGCTGTGGTTGGAAATGAGAGGGAAGAGGACAAGGTTAGAGTTATTGTGGATAGTTCAGGATTCTATGCATACGTACAATATTTGGGCACGAACCATCACTGGCAGTTGTTATGTTACTTGTGTTCCTTTGTTATGTTTTGTGCATTAGATGTTTTATCTTCCACTTTCCCCTCCCCCCTCTTCCAACTCCATTTGATATTTTTCCTACCTGTGGATCTTTCTAGAGGGATGTCTACATGAAGTTCAGCTGTGGGAACTGGTGAAACTTGACACTGATTGGCAAGCAGCTGTGTGATCCCAGGTTGGCTAGGTGCCGGCAGGACCAGGGGTGAGGTTGAACATAGAATAACATGGCAACTAGATGGATTCAACCCCCGGTCATGATGAGGGGCAGGAGTCCAAATGCCAGTTCCAGTGAAGGTTGTGAATTGGTTGGGGACTGTGATCAAAACCCCAGGTCTGAGGTTAACTCTGGGACCACTGAAATATAAATTCCCATCTTGCAATGACTGTTGGGACCTTAACCATCAAAAACCCAGTCCCACACTGACCTCTGGGACCACTAGAGCTGAAGACATAAAGTTCTCACCTCTCAGGGGCCTGTGAGACTCCAGAACTGAAGTGTGCTCCTACACTGACCTTTGGGGCCACAGTCCTGTTCCCCAGAAGATCTCTGATCTTCTCAGAGTTGGAAGCCTGGTTCTTGATACTCTCTGGACCTTCCGAAGCCAGAGTCAGACTGTTCTTCCATGGTGCTGGGGCCAGAGGCCTCAACATATTTGGATTTTAGTGTTTTTCTTTTTTCTTTTTAATGTTAGTATGGTACACATACAGTTATGCACACCTTTCTCCCTCCCTCCCTCCCTCCCTCCCTCCCTCCCTCCCTCCCTCCCTCCCTCCCTCCCTCCTTCCCTCCCTTTCCCTTTCTCTCTCTCTCTCTCTCTGTGAGTCAGCCTTAGATCTTGATCTTCAGGACAGTCATCCATTTTTGGTGTTTGAGACAGAATCTCTCAGTAGGACTTGGAGCTCAGTAGGCTGGGCTTCCTGGCCAGTCAGCCCAGAGGATCCATTTGTCTCTGCGTCTGCAGTGCTGGGATTGTAGGATATACCACAACTCTTGGCTTTTTGTGTTGGTTCTGGGATCGGATTTGGGGCCTAATGTTTGCAATACAAAACAATTTTAGACTGAGCTCTCTCTTCAGTAACAATGACAGCTGTCTATTCCATGTCTCTTTATATGTGTTTCTTATTAACATACATCACCTCCCCTTCCCTCTTTCTATTCCTTCCGATTCCCCTTTGCTCCTCTCAAGTGTGTGTGTGTGTGTGTGCGTGTGTGTGTGTGTGTGTGTGTGTGTGTGTGTAAATACAACCTGCTCAGTCTTAAGTAACATTTGTCTTCAGTAATTGTTGTGGTAAGAAAGAAATCAAATGGTGGAACCCTTGTACCATATCTGGATCACAGGAAGAGCTTGGCAGTTGCCAGTTGCATTTTCTATATCAAACATCAGCGATGTAAAAACAGTGTGAAGGGAACTGAGATAAGAGTAAATGATGTATTTTTCATGACCCCAGACTTCAATATATAGGGTCTTTGAAAAAAATTATTGTTTCACATTCTTTTTATAGGACTGATTACAAGATGTTTGTATTTGAGGACTTGCATTTAGGAAATGTGTTGCTAAGGCTCCTGGGAGTAAATGATGTGGAAGAGCAAGGAGTCTGGCATGGGAGACTCAGCTAAGCAGACAGAATGTGAGCTGTCTTCTCTACAATGGGAAGGGTAGTCCCATTAGAACATGTGCTTACAATGGTAAAGTTGGATCAAATTTGATAAGCATAGGGTTTAATTTAAGCTTTAATTGCAATGGGAGATTCTTATCCCTTTATTAGGTGATCTTAAGACTGTCAAGAGAGCCATTTCTTTACTATCTCCTCATGTGTGTGTGTGTGTGTGTGTGTGTGTGTGTGTGTGTGTGTGTGTGTGTGTGTGTGTGTGTAGTATTTGATATTGGTTAGCATAAGCTTATGAGTTCTGACTTTGTTGTGTGTGTAGTCATTCCCTGGAATCAAAGATGCACCAACTGTATGCGCTGGATTTTACCTAGGACCAATTTATCGTCTAGCAGATGAGAAATCCATCATTCTGTCCTTGAAGTAAGAGGGGTAGAAATCACAGACTAGGACAATGTTTCTAGGGATGGCTGAGCTGTGTGTAGATTCTGTTTCTAACCTGGAGAACACAGGATATCACACAGAATTTAAGAGGTATTAATTCATTAATATTTACTAGCTATTTAATATGCTCTATGCACTTTTCTAGGGGTTGGAGGTCCCTAGGACAAAACCAGTCTTTGCCACCATAAAGCTTGTATGTTATACAAACAACAAAAATGTTAACATGTATATAGTCTGATTAAAGGGCATGATAAGTGGTTGAGAAACATGAAGCAGGATGGAGGGATTAAATGATAGGCGTTATAATTTATACAAGCCAGGGAATGATTGCCTGATAGGTGGTACTAGCGGAGACTCGAAGGAAGACAGCCACATACAGGGACACATCGAGGAACTGCATGGGCAGACGTCCAAAGCCAGGAGGAAGCGTGGCATTTTCAGGTAGCAGCATGGAAACCAGTATAGAGTATAGTGAGTGGAGACAAGTTGGGCTTCTCAAGTAAAACAAGGAGTTTGCATCCAATATACAGCGTGACAAATGAAACCTTTGGTAAAGACTGAACACACACCATGGAACATGTTTTAGTGTCGGAGTGTGCTGCACCACTGGGAGTTGGTTGACAGAAACAAAGCAGTAGCCTATGAGCTGGTGAGGCATGGTTGGACGTGAAAGATGAGGAGGGTCCAGGCTTCAGGTCCACCCACAGTATAAATGGTGGTGATAGAAATTGTATTTCTCAGATCCAAAGAGAAACTGCAATGGGAAATTGTAGAGGGAGAATGAGAGGCAAGACTAGTTACAAGAATATTAGCTCCTGGCACAGGGCAGGGAAGGGGATGCAGGTAGAAGTAGCCCCATTGACTGCCTAACTGTATCAGGATTTTGACTGTCTAAGTGTATCAGGATGATTCGTTTGTTTGTTCAACTTTTTTTTTTTTTAATTATCTAAGTCTCAGGGTCAATGTTTCAAACATGTGTTGAACTCACTGATCTTTTGCCTTCTTGAAGATTCTTCCCATATCTATCATTACAATCTTGGCAGTTCTGTTAATCTGTTACCCGACTTTAAAATGTGGGCTGGGGATATAGTTCAGTTGGTAGAAGCATACAGCCCTAGATTTGATCCCTAGCCAATTGTGCAATGGCACAATTGCAATATAATACCCGGGAGGTAGAGTCAACAGAATAGAATTTCAAGGTAACCTTCAGCTAGACATCAAGTTTAAGGCTATGTGAAATCCTATCTCAAAAATGGTTAATTTTTTTTCCTGAAAATATATAGAGAAAGAAAATTGTTGCTCTGTTTCTTGATTGCAGTGTGCTTTGTCGTGACTCTCTGGATTAGGAAGAGCAGCAACAAGATGAGCAAAGGCCCCAGTCAAGCAAGCATAATTTGTTTTAGATAGTCCAGCCTTGCCAGCTGTGTGATTTCATGTAAGATGCTTAACACCGATGAGTTTTAACTTTCTCAGATGCATAATTATTGACTTGCACCATCTTTATAATAGAAGAACTTCTCGGTTACTAAAATTCAGCTTATGGTAGGACCATGCAATGTAATTTTTAAGAACCCATTTATAACAGTCAATGAAACAGTAGGATGGCAGTTGCTATAAAGGATAGTAGAAAACACACACCCAAGATGGCTTTAACTGAAGATTCTGAGTTAAGTGGCTCCAAGTTCTGTTGACATTTTTTATTATCCCATGAAGTAGTAAAATTACTATCTTCACTTTAGAGATGTGTCAGCTGAGAAGTAGGCACTTTAATTCATCCAGGGTCAAAGCCAGTAAATGATGCAGCTAGATTTTGCTTCCCCAGGCTGCCTGACCCAGAGCATGCTTGTAATTGTTGGCTTCCATCACTCCTTTGAAGCACTAAGTCAGTATATTTCCAGTGGCCACATTGTTTTGTGTATTGCTATTATGTGGAGTAAAAAAATCATTCACAAGCTTGAAAAAGAAGAATGTCCTGTAGTCAAAGACCTGATTTATTTATTTGTTTTTTGGACAGGTCTTCCTAGGTAACCTTGTGTCCTGGAGTTTGATATGTAGACTGGGGTGGTCTTGAACCCTCGAGATTAAAGGCATGAGTTCTAGAAAGGGAAAGAGGTTCTATTTTTAGAACACAGGGGGTAGTTTGTCTACTAGAGGACACTGTGAAGACAATAGCCTTATGACAAAGCAAATATCTTGACTGGGCCCGAGTCCTCAGACATTGGTATCATGTATTATTGCCTTAGAGCACAGGGTCACTTGACTACTGCTGAAGTTCTGTGCCTTAATTTTTGGTGGCCATTGTTGGTGATTTCTGTCTCAGGGTGGCTCTCCTGTTGGAGCTGTTTTTCTATCCCAGTGTGCATTCCTCATCTCCTTAGTACTTCTTTTCACCCTAGAGGCCTATCCTGTAATAATTTCCCAAAGATTATGTTCTTGAGGTAATGGGGTTGATGCAAAATGAACACCATTCTCCATTGGCACATCTGTTTCAGGTGGACAACTCTTCTAAATTTAGTTAGATTGGATTGTATTTATTATGGTGATCTGAATGAGAATGCCTCCCTCCCTATAGGCTCATATATTTAAATACTTACTCATTAGGGAGTGGAACTGCTTGAGAAGGATTAGGAGGTGTGGCCTTGTTGAAGTAGGTATGGTCTTGTTGGAGTAGGTGTGGCCTTGTTGGAGTGGGTGTGGTCTTGTTGGAGTGGGTGTGGTCTTGCTGGAGGAACTATGTGACTAGGGATGTCATCAGACCCAGTGTTTCTCTGTCTATTCCTTATGGATCAGGATGTAAAGCGCTCAGCTACTGCTCCGGTGCCATGCCTGTATGCTTCCCTCCATGATGACCATGGACTAATCTTCTGAAATGTAAGCAAGCCCCCAAGTAAATGTTTTCTTTTATAAGAATTGCCTTCATCAGTCTGCACAGCAATCAAACCATAACTAAGACATTTATTAATGTTGTATACTTTGGTTTGTGTGTCTCTATTGTGCATGAGTGCACAACTGTGATACGTGCAGAGACCAGGGGTTAATGTTGGATGTCTTCCTCCATTGCTCGTCATCTGTTTCTTGAGACAGAGTCTCTACAGTGAGCACTCAGGATCTATCTGTCTCTGTTCCCAATTGCTGAGGTTACAGATGTACGCTGTTATGCAAGGATCTGCATGAGTACTAGAGCTCCAGACTCAGGCTCTCAGGGCTCTGCAAGGACTTTACTCACTGACCCATCTTTGCCATCCCCGAATTCTATTCTGATTCATTTCCCTAATCCTGCCTGTGACTTATACATAAGCATTTAATGGTTAGAAAAAAATTTTAGGATTGCTCTGTATTGCTCTTCTATTGAATTTAGCTTTGTTCATGTGGATGTCATTTTCTAAAGGCAGATTGGTTTTAATCAAAGACTCTAACACTTAGGACTGAAATAAATAAACATATAATGCCTCTTGATAAAGGTGAAATTAAACAAGACAAATTATAAGTAAGACATATAACAGTGTTGTCAGCAGAGTTGACAACACTTGGGGATTCCCAATCTCTGGGTTTTGTCATAGGGTCCCAAGAGGCAGGGGGACTGTGGGTCTCCTAGAAGTACGTCCAGAGAGTGGAGATGTGAGCTTCCCCTGAGTGGAGGAACAACAGCTATGCTTTGCTTAGTCTTGAGCCGGGGTCAGGCTAGAGGAAGAGAATTCTCAAGTAGTATGCTAATGTTTACATTCTTAGAATAAAACGGCCCATTTACGGGTTGCTTTAAAATTTTTTTATAGTTTATAATCAAGAGTTTATCAAGATATAATATTCATGAAACCAATAATTGGGATGCCTTGTGGATGATAATCGTGTGGTTTCCATATAGTCACAACTTATGAAATCTTAGACAAACACACTGTAGGGGCTGCAGATATTGCTCAGTGGTTAGGAGCACCTGATGCTCTTCCTGAGGACGTGGGTTCAATTCTCAGCATTCACAAGACAGTTTATACACATTTGTACCCCTAGTCCTCTAAGATTCAACACCCTCTTCTCACCTCTGTGGGTACTTCATGGACAGGGTGCACAGACAAACATACAGGTAGGCCTTTACGTATTGCTTTAAATTTGACATTCAGCAGGATGTTATTATGTCTGAATTCGCAACACCATTTTCCCCCTGTGAAACCCAAGTTCCTGTCATTTGTGTTTACAAGCTGGGGGAGGGGGAAGCAATGCTTTTTTGGATATTTGTCAGTACAAATTGTGTTGGTTGGTTTCTGAACTTTATATAAAAGTTCTTTTGGGTGTATATGTTATCTTTTTTATTGCCAAGGGATATCTTATTATGTTTTGAAAGTGGATCCAATAAGCATTTCAGTTCATTGTATGTTGGCTGGAAGAAAAATAGAAGAATTAAAGACAACTTTAGAGTTTTTGCCTTGAAGACCATGAAAGGAACATGTTATAAAGGAGAAGCAAGGCCCTATGACAGTGGTTCTCAACACTTCGGTGGTGAGATCTCCTAAGAACATTGGAAAGTGTAGATATTTACATTATGGTTTGTAACAGTAGCAAAATTACAGTTATGACATGCAACAAACATAATTTTATGGTTGGGGGTCACCACAACATGAAGAACTGGATTAAAGGGTGTCAGCATTAGGGAGGTTGAGACTTACTGCTCTAAGTAAGAGAAGGCTCTTAATTTTGGACATGTAAATATCAAAATGGTGTTATATCTGAAAGTGAACATGTTGAGTAAGTAAATGGATATACAACTTTGGAGTTTAGGAGAGTTATTTAACTAAATTTTGGCATCTTAGCATTTAGTGGTATTTAATATGATCCAAGAATGAATGATCCATGAATACAGGACTGGAAATAGCTCAGCTGGTGGTATGTACTGCCTCATTGGGCCTGGTGGTACACATCTGTAATCTCAGCACTCAGGAGGTGGAGGCTGGAAGATCAGATCATTCTTGGCTATATAGAGAGTTTAAAGGCAGCATGAGACCCTGTCTCAAATAAAAGGAAAAAAAAAAAGATGAAATGATCAGTATAAAGAGAGAAAGTTTAAAGATACTGTCATGTAACACCCCATGGTGTTAAGCCATGAAGAAATTGAAGCAGAACCAGGAAAACTGATGGAAAAGAGAGGGGACCATTGGAGAAATAGGAGAGGCAGAAGAATATGTTACCCTGGAGGCCATCTTGAAATGCTAGCTAACATTATGTTGATGGTAAGTACTTATCATGCATTTCATTTATTATAGCATGAAAATAATTATGATTTAAAAAAATTTGCAGCACCCTCATTAATACTTTACAGTACTACATGGAGAAAACTGGTAGCTATTATAACACTGATTATATTCTATCACGAATTTTTCATGAACTCTGTCACTGAAAACATCGAAATGACAGAGGATCCATTCATCAGTACCCTTCTATGATGGCTGCTTACTTTGGATTTAAAGTTGATGTTTTGGGCTTTGTTAATCCCTGAAGCTGAGCTTTTCTCATAAGAACACCAGCCGCGGCAAGTTTCTCAAGGAACAGATTACAGAGCTCCAGACCCAAGAAAAACACTTCCGACCCACGCAGCATCAAATAGAAGTTTAAAAGAAGTCCTGTAGTTGCACACGAGCCAACAATTCACATGTACAGACACACTTCAACTCTTTAAAGAGAGCGGGGAGGAGGTTCATCTTTAAATGTCAACTAAAAATGATGGTTAGTGGGAATATGCCCAACTGGGTGAGACGGATGAGCCAGGGCTAGACTAATTTCCATCAGACAGCAGCTAGTCGTCAGCCCAGTGACAACACTTCGAAGCCGAGTTTCTCCCAAGCAGTGAATGTCAGCCCATTCAACTCTAAATTTATCTGCTTGCTTTGGTTTTTTTAATGAGAAAAACTGACTTCTGGAACTACATAGCTATTTTGAGATTTCTCTCTGATGTGACTAACCTTTGATTGCTTATGACATGTTGATGGAACTTTTGGTGCTAATGATGAGAAAACCACGTGGGCTAGTCTGATAGCCTAAAACTCATCTTGCCAATTGGAAACAATACTCCTGGTCCTACTCCCTGTCCTAATCGCTTGTCAGAGTCCACAAAAGCTGTGTAACATAGTGCTGCTGTGTGCCCTCCACACTCAGAAAAATTACACAGAAAGACGGCTTTACAGATTGACTGATGACTTGTGGACCATGAAGTATATATAGCCTGTCCTAATGGAAGATCTGTCAGCAGTGCTGCAGGTGGCTGATCATGTGACTCTTAAGCCTTACTTAACAGTTCCTGATTGGACTGGTGGCAAATGTCTGTTAATTTAAACAAGTTTTGAATGTAGGCATTACATTCCCTGGAAGTGCTTTCCCTCATTTTAAAAAACAAAACAACAAACAAAAATGTAGGCTAGCAGTATTTGTTCAGGAGAGTAAAGTTCATGCTAAATAAACATCTTTTTTTTTTAATTTTTAATTTTTGATACTTTATTTACATTTCAAATGTTTCCCCCTTTCCAGGTCTCCACTTTGGAAAACCACTATCCCCTCCCCTTTCCCCCGCCTCTATGAGGGTATTCCTCCACTCACCCACCTGCCCACCCACTCCCATCGTCCCACCTTGGCATTCCCCTATACTGGGGCTTCTAACACCTTCAGGCCCAAGGGCCTCTCCTCCCCCTGATGGCCAATAAGGCCCTCCTCTGCCACATATGTGGTCCAAACCATGGGTCCCTTCATGTGTATTCTTTGGTTGGTGGTCCAGTCTCCAGGAGCACCGGGGGGGTCAGGCCAGTTGACACTGTTGCTCCCTCCATGGGGGTGCAAACTCCCTCAGCTCCTTCAGACCTTTCTTCAACTCCTCCATCTGGGACCTCATACTCAATCCAATGGTTACTGTAAATTGAAACTTGGGCATTCTGAACTTTTGGGCTAATATCTACTTATCAGTGAGTATATACCATGTTCGTTCTTTTGTGACTGAGTTGCCATGCTCAGGATGATATTTTCAAGTTCCATCCATTTGCCTGCGAATTTCATGAAGTCATTGTTTTTAATAGCTGAGTAGTATTCCATTGTGTAAATGTACCACATTTTCTGTA
>CM052707.1:69176721-69192496 GCA_028551405.1 Uromys caudimaculatus | reverse complement strand
ATGATTCACCAGTAACTATCATATTTTACATATTTCTCCTTAGATTCTGGAGTGTGTGCACATGTTTTCTTACAAGTGGC
Organism: Uromys caudimaculatus; assembly: GCA_028551405.1. Lineage (NCBI taxonomy): Eukaryota > Metazoa > Chordata > Mammalia > Rodentia > Muridae > Uromys > Uromys caudimaculatus. The sequence continues at coordinate 69,192,416 of CM052707.1, read as the reverse complement.
TTTGGAAATATGGGAAGCTGCTTCCTTTGTGCAAATATTAAATAACAAATAAAGAATTTACAAGGAACATGTGTTTCTCCTTCTAAGATTCACTGAGTACTAAAAATGCACCAGAAAAAAAAGTCATAAATTCTGACTAAATTATGAGTGTTACACTGTGAGATCTGCACTTTTGTAAAGTCAAATTAGTTGGCCCAGAGTATAAGATTCATTGAGATTATTGAATAAATATTAATTGAATTGGGCTGGCCTATAGATGTAATTATCATTATTCAATTCCGTTTTGCTAGGTTGTCAATCCATCTACCCATTCATTTTGTAGTTGATGCCTTCCATAGGTGTAAGCTCAGTCTTTTGAGCAAATGTAAAGACTATGACCCACAGCTTGATTTTAAAGGATAGAGAATGTCAACTAAAAGATGATGTGAATGCAAGCAACTGCAAAATAAAGTCAGAGGAAAAAACCCAATGCCATGGCAGGTGTGAGATACCACCTTATTAGTGTTGTTAGGGACAATCCAGCAGTACCATCCCAAACAATATAGACCCTCTTCATTTATCTTGTCTGCCCACCAGAACTAGATGATAAGACCCTATTGCTGAAAACACCATAAAGTGTAAATTTCTGGGTTCTTTGGAGGCTCAGTTAGGATATAATGATGTTTTGCTGAAGCAGACCCAGGTTAAAGGATGTTTTGCTATAGCAAACATGCAAAAGGACACATGGTGTTTAGAAAGAATATAAACATGGCCCCACAGACAGTGGGAGCTCAATCTTCGGTTCACCTTGTTCTGACTCGCTGAGGAGACACAGGTATCGATTCGCCTTACATTGCATTGCTGAGCTTTGCTTGTGGTGATTTCATAGAGAGAAATTTGCTAAAGAACTTCTCCTGACATTTCTGTGAATTCTTGCCACTTCCATGAACTTGGGCCAATTGTCGAGCCTAGTGGTTTCTTCTGGATTGAACTGCCATTGCTGATTCGTGTGTGGTGTCTGCCAAGTGGACTGGACTGCAGCTGCTGACTCGTGCTTGGTGTTTGCTAGTGGACTGGACTGAGAACAACAAGGACTTCCCCCATATCCTAATAACCAGTAAGGCTTGGCACAAACCCTCATATTAAGGCTGCGGGCAAGGCAATCTAGTCAGAGGAAAATGGTCCCAAGAACAGATAAAAGAGTCAGAGGTACTCCTACTCCTACTCTTAGGAGTCCCACACAAACACAGTCTAAACAACCATGACATACACAGAGAATCTAGCATAGACTCACACAGGCTCCATGATTGCTGCTTTAGTCTCCATGAGCCACTGTGATCCTGCTTAGTTGATGTCTGTGGGCTGTGTTCTCTTAGTGTTCTTGATCCCTTTGGCTCCTATAAATTCTTCCTCCCCCTCTTCCATGGGGTTCCTATAACTTTAAAACATACAGAGTTTTAAAGGTAGGAGTAGATACTTTAAAGTAACCTTTTAAAGTTTTACATTAGTAGAAATTTAATAATTGAGGCGTATGGAAAAATAAGGAGTTTTCAATCTCCAAGGTACTAGTATGACTCTAGGGCTGAATTTAGGCTGCTGCAATGATGTAGCTGAATGTTAACTTGGGGCCAATGGCACAGTTGCTGGGGTCAGCTCTAGAAGAGCATTGCTGACTGCCAAGGACAGTGAATTCACAGAGAAGCCCCTTTTTCCAGTGAACTATGGTAAACACGGACATTCACATCCTTACAAGACGTTGAGAGAAAGTGGTGGATGAACGCCCAGTCCTAAACACAGCATTGTAGTGTAGATCCTCCAGGGACAGTTGGGAAGTAAGTGGAGGCAGAAAGAATGTAAGAGTCAGAAGACAGGGAAACGTTCTGCAAAATGTCGTCTCCTGGGCAAGACGCAGCCATAACAACCATGGACGCACAGCAGCTATTGGTGTGTGCACTGGTTCCACACAAGGATGGGTGTGTAAATACCTGGGATGAATGGGGAGAGGCTCAATGGTCGCATCCATCACTGCTGAACTATCTGCTGGTGATACAGTCATGGAGAGAAGAAATTGTCTGTCTGTGTACCCACTGATGACCTCAGCAAACTCCAGTCGTCCTTGCTAAACTAACCGACCGCAAACCAAAGCATGCAGCCATGACTCTAAGAAAGGGATTAGTAGTGATAGGGACTGTTGATTGACAGGAAGGGGAGGGAGATAACAGCAGGTGTGTGTGTGGAGGGGTGTGGAATAAACAGAATAATCTATGAAATTGTCAGTTAACAAAATCAATGGGGGAAAAAAAAGCCCCTAAAAGTTTGTAAAATAACCACACAACAGCTTTTGTTAGGTATTCTCGTGATTGTGGTTGGGCACTAGATTTTACAATTCTCACAAGCTATCTAAGGTTAGTTATGAGTATTGCACCCATTGCCACAATCTTGCAAGTCAGCATACACAGCAGAGAAAGTGAGCTAAGCAAGATTTGCTTAAAATCACCTAACCAGTGAGTTACTGAGTGGAGATCAGATTCAAACACTCCTCTTCTTTTGACCATAGTTGCATTCATAGATTATCCTGTTTACTCCAGTGAGTATATGTGCAACATAAATTGTATTTGGTATATTAAAAAAAAAATGTTTGGGAGGGTGAAGGCACAGGGGTGGGAGGGCAGACCTGGGAGGAAAAGGAAGCTAGTGTGATCAGGGTATATGATATGAAATCCCCAAATAATCAATAATAAAAATATTGTATTGGGGAAGGATAGGAGAAAAGAATATTAAAAGCAATATGTAAAGCTAGTTACACTAATCATCTCCTTTCTTCCTGTTGTGCAGTGTGTGTGTGTGTGTGTGTGTGTGTGTGTGTGTGTGTGTGTGTGTGTGTGTGTCTAAACTGGAACTGGAAATTCCTGGAATTTTCTTTGCAGATGGCTACCATGATGGTTAGATTCTATTCCCCAGGTCAAAATCCTGCAAAAGGAAATGAGACAACCCAGGAGGTAAAAGCATATTAGAAGTATTTTAAGTAAGGAAAATGTGTTCAGAGGTTTAGTTTAGCTTGGAGCTCAGTGTTATATTGGCAAGAAATTCTGACTCTCGAACTGAGGTTTTCAATTTCTTTATGAATAAACACAGCATTTGACATTCAGCTGCAGATGAGATAGATCTGGTAAAACTGTTTAAACATCATGAGTGGAGGAACTCTAGAAGTTTCTCCTTAAGGTCAATAACGAACGAGGATGCATAAAGTAATCTCCTTTGATTGACAGATGACAAAATGGCAAAGTCATTGACGTTTGAGAAGTAAGGGAAATGAGGAATAAGAGTCTGAGGAAGAAAGGAAACCGTCAGTGTGATCAGAGGGTTTAATCGTTGCTTAGAAAACACAAGAGATTCATCAGACAAACTGTTAAAGCCAGAAAGAGTCTGGTGTGCTTGCTGAGCACAAATCAATAAATAAAAAGGGCAATAGAATTATTTTAAAACAGTATGTAATTAAAAACATATAATGAGCCATAGATTTCACTTATAACAAAATCAGCAAAAAACAGAATCTGAGCAGTATATAAGATTTACAAAAGGTAACTGTGAAGAAAAAATTTTAAAATGCTATTAAAGATACAAAAGAAGATCTGATTGGTGAGAGAAATTTCAGCATGTGGAGGGAGATTCAACATTAAAGATGTGTTATTCATAAATTACAAAAACAAGTTAAATATCATTAGAACAAAAATCCAGGAGAAGTGCACCAGGAACAGGTGAATCTATAAATAGCTAAGACAATTCTTTAAAATGAAAAGCAAAATGGAGAAACATTTTCCCAGATGGCTGCTTGTCTGGGTTGGCTGCCAATATATCACCAAGCTATAAAACTATGTGTGTTACAGGTACCTAAAATCCAAAGCAGGTATTACAATGGGGCATAAATCAAACCAAATTTAAAACAATGTCCTGTTTATGTGAGAACCGGATGAACTGTTGGTTGAAACTTGAAGAAGAGCTATACTATTCAATAAGCCTTATTGTTGAAGTTGTCAAAAATATCTGTAGAAACAAAATGGACTTTAAACTCATAACATATATTATACTAATGCCCCATTGGAATAAAGGTCTCCAAGTAAAAGACAAAAGCTAGGACTGTTATTAAAAATAATCTTGAAGGAATAGTTCTTAAATGATAGGTGGGAATGGATTTCTTTAAGTGATAGAAAGTGTGAAATGGGACTGGGAAGATGGCCTCGCTGGCAAAGTGCTGTTGCACAAGCACCTGGTTCCCAAGTTCAGATTTCTAGCCCCCACATAAAAGGTCATGATGGCAGTGTGTCTGTCATCCGGCATTGGACAGGTGGAGACAAGAGGATCCTTGGGGTTCATTGGCCAGCCAGATCAGCTTAAACATGTTATAGTTAGCTTTAATTCTCAGCTAAACCAAGCATGACATGAGAAGAGAATTCAACCAGTGATTATGTAGTTTGGGTTGGCCTGAGCATGTCTTCAGAGACCGTTGTAAGCTAATTGATATGGGAAGAGCTAGCCTGGTGTAGGTGATGTCATTCTTTATGCGTGGGTGGGGGAGGGTCCTAAACTGTCTAAGAACCGAGAGGAGCACGAGCAGTCATGTGAGCTTGCACAGGTTCATTTCTCTCTGTGTTTGGTTATTGATGTGAGGTGACTAGACGTCAGAAATGGTGGACTATAATCTGGAATTGTAATCTCAAATAAACCCTCTTCCTCCCTCAGTTGCTTTTCTCCCCCAAGGATATCCTATAGCAACAAAAATTAAGCTAGAACCATCAGTGAGCCCCAGATTCACTGAGAATCCATGACTCAGAAAAAATAATGTGGTAAATGAGTAAGGATGATACCTCTGGCCTCCATGTGTGCGCACACACACACACACACACACACACACACACACACACAGAGAGAGAGAGAGAGAGAGAGAGAGAGAGAGAGAGAGAGAGAGAGAGAGAGAGAGAGAGAGAGAATGGAGGGAAATATTTGGAAATGACAATAGAATCATCTGTTTCTGTAGTATACTATAGATAAAATGCTTTTGGCGATGTGGAAAACCTGAATTAATTATATTAATTAATATTTTGGAGATGGACAACCAGCCTAAAATTAATATGAAGACAATCCTACAGTACAGCCTCCAGGCAGGAAATCCAAGAGAACGAGTAGTTAGTTTGATGAAGGGATAGATTAAAATGACTCAAAAGAATATGGAATGAAGTCTGCTTTGGAAAATTGGAAATTCAAACTTTGCCCACGGGGATGCTAGCCATGAAAGAGTCGGGCAGTGTCAAGCACATCAAGATCTTGGAAGTCAGGAAACTTCATCATTGCTGCATGAAGTACAAGGCTGCGCAGCCATTCTAAAGACCATTGGAATTACTAGTGGGAACAGCTCGTGCACAACCCACCAATCTAACAGCCATAGCTGGAGACAGTCTTGGGAGCAAGTCTTACACAGGGCACAAGCATCAATGGGAGGGGAAGCTCTTGGTCCTGTGGAGGCTTGTTGCCCCAGTGTTGGAGGATGTTAGAGGGGTGAGGCTGGAGTGGGCGTGTGGGTGGAGCAAAGGGGAGGGGAGGTTCGGAGGGGGAGGTTTGCGGAGGGGTGATCGGGAAAGGGGACAACATTTGAAATGTAAATAAGTAAAATAACCACTGGGGGAAAAAAAAACCACGACAGTCAACAACAATAACTCATATATTTCAAAAGTGCCAAGTAGAGAGTTTTTAAAATGTTCTCAACACACAAATCTGGTGTATGTTTGAGGCAATGTGTATGACAGTTAGTCTAACCTATACAACACAAAGTATATATGCACCACAGTGCCATATTGCACCTATGCATCTGTGCAACTGTTCTATGTCAATCAAAAAATTTTAAACTTGGGCAAAGTGTTTGCAGCACATGAGAATCCGAGTTTGGGTTGCCAGAACTCACACAGTTCTGGGTACAAGGTGGGGCAGAGGGATTCGTGCTTACTGGCCAGCCAGTCTAGCAGTGATAGTGAGCTTTAGGTTCAGTGAGAGATGCTGTTTCAAATAACTTGGAGTCCAATAGAGAAAGACACGTAAAAATGACCTCTGGCACGTATGTGTGTGTGTGTGTGTGTGTGTGTGTGTGTGTGCGCACGCACATGGGCATACACATAGGGATATGTCCCTCCCCCAACTGAACAATGAAAGCAAAATCAGACTATGATGTCATGTGACCTATTTATATTTTATATATATTATATATAATTTATATTATATATTATGTTATATTCTTTATAACAGTGCCGTAGAGCTGTTATAAAGAGCTGTCATATCATTTTAAAAGAATTATTTATTTAATTTATGTATATGAGTACACTGTAGCTGTCTTCAGACACACCAGAAGAAGGCATCATATCCCATTACGGGTGGTTGTGAGCCACCATGTGGTTGCTGGGAATTGAACTCAAGACCTCTGGTAGAGCTGCAAGTGCTCTTAACCACTGAGCCATCTCTCCAGCCCTTATCCCATAACAAATGCGAGTCATAGTTTGTCAGTTACTGGTTATATATGCTATGTCTTAAAGAGTAAAGGTACATTCCTTGTTGTAAATGAAGATATTTTTGGAAGTACACACATCAAACTGAGAAACTTTCAACATCACTGCTGTGTCATGGTTCTTAACCTTCCCAATGATGTGACCCTTTGGGTTTTTTTGGTTTTGTTTTGTTTTTGGGGGTATTTTTCAAGACAGGATTTCTCTGTGTAGCCCTGGCTGTCCTGGGACTCACTCTGTAGACCAGGCTGGCCTCGAACTCAGAAATCCACCTGCCTCTGTCTCCCAAGTGCTGGGATTAAAGGCGTGTGCCACCACTGCCCGGCTTCATGTGACCTTTAATTCAGTTCCTCATGTTATGGTAACCCCAACTGTAAAAGTATTTCCTTGCTATTTTATAAGTGTAATTTTGTTACTGTTATGAATAGTAATGAAATATCTAAAATGCAGGATATCTGATATGTGACCCCAAAGGAGTTGAGACCCACAGGTTGAGAAGCACTGCTGTAGCGCCATTTAAAATATACTGTCTCAGGCCACACAAAATGGGGTGTTAAGTAACAGAACCTGCACAGACTAAGAATGAGTGAATATTGATGGGGCTCCTAGAGGTGAGACTGCCCATGGGATTTACCTGTTGTCCTTTCCTGTATCATGTAATTAATTTATAGTTAATATTTAGTTTCAATAAGAAACAATAGAATAATTATCTTTTTGAAAATAAAACCAACAAAAAATGTTCAACATGAAGAATCAAATAGTGCCGGGATCTGTGGTGTGTATCTGTAATTCCAGAACTCAGCAGTCATGGACAGGAGAATCAAGAGTTTGAGCCCATCCTTGGCTACATGATTTCAAGGCCAGCTTGAGCCACATGTGATACCATCTCAAAAATCAAAACAAAATCTAAGATTTTTATCCTCATAAACAATGAGGAATGTAGGCATTATACTTTTAATTTCCAATTTTGTCACCATTAAGTTTGGGTTGTCAAGAACTGAGTTTTTGGATCCTAAATATTAAGACAGTTTAAAGATCCTCTACCACACCTCTCAGTACATTAAATATTTAGACAGTTTATCACAATATTGATTATAGTCAGGGAAGTATTTCATTAAATTACTGATTTGAGACTGTTATATAAGAAAGAACATTTAATTTAGTGTCATTAAACATCAAGCCTGCCTTCTTTCATCATTTTGGCTGGGTGAATATGGGCAGCCATCAGGCTGCCTTGTGTTTTCAGTTGAAGAGGCTGGGGCACGGCTCATTTGAAGACTCAGGTTGGTTGGTGGAGCCTCACCCTGTGTATGTGGCCTCTCTATAGTCAGCAGGGCACTTTGTCCTCCTGAAATGAAGCTCAGAGTTCCAAGAGAAGTCAAACAGCCGTTTCCAGGACGGTGGCAGGGTATGTCTAGCACAAGCTTGCTACTTCTGAAGGATTCTGTCCATTACAGCAATCAGAGGTCTCACCAAACTCAAGAGGACAGAGAAATGGACTTTGTTGGGGAGTGGCAAAGCCATAGAGCTGAAGAGCTTGTGAGAAGGCACAGCACAGCCACTTTCAGAACCTGTTGCAAGTTTTCTGGCTGTCTCTGTCTTTCTTCCTTGCTCTGTTTTTCCCCTCCCTCCCTCCCTCCCTCCCTCCCTCCCTCCCTCCCTCCCTCCCTCCCTCCTTCCTTCCTTCCTCTCTCTTCCTTCTCCTCTTTCCCTTTCTTCTCTTCTTTCCAGTCTTCCTCCTCCTCCTCCTCTTTTTCTTCCTCTTCCTCCTCCTCTTTTTCTTCCTCTTCCTCCTCCTCTTCCTCCTCCTCCTCTTCTTCTTCTTCCTCCTCTTCCTCCTCCTCCTCTTCCTCCTCCTCCTCCTCCCCCACCCCCGTTCTTTCCTCCCTCCTCCCTCATCTTTCTTTTTGATTTTTTTCACTGGTGGTTGAAATCTGTTGGTTAGGGCACTTACAATAATGATGACAGTAACAAGAACATTTAAGTTATAAGCAAAAAAAAAAAAAAAAAGAGATTTCGAAAGAAAATCAAGATGGGCTCACCTGAGAGCTAGGAGACAAGCCAAGTGGTGTCTAAAAGTCAAGGGCAGGGAGTGAACATGATTTTATCAAACACTATAGAGAGTACAAAAGTCTTCTCGTGCCTTCTAGGTGGCTCTGTGGCATCAGAAAGGATTGCTTCAGTGCAGGAGCTGGGGGCTGTATTAGTTTCCTCTAGCCACAATAACAAATAACTACAAATTCAATGGTTCAAAACCAAAATTTACTTTTTGGTAGTCAGCCCTAGAGAGCAGAAGTACAAAACTAAGGTACCAGGCATGTTTTCAGCAAAGGCATTAGAGAAGGAAATGTGTCTGTCTTTTTCCTACATTCTGGTATTTGCTGGGACTCTTTGATGCTCTTTGTCTTTGTGACACCATCTTGCATTGTCCTATAGGACCAAATCTGCATGCCCCTGTGTCTTCACACAGTCTTATGAAGAAAACAGTCACCATTTCTGAATAAGGTTACCCTCACAGATCCAGGCAGTTAACCGTCAACATATATTTCTGAAATACATAAATACAAAAACCCATAGCAAAAGCAAAGTCAAATGATGATGATCTGAAAGTGAATGCAGGCAGGAGGCAATGAGAAAGTAAAATCATCCAGAAACTTCAGGCGGAAAGAAAGTAGCAGTTGGAGACACGGAGTTTGGAAAGTTACCTGAAGAGCATGCAGAGAATTGGAGTTGGAAAATGTAGGGCAGGGAAAATGCCAACAGAAAGGAACAGTTCTGCTGTTACTGTTCCTTAGTGTTCCCTCTTCCGCCCACCCCTCCTCTTGATATTTAACGGGGGTTGTGATTTTTCACAGTAAAGATATAACTGCATTTTCTTTGCAGCTAGGTGGACCATGCTGTTGGGTTCTGGTGAGTGTGAGGAAAGCAGAAGGATCATGTGCTGCCTGGAGGGCGTACACGCTGGCTGTAGCCTCAGTAGTTATCTTGGACCAGAAGTCCGTGTTAATAACAATGGATAAGGAGCTATGTTTTCTACCACTGCAGATTAATTAAGTTAGTCTACTTAGCCATGTAGGCTCTTAATGTTTGCAAATGAGAAATAACTTCTACTGTGTTTTAGGAACTATCATTTTGTGTTTTCTTTCACTTTATTCAAACTGTGTTAAACAGGTAAACACAGGTTAGTTTTAGTCAAACGTAATTTAAACACAGGTAGATGCTAGGACACAGGACATAGTTTGCAATTTATGTTCAGTTCAGGCAAAAGACAGTCTAATCCACGGAGACAGGTGAGAAAAATGAAATAATGGTTTCGGACACAGATGCTCTGGCAAGTCGAGTGCTATAGAGTTCCTGTGGTAGGTGTTGATTTTCTTGGTAAAATAAGAGTAGAATTAGAGGCTGAGAAGAACAGAATAGGTCTTAGGAGAATGGGTTTGAGGTGAATAGCAAAGATTGAACAAACACGTTATTGTGAGGAATGAGAAAGAGCTGGGAATCAAGGATTTGACAGCGGCATTGAAGTTACAGACAACATAATTATACCAGTCAAATATATTCTATGGTGCACATCAGAGGCATGTCTGCTTAGACTTTTGCTTTGGGGAAGTACAGAATGAAAAAAGGGATATTTGCAACAACAGTTTATCTACTTTCTACTAGACCTCTATCACACAATAGATGAGTTGTATGAAGATGCAATTTGAAACAACACAGACTAAGCCTCCACTGCAAGAGATCATTTTGGAAGATAGCTCTGTGTGTGTGTGGGCAGGAGGTGGTTGGGTATCGTTGATGAATGCGTTGAGAACAGAGGAGATGCTCTAATATTTCAGAAACTAATCTTTAAGATAAAGGTACTCAAAGTAAGTATCACCCAAGTTGATATGGAAAAGCAGAGAATAAGGAGAATGCCACAAATTCTACCCCAAAATTCCTTTCTGCTTACAGAGGCTTCCTCTGGATCAATGTTTTGGTTTTAGCTGTGCAGTAGAAAAGTATATAATTTATAGAGTATATACTTTATGTCTGAACAAATGAAATCATAGTGAAGTTTGTGTCACTGATTTAAAACTTGACAGTTCTCAAGGAATCTTCACATTACGTTTTCTATCTTTTGAACTACCACCCATATGGTGGAGTAGACTTTCTCATGCCTGCTATCTTTTTTTTTTTTATTTTTAATAAATGCCTGCTAATCTTATAGATGCACATATGAATGGTGGCTGAAATTGATGGATACTTCTACTTCAGAATACATGTAGCTATAAAACATTAGAAGTGGCTTTGACTCCAGGGTCTAGTATGCATTTCAGTAAGTTCATATTCATTTTGAAGATTTCTCATTGTAAATAATTAGCCCGGACATCTCCAATGTGAAGCAGGCAAGGTTTTTATTTTCCATGATGGTTTTCCAAATGTCTGTGTCTTTTTCAAATTATTATTTAAAACTTCATTTTGTGGTTTGTGGTTGTTTGTAAAGGCAACATATCCCTCTAAAATGGAACCGTCTCTGTTCCGTTAAATTTGCTCAGTGTTTTAATGCCTATAAATCCTAAGCCCCTGAAGACTGTATTTGGAAGCAGCATTGAGAGAGGAAAATATATCACATTCGTGTTGGCCTCTAGAGGTCACAAATGCAACAGAGTCTTGTTTTCTTCAATTCTCTCCAACAATGGTTTAAATAGCCCGCAAACCCCTATGGTTTTGATGGATGTGTGTGGTCACTGTAGATCTTAGGATTTGAATGATCACATTACAAGGCCGTTTGCTTACAAACATGTCTAGAGCTTTAACTTTTTAACCAGCATCTTGTGTAACATTCAGAAACACGGAGAACAAAATAAAAAGACAGTACAAAGATGCTTTTCAAGTCCTGGAAAGTATACTTTTTAATACAGAAAACTATATTGTGTTATTCTGTCAAGATCAGTAACAATTATTGTCAATTACTTTTTGGAGTCTGCTTAATCAACGACAAATATTTATTTTTATTGATATAGCCAATACAACTGAAAAGATTTTATGTAAACAAAAACTGCAAAAGTACTTCTTTGTTATTATTATAAAATAATTAGAACTTAAATTTTAAGTTGTTTAAACTATTTTGAAAATACTTTCTGTAGCAAATTTGTTAGTAGTGCTTTTAATTTTTTTAGTGCTTGAATTTTATGGAGTTTTTATGATGAAAATCTTTACTATTCATTGGCCATCCATAATCTGCCAGGCACTCTCTAAGGATAGTAACTCGCTTATTTTCACAATAACCAAATGTAGACCTGCTTTGCTAAATTTAAATATTATGCTTTTCAATTCATTTTTTCCTAAGGATATTCCTACTACTTCTCATTATGCATTAACCTATAGATATTGAACATATTAATAAATTAAGTTACATGACTATTTTAAATAAATATATTTAATATGATAATATATGTCAATCAAGTACCTATATTCTTATTGATATTATAGGCAGTTAATAAGCCATGTGACTGTTATTATAGCTAGTTATTTTAATTTCTCTGAACTTATGTTGGCTCAACATTATTTCAGAAAGCTATTTTTGAATATGTTGTCAATTAGAAAAAAATCATGGGAAATCACTCATTTTATTTCTAGAAGAATGCTTTGGTTTCATGAAATGCACAGATAAACATCAGCTTGGTTCTTCCCTTGTGAGTCTCCAGCCTGTGCTTTGGGTTCAAAACAGAGCTGGGTTTCAACTCTTATCCCATTATCTTAGAAAAATTAGTTTGAATAGGAATCTCTCTATGAATTAGAGACAACTGGGTGAGATCTTGCCCTGAGGTCACCACTTCCTTAATTTTATTTAACATTGTTAATCTGTTTATTTCCTTGAACACAGGATTTGGCTCCAGTCCACTTCCTGGTGCCCCTTTAATCTTTGAATCATACATTTTGTATTTTTCCTTGCACACCTTGCTGAGACATTAGTTGCCACACGACAGAGTGCATACTAGGCTATTTCAAGATTTTCTTTGCCAATGCAATTAATCCAAAACTCTTTAGCTTCAGGCAAACTTTTCAGACAAGGGAAAAAAGAGGCTACATCCTTAGTCCATGTATCATAAGAACAGTCTCTAGGTCACATATTAAGATTCTTCTCTGAAATCTCTTAAGCCACGCCCCCACAGCTTGAATCACGCTCAGCACCACTGTTCCTACTAGGACGGCCCATTAAGCATTGCTTAAAGCATTCCACTAATTTCCTAATCCAAAATTCCAAAATCAGCATTCATCCAAACAAAAACATGATCAGGCCTACCACAGCAATACCCTAGTCCCTGGTACCAACTTCTGTCTTAATTAGGGTCTCCATTGCTGTGAAGAGGCACCATGACCACAGCAACTCTTATGAATCAAAACATTTAATTGGTGCTAGCTTGCAGTTTCAGAGATTTTTCTATTATCATTATGGTGGTAAGCATGGCACTGTGCAGGCAGACTTGGTGCCAGAGAAGCCCAGAATTCTACATCTTGATTTGAAGGCAGCAGAAGGAGACTGACCAGGCATAGCTTGCACATATATAACCTCAAAGCCCACCTCTACAGTGACACACTTCCTTTAAATGGTCATACCTACTCCAACAAGGTCATACTTCCTAACAGAGCCATTCCCTATGGGCCAAGCATTCAAACATATGAGTTTTGGGGGGCATACCTATTTAAATCACCACCATACACTGATCAACTTTTTTATAAAAATTAGCATTATTAAACTCAAACAGTAGAATAAAACTTATACTTTCTCAACACCCCCATAACTTCCTAATCACCGCTGGCTACACTAAGGCTACCCTCACCCAGCTAGGTCCCCTTCTTGAGTCATTACTTTGATTGCATGATATTGTCATATCTCCATGTAGAATGGCTGTCAAGCCTCTCTTGTTCACTCTCAGTTCTTCCAGACCTCATTCTCTGCCACCTGTTTGCTTATTTTCAGTCCAAGCTTGGCCATGCTGGGTAGTTTAAACACTCTCATACTTGGGGTATCAAATCTAAAGTTCTACAACTTGTTTTACTATATTCTGTTAATCACTTTTTAAAAATCTGAGCTTAGATTTAAATGAAAAAGTTGAGGTTAGCACATTAATAGGGTTCATGGACCGTTATGTTTTATTCTTGTTGTTGTCTTCTCCACATGCTCACTCACACCCTTCCTTAATCTAGCAGGCTCCATTAATCTACCTTCTGCTTTCATTTTGTTTTAAATTGTGCATGTGTGTATATGTGCATGGGGGGTGGGGGGAGTGAGTGGATGGTGCCACCAGATAGAAGACCTGTAAGGTTGAAGCAGGTTCAGAACCCTGGGAATTCTCATAATTGAGAACAGCAGGCTCCAGGCAGGGTCTTTCTGTCCTGGAACACATGACCAAGGCACCCCATTGAGAGAGCCATGAGAACCTGTCACGTAGCATAACAACCTAGAGTTCTCCATGCTAATGAGGTATCTAGATAGGCCCTGAGTATTTAACCATTATGCCTGTTTGCTTTTATTTATTTATTTATTTATTTATTTATTTATTGAAAAGAAAAACATGGGTACTGAGGTCCAGCGTGACTCTTCACTGCTTTTGGACAAGTACTTTACTGGCTGAGGTGAGCCTTGTCACCCTCTCTACTTCCTCTCCTTAAGATCTCTTCTTTACCTCTCATGATCCCTTTTCTCACTTCATCAACATACATGAGTATGCACATATATCCACAAAATATATATCTTTAAATCTAAATTCCATATATAAGAGAAACCATGGAATATTTGTCTTTCTGCGTTTGCTTTTTTTTTTTTTGCTTAGGATGATGATTTTCAGTTGTATCCATTTTCTTGCAAATATTATGATTTTTTTCATTAAGGTTATATAAAATTCCACTGTATATATGTTCCATATTTTCTTATCCATATATCTGTTGATGGACATTTTGTTTAGTTTCCTGGCTATTATGAAGAGTGCAGCAATGAACATGGTACTGCAAGTATGGAGTGGTGTGTTGCCTGATAAAGCTGCATGATCTAGTTCAACTGTCGATCTTTTGAATGATGTTATTACTGATTTCCATAGGGCTATACAGCGATAGACTGTTATCAGTAGTGAGTAAGGGTTTCTCTTTGTCACATCTTCCAGAGCCATCACGGTAATCATTCGCTGTCTTGGTGACAATCATTTGACTACTGAGAGGTGCGATCTTGATAGTTTTAACTTGCATTCTCTGATAGCTAAGACTAATGTATATTTCCCAAGGATGCATTAGCCGTTTGGATTTCCTCTTTAGAGAACTGTCTCTTTAGCTCATTCAACATTTATTGACTAGATGAGTTACATTTTTCTAGGTGATTTTATTTTATTGCTTAATTTTTTTCAGTTCTTTGTATATCCTAGATATTAATCCCCTGTCTAATGTGGAGTTGGCAAAGTTTTTCCAGTTCTGTAGTCTGCTCTTGGCTGTTGTGATGGATTCCTTGAATGTGCACAGCTTTTAAATTTTACATGATTCCCAAATCCCCGTGTGTGTGTGTGTTTGTGTGTGTGTGTGTGTGTGTATGTATGTGTATGTGTGTGTATGTGTGTATGCGTGTATATCTCTGTATGTGTGTGTATGTATGTGTATGTGTGTATATGTGTGTGTGTATGTCTGTGTATGTGATATCTTATGCTATTGGGGTCCTTCTTAGAGAGTTCTTGCTTATCCTTATTATCTTGAAGTCCTTTACTTCTGTGTCCTACAGTTTCAAAATTTCAGGTTTTATATTCAGAAATTTCATCTATTTTGAATTGATTTTTGTGCAGGACAAGTCAATTGGATCCAGTTTTATTCTTCAACATGTGGAGATTCTGTTTTTTCAGACTCATTTATTGACTAGCCTATCTTCTCAACTCCCAAGAGTGAGCAACAAGGACCAATTTTCATTTCCTACATGCAAATATCTTGCTTTCTCAAAGCCATTTGTTAAAGACACCATCTTTTCCATAACGTGTGCATTTAGCTCTTTTGTAAAAATTCAAGTGACCGCACAGGGCCCCACACCTGATCAGCGCCGGGACAAAGATCCCTCGCCGGAGATTGCAAGACCCAGCGGAGGGCCAAAGACACGCCCCACAGCTCACCAGACCACAGAGACTGACCGCCAGCAGCTTCCGGCGACGGCCG
>CM052707.1:69148261-69176221 GCA_028551405.1 Uromys caudimaculatus | reverse complement strand
GTGGGCGGGTAGGTGGGAGGAGGAATTCCCTCACAGAGGCGGGGAGGGGGAGGGGACACGGAGTTTCTAAAGAAAAGGAGAATCATCGGAAATGTAAATAAAATATCAAAAAATAAATAAATAAATAAATAAAAAAATTCAAGTGACCGCAGTTGCATTAATTTTTTTTGTGTCTACACCATGGTATTGTTACTACTATGGCCTATAGAATAACCTGAACTTAGATATTGTGATACTTCTAGAATATTCTTATTGTTCAAGATTATTTTAACTATTTGAGGTCTTTTGTGCTCTCATGTGAACTTAACGTTTTTAGTTCTGTGAATATTGAGAAGGAATTTTGATAGGGATTATCTGGAATCCATAGATAGCTTTTGTAGGATGGCCATTTTGCAACAGTAATCCTACTAACCCATGAGCATAGGAGGTCTTTCTGTCTCCTGGTGACTTCTTCAGTCTCTTTCTTCAGTGTTTTTATTGTAGAGTTCTTTCAATTCCCTGGTAAGTTTATTTCAAGGTATCCTATTTATTTTTTTCTTTTGAGGCTATTGTGAATGGATTTGTTTCTGATTTAGTTTTGAGTAGTTTGCCATGGGTGTATAGGAAGGCATCTGATTTTTATACGTTGATTTTATACCCCCTGCTTTGCCCGAAGTGTCTATAAGCTCTAGGAGTTTTCTGATGGAGTCTTTAGGTTCTCTCGTGTATCTACAAATAAGGATGCTTTTGATTTCTTCATTTCCAATTTGCCCTTTTATTTCCTTCTCTTGTCTTATTGTTCTAAGATCTCAACTGCTGTATTGAATAGGAGTTAGAAGAGTAGGCACCATTGTCTTTTTTCCTGATCTTAGTGGGGATGCTTATGTTTGTCATATAGATGTTTCCCACCTGTCATGAATCTCCCTAGGTCTTTCACGATAAAGAGATGTTGGATTTTTTCAAAGGTCTTCTTCATCTTTTGAGATTATTGTGTGATTTCTGCCTTTGAGACCATTTATGTGATGAATTGTGGGGCTGGGGAAGCCATGGAGCCATGGGGAGCAGGCCTGGAGCAAGAGTAGGGTCAAGACGTGTCCAAAGCCTGGAAATGTTGTCCTGAGATGGATAGGAGTAGGCTTGTTTCCTCCTCTTGCACCTGCATGTCCCAGGCACACATAGCCTTGTGCCCCCACTTTTGCCACACCAGACGAGGTCACAGTAGTCTGTAGTTAGACTTCCTCTGTCCTTATAAGGTCATGTCCAGCAGCATCTGGAATTCCTCCTTATGCAAATGAGGCATCTCCAGCACCCTGGCCCAAGCCAATGATATACACTCACCCTAAGATCCCAACTTACTCCCAAAGGTTTAAATAACCTTTATTTGCCCCGTTAAATAAGTGGAGTCACTGAAACCTGTCTCCTGAAAGTCTGTTCTCACATAACCCACCACCTGTTCCCTGCCTTGCTTCCCAAGGTTGTGACTGCAGGCTGGTTACACCAACAGAGAAGCAATGCCTGAATGACTATGAATCATATTGATTGATTTAAATATGTCTAACCATCTCTGTATATCTGAAATGAAGCCAACTTGATCGTGGTGAATGATTTATTTGGTACATTTTGTAGTTACTGCTTTAATCTTATTGTTACCAGTTTGTTGAAATTATTTGTGTAATCTTGCTTTAACTGGTAGATCATATGCATCTAGAAATTTATTCATTTCTTTTATATCTTCCAGTTTAGAGAAATATAGAATTTTAAGGTATAGCTACATTACTTTCTGGGTTTTACTGGTATCTTTTGTAATCTCTCCCTTCTCATTGATAATTCTTTCAATCCAGGTCTTATCTTCCTTTCTTTTGATTAACTTGGCTAAGGGTTTGACAATAAAATATTATTTATCTTTTCATAAAGCCAACTTTTGTTTCACTGATTCTTTGTATTTCTTATTTGTACTTTGATGATTTCTGCCTTAATCATATTTATTTCTATCTACTGATATGGGGTTTGGCTTGTTCTTGTTTTTAAAGGCCTTAATGTGATGGTTAGGTTGCTAGTTTGAGATAGGTTTGTTTATTTATTTATGTTGTTGTTTTATGTAGCATTTAGAACTATAAATTTCTGTCTTAGGACCGCCTTCCTTGCACCCCATAGGTTTTGGTGTGTTGTGTCTGCATATTCATTCAATTCTAGCATTTTTTATTTCTTCTTGAAGTAATCATTAGCTTATTTTTTATTTCAATAGTGTGTAGTTTAATATAGTAAGTTTGTATGTTTTCTAATTTCTCTTGATTTATTCTTCTGTGGGAATAACACAGAGAATCACGCCAACTAGATATGCTTTGTCTCATAATGTATGATCTGCTTCATAGATGTTTCCTGAGCTTCTGAGAAGAAAGTGGAGCTTGCAGTGTTTGGGTGGAGTGTTCTGTAGATGTTCGGGTATGCCCATTTGATCTATGGTGTTATTTAATTCCAGTGCTTCTCTGTTTATTCTTTGTTTTATTCTTGGTTAAAGTGTGTGTTGGAATTGTCAGTTTATAAACAATTACTTTGTTGTAATTATTCTGTGACTTTATTTCTAGTCATGTCTGTTTTTATGAAATTGTATAAACTTGTGTTTGGTGTGTATATATTTAAGAGTGAAGCCGGGCAGTGGTGGCGCACGCCTTTAATCCCAGCACTTGGGAGGCAGAGGCAGGCGGATTTCTGAGTTCGAGGTCAGCCTGGTCTACAGAGTGAGTTTCAGGACAGTCAGGGCTACACAGAGAAACCCTGTCTCAAAAACAACAACAACAACAAAAAAGAGTAAAAATGTCGCCTTGCAGGATTCTTTCCTTAGTCAGTAGGAAGAGACCCTCTTTGTCTCTTCTAACTAGATTTGGTCTAAAGTTTATTTTTGTCAGATATTAAATGCAATTATTTTCTCCTGATTTCCTTTTTATTTCAAGTTCTGTATTGACATATAGGCAAGCTATTGACCTTTGTATGCTTATTTTTCCATCTTACTTTGTTGACATTTTTCTGTTATCAGTTCATAGAGTTCTTTGCAGAGGGATCTGTAGAATCCTTTAAGGACAGGGACTTGCCATCTGTAAATACAGACGTTAATCCTTTACTTCCCTTTGTGTATTCCTCTGATTTCTAGCTAAGGTTTTAAGCACTATATTGGGTAAGAGCAGGAAATGGTACTGTTGCTTCATTCCAGATTTTAGGAGAAGTTCTGAAGGAGAGTTTGGCATCTATGTTCTCAGGGAAATTGGTCCAGAGTTTTCTTTTTAGTTGCATCCTTATCTGGTTTTGGCGTCGGGATAGATACTTGTTTCACATAACAAGTGTGTAGTGTTCTTTCCCCTTCTGTTTTATGGAACAGTTTGAGGAGTTTTGGCATTAGCTCTTACAAGATTTGGCGGGATTTGATGGTGAACTCATCTGTTGGTCACTGGCAGAATTTCATTACTGCCTTAATCTCACTGATTTTTACGAATCGTTTAACTTGTTTGTATCTCTTTAATTTCGGAAGGTCAGATGTGTATAGGAATTTTCTGTGTCTCTTTTTTTAAAAATAAAAATTTCCAAAGTATACCTTAATGATTTCCCAGATTTCACTGGAAAATGTAGTAACTTCTGCATTTTAATCTCTAATTTTATTAATTTGGGTTTTATCTTTCTTTCTGGTTAGTTTGGCTAGAGGTTTGTCCATGTCGTTTATTGTTTGCAAGAACTAACTCTGTGATCAATTTTGTGTATAGTCTTTTAGTCTCCATTTCAATAATTCCTGCCCTGATTGGTCTTGTTTCTTGCTGTCTAATTCTTTTTCATTTGGATTGTCCTTGCTTTTCCAGGACCTTGAGGTGTATTATTATATTGAGGTTTTTTTTTCATACTTTTAGTGTAAGCACTCATAGACATAAACTTTCCTCTTAGAACTACCTTAGCCGTGTTCCAAATGTTTCCCTGGGTTACACTTTCATTTTCATTTGAATCTAGGCAATTCAAAAATTCCTATTTGGCCAGGCAGTGGTGGCGCATGCCTTTAATCCCAGCACTTGGGAGGCAGAGGCAGGTGGATTTCTGAGTTCGAGGCCAGCCTGGTCTACAGAGTGAGTTCCATGACAGCCAGGGCTACACAGAGAAACCTTGTCTCGAAAAAAAAATTCCTGTTTGATCAACAGTGTATTGCTTGTTTTCTATGTATTTATATTATTCTGCAGTTTGCTTGCCATTGTCTTCTAGTTTTATTGCACTATAATCTGGAAAGATACAAAAGACCGCTTCAAACCTTACAGTTGACAGGACTTGATTTGTGGCCTAGAATGTGGTCTATTTTGGAGGCAGCTCCATAAGCTGCTGAGAAGAATGCATATTGAGTTTCTGTTGCATGGAGTTTTCTGTAGATATCTGTTAAGTCCATTGATCTATGCTACAGTTAAACCCTGAGGTTCTGTTCTTTTCTTGGCTGTTACCTTCCATGTCTCTCTCTGTGTGTGTGTGTGTGTGTGTGTGTGTGTGTGTGTGTGTGCGCGAGCACGTGCTTGTGTGTGTTTCTTATTGAGCATTCTACTTGAAGGCTGAATTCCAAGGACCGCTTGGCCAGGAAAAAACAAACAGCTATAGCATCAGCAACAATATTCTATGCACCAAAGTACAGAAATTCACTTAAAATCAATTACAGTCTACTAATGCCTCACCAATGACCTGAAAGCCAAAAATTCAAGTTTACGGGAGAAGGTACTATGGAGTGAACAATTTTTTAGTGGAAGTAGAAGATGAATGACATAAAGGAAGAAGATATGAAGGGGGCAGGGACAGTGAAGAATTAAGGTTAAATAAGTGAGAGGGAGAGAGAGACACACAAGGATATACATAGAGAGAGACAGAGAGACACAGAGAGAGAGGAAGAAGAAAAAAAAGAAAAGAAGAGGAGGAAGAGGAAGAGGAGGAGGAGGAGGAAGAGAAAGGAGGAGGAGGAGGAAGAGAAAGAGGAGGAGGAAGAGGAGGAGGAGGAGGAGGAGGAGGAGGAGGAGAAGAAGAAGAAGAAGAAGAAGAAGAAGAAGAAGAAGAAGAAGAAGAAGAAGAAGAAGAAGAAGAAGAAGAAGAAGAAGAAGAAGAAGAGTGCCACTGTGGAGGAAAGGAGAAAAGAGAAAAATAATAGAAAAAAAAAATCCCAACATGTCCAAGTAATAAAGTTAAAAACCCAAATTGTAGCTGGAGAGATGGCTCAGCGGTTAAGAGCACCAACTGCTCTTCCAGAGATCCTGAGTTCAATTCCCAGCAACCACATGGTGGCTCACAACCATCTGTAATGGGATCCGATCCCCTCTTCTGGTGTGTCTGAAGACACCTACAGTGTATTCATATACATAAAATAAATAAATCTTAAAAAAAAAAAAACCCAAATTGGGTGAGTGTAAGAAAAGGAACACAATATAAAAAAATCATAGTATTAAAGAAAAACATGATAAATTAAAAATACTATTGATAGTAGAGGTAGGAAGAGAAAGAAATATACAAGACTGAAGAAAACATGAGTAAAACCAAAGTAACAAAGGAAAACTATACTTTCCCTGAATGAGGAGGAAAGCATAAATGGAATTAGATGAATACTAACGAACGAAACAATAGCATTAACAATAATGTGCAAATCCTGATCATACTTGGTGGGGAGAAGGAGGCAAAAAGGATGCATCGGAACTGCTCCCTTGGGGTCACTGACACAAAGGCAGGTTCACGCAGGGGCGGCTGTCTGTAGACATGATGGGCTCCTCTTCCTGCAGTTTACCTGTGCCAGGCCTGTATCTACCAGGGTCAGTGTCCATCACGGCTATCCTCACAGTGACATTTTACTTTTTATTTTCTTTGAGCATGAAGGATCTCTGCTGGCTACATTTAGATTTACATTCTCTGTGCTGGGCAGGTTCCCCAGGTCATCATCACGAGGTGACTAGACCTTCAGCTGGCCTTGTTTCTGAAGTGCGGGAAGCAGCCACAGCAGCAGAGAGATACAGCTAGAGAAACTGTTTTTGCACTTTCCAGTGTATTGATTGCTCTGCTAGAGATGCAGCTGTAGTTATCAGGTACATGCCCAGCGCTTCAGTTTCTAGGGTCTATAGCAGTGAAGAATTTGATCAACCTGCTGTCTTCAGGCAGGTGGATGTCTATGAGCTCGGGGGCCAGCCTCTTCCTCCCGCAGGCTAGGATTAAAGGTGTCCACCTTGGAGGAAACTGTTTTTTTTGTTTGTTTGTTTTTTTGTTTTTTGTTTTTTTTAAAGACAGGGTTTCTCTGTATAGCCCTGGCTGTCCTGGAACTCACTCTGTAGACCAGGCTGGCCTCAAACTCAGAAATCCGCCTGTCTCTGCCTCCTGAGTGCTGGGATCAAAGGCATGCGCCACCACTGCCCGGCACGGAGAAAACTGTTTTTATCCATCCCTGTTTCTGCTTTAGGTTCTGTTGAGTTAAAGGACTTGAAAGCATAGCCACTAACGTCCTATTCAGCTCAAGAACATTGTGGACCTCACACTCAGAATGTCTGAAACTGAAGCTCTGCCCAGCTCAGCTCAGCCAGGCCTCAAAAGGTCTTGGGAGTTTTCGTACTCTCTCACATAACTTTGTCACTGCCTTGAAAACTCCTTTTAGAGACTGAGAAACAGTGTTAAGTACTGACTCTGCACAATAGTTACAAACTAGTTCTTTACTCATCCAGTAGCAGCAAAGCCAATAGGACCAGATCTCCACTTGAGCCTGGAGCATGAATATGCCTGGCTAAGGATGGAACTTGAAAATATCATCCTGAGAGAGGTAACTCAGTCACAAAGGAACAAACATGGTATGTACTCACTGATAAGCGGATATTAGCCCAAAAGTCCAGAATGTCCAAGCTTCACTTTACAGTAACCGCTAGACTGAGAGTGAGGTCCCAGATGGAGGAGTTGGAGAAAGGACTGAAGAAGCTGAGGGAGTTTGCAGCCCCATGGAGGGAGCAACAATGTCAACAGGCCTGACCCCCCCCCCCCATCATCCTGGAGTTTGGACCACCAACCAAAGAATACACATCAAGGGACCCATGGTTCAGACCACATATGTGGCAGAGGATGGCCTCATTGGCCATCAGGGAGAGTAGAGGCCCTTGGACCTGAGGGTGTTAGAGGCCCCAGTAAAGGGGAATGTCAAGGTGGGAATATGGGAATGTGTGGGTGGGTGGGAGGTGGAATTCCCTCATTGAGGCGGGGAGGGGGAGGGGATAGGGGGTTTCCAAAGAGGAGACCTAGAAAAGGGGAAACATTGGAAATGTAAATAAAGTATCAAAAATAAAAAAATAAAAAATAAAAATAAAAAAAAAACCAAATTTTAACTATTTTATATAGGTAAATTTTAACTATTTGTATTTTAACTTTCATGTTTTTGATAACATCTCCAAGTGCTTGATACATGTTGAGTACAGTACTAAGACCATAATATAAGTTATCTCATATTGTAAACTCAAGAATATTGTGAGGGAAATACTAAGGCAGAGAAATTGAACAAGATTGTGCTGAAATTACATAAGAGGTTTAACTCGCACACATGGACTTAACTATATATGTTAGTAATACTGTCTTTGCCTGAATATCTGTATGTGAGCTTATTTTTGTGTTCCTCATAATATTTAACAGCACTTTGTGCTGTACTTACGTTGTAACTCAAATGTGTGTGTGTTCTATAAAATGTTGACACACACAAAAAAAAATCTTTTAAGAAAAAAATAAAAGAACAAAGGAGACATTCAATCAGCTGCAGAGCCTTGAACTATAAAAACGTCTATGGAGGCACGGTACTGCAGTATCTGTGCTTCCAACATCCAGGAAGCAGAGGCTGAAGGATCGTTGCAGGTTCAAAATCAGTCTGGTCTACATAGCATGTTCCGAATAACCAGGGCCACACAGGGAGACACTGTTTCAGCCAAAACAAAACCAAACAAAGTAAGAACTCCCAAATAAGTCAAATACACAACAAGGACAAAAATAAAACCCATCATTTAAAGCCCCTGGGCTATCTAGTTGTTTGCTCTGGAGCTTCAGTCTGACACACACACAGTTGATGGTAGGGTCATCTTCAGGCACATTTCTGCAGACCTTGCACTTACCTTTACTCTTTAAAAATAATGTCTTAAGTGTTCAGCCCCAAGCACATACAAATGTGAATACAGTACTCCTGTATGACATTTGCATAAGAATATAAAAGGAATTGACAGTAACTATTTTATTTGTGGACTTTGGAGAATTCAACCAGGAGCATCACTTTCTTCTGCCTGCCCAGTCACTCACTGGACATCATCTGATCCTGAGATAGTGCATCCCAAGTGCTGCCCCTCCCAGTCACCACTCATAGAGTTCCTCCTCCGATTTCCCCTCCTCTTTGCTCCCCTTTGGGCAGTCCCCCAGCCTCCGCCCTATTCCCTACCATGGCGCATCAAGTCTCTGCAGGATTAGGTGCATTCTCTCCCACTGAGGCCAGACAAGGCAGTCCTCTGCTACAGATGTGTAGGGTGGGAGTGAGTTGGGGGGAGTGGGGAGGTAAGGTGGGGGTGTGTGGGGTGCGTGTATGGGGTGTGTGTGGGGGGCTCTCGGACCAGTCCGTATATATGTACGCACTTTGGTTGGTGGTCCGGTCTCTGGGAGCTCCCAAGCGTCCAGGTTCGTTGACACTGTTGGTCTGTTGGTCTTCTTGTGGGGTTACCATCTCCTTGAAGGCCTTATATCCTTCCCTTAAATGTCCTGTGTTAACTTCCTACCCCTTCTTCACTGCTGCGACCTTCCTTGCAGCCTCAGTTTACCTCTCCGGGAAAGTTACTCGTTCTCCTAACTCTCTAAATGGAAGCGCTCTCATCCACCGAACCTGGAAACTTGGGAAAGCAGAATACATGTTCCGAAACTTCCAGAGAGAAAAGATGTCTTGTTGGAGACTCTATTTAACTACTCAAAGCTTTAAAGCTCCTCTATGTGCAATAGAACACATCACGGCACTGTTAAATGAAGAAGACATCTTACACAGTCTCTGCAGTATGGAAAAGAGAAACCGATCTTTTATCACATGTTGCATTGCTAAATATTTCTTCCTCAGGAGAACTTACCTACTTGTTAGGAAACAGGATGAGCAGGTGGCGCTGAAGTTACTGATGGAAATCCTCTATTTAGGAAATAAAAGGTTTTGTTTATTGCCTCAGTGCCCGGTGCACACGGGGATGCTCAGTAAACAGGAGTTGGTGTGGCGGCTTGTTTTCATCAGTGGCGCTTGTCCAGCAGGATGTCAGCAGAGCCGTGGAACCGCACATTGTTACGGTGAACGCCACTCATGGTCTAGGAAAGCTTTCACATTCTGATGTGTGTAATGAGGCATGCGATGCCTAGCTGACACATGGCTTTCCGCTACTTCAGAACCAGAAACAGTCGCGTTAGTCTGTGGCTTTGTGAGGAGGACACTTTTTTGTGTGTGAACATCAGACTCTTGTCTTCAAAGCTTGGAAATGTCCGTGGTTCCCAGACAGCTGCCGGGCTTATGGAGGGAGTAAATAGGATGCAGTGGCTGCCGCTTTATTTTTTGATGAAGATCAAAAGGAAGGAAAGGGAATCTGTCCACTACTGAGAAAAAGAATTTGGAGTCTGTATGACTGTCATTAAAGTGCTGTCAGAATGTTTTTCTGAGAAAAGAGTTAGAATCTAGTTCGAGGTCCAAAATCTGAAATGCCACAGGGACATACCAAGAGTGTCCCCTCTCAAGCCTCAGAGTTCTAGCCTGACCCTGTCAATGTCTTAGCCTTTAAGTAGATTAGTTGATTCTAATAGCCCATTAAAGCTCAAATGCAGGATAAGGTAGCTAAAAAAATCTCTTATTTTTAGGAGAGTAATAATTTCTCCTCTTGAAGCTTCTGGATAAAACATCTTAAAGAAAACATGTTACAGCAATGTATGTGTTACTTGTCACCTGACATAATCAAGTTGAAGAGAGAAAGTTTACTCTGGCTCATAGTTCAAGGGTGTGGTCCATCATGGGGGTGAGGCCACTGATCAAAGTTGATCCACAGTCAGGAGAGAGAAGGTGGTAAATGCTGATGCTCCACTTGCTTTCTTGCTTCTGTACAGCCCAGGACCCCAGCCCATGGAATGGCACTGCATAAACTTAGAGTGGGCCTTCCTATCTCAATTAACCTCATCTAGAAACCTCCTAGTCACACCCAGAGATTTGTTTCCTGGGTGATTCTAGATCATTGGTTCTCAGCCAATCAGTTCTGCCCCCTCAGGGTTGCATACCAGAGGTTTACATCATGATTCATCACAGTAGCAAAGTTACAGTTATGACGGAAGTAGCAACAGAAATAATTATATGGTTGGTGGTCACCACAGTATGAGGAACTGAATTAGAGGACTGCAGAATTAGGACGGTTGAGGACCGATGCTCTAGATTTTATTAAATTGTCAGTCAATACCATCACAGGTAATAATGTTGAAAAGATATGTCAGATAAAGGAGATTAATTCTGGTGTGTTTTCTTCTTTGATGTTTTCTATGGCTAAGAGACTGTCATTGTGTTTGGGTACATTGTGTAAAGTATTCAATAGTTAATTCTGCACTGGCAGAGAGCTAATGGCCAATCGCCTATCTCATATTTTGTAAATATTCATTGTTCCTCACCTGCCTAAGGCTTTAATAATGAACAGATGATCAATAGCTGGGCAGGAAGTGAAAGGCGGGACTTCCGGGTATAGAGAAGGATTCTGGGAGAAGAATTGCGGAGGTGAACGAGGGACCAGAGAGGAACAGAGAGGGAGGAGCAGAGAGGTAGAGCTGGCCATGTGGCAGGCACAGTGCCAGGATTAGTCAGGTTAGGTAGCTGGGAGACTGCTCTAGCTGAAAGGCCTAAGCTTTAGCATATTAAAGAGCTGTTGTGTCATTATTTATATTGCTGGCAGGTCCGAGTTAATTACACTTTATACTTTTTTATTCTATTTCTTTTTTTTTTCTTTTAATAGTAGCTTTATTGAGTTCAGGTGAAAACTATCCATTAGATTTAGCAAAAACAAAAACAAAAACGAACAACCAAACCAAAAAAAAAAAAAAAAAAAAAAACCAGAGCAACAACAAAAAACAGTCAAAGTCAGTGATCTTTGAACTAGATCTCAGCTTATTGTGAAAGTTTTCTGAGGTTAGAATATAATCTGTTAAACATAAAATACTTAAAAATTTTTTGCTTAATACATTCTAATGGTAATTACATTCCTGTTGACAAACTGATAAGTTTTTACTAATTGATACTCTTTAGCCAAAGGTTGGTAAACTCTCAGTTGTCTTTGTGAGTACAGAGTATCAATGGGAAGAGTTGAAGTTATGAAATATATTTAAAACAATTTTTAAACTTAAGTATAGTTTGAACATATTCTTCCTCTCCACCAAGTCCTTCCAAATGACACTATAGTTTCTAATTATCACCTTTGGTCTCTTTAGAGCAAATTTTGGCAATGATCCTTTAAAAAGCTACTTTTCTCCTTTTAAATAGAGGAAAGACAGTCTTGGGTGATTACAACTTTGATTTCCTTTAACTGTGTATTTTATATTGAAAGTTAACCCCCTCCTACCCCGCCATTATCAGTAGCTATCAGTCAATACCAGTAGCTATCAGCTGCGCCAGTCCACTGAAAGAGGAGAACAGAATTTCTAAAAGGCAAGGTATGAATCCTTTCTTGGCAAAGTGAGCTTGAAAGCAGGTTCTAACAAGTCAGTCTTTTCTCTAGGGAAAGAGGGTCACATTTTGTGAAAATATTGGTTGCCTTCATTTAAAAAAAAAAAAAAATCAGCTGCCAAAGCTAAAACTAGCAACAGTGGTCAAGAATCACCCAGGTGGCACCTACCTTCCTTGATGAAGAGCGATTAAAACAATATGTAAGTGGGAACACTCATAAAGACAGCTCCTCAGTGTGTCTGCTTCCACCTGGAGCATTTTCTAACAAAACAAACACATGCGGGGCCACAGCTGAAGTTTAGTGAAGTTTCGTAGCTATAATAAACTTCCCTAAGATAATCTAGAAATAAATCATGGATAAAAGATATTGAACTTTAGGACAAAATCAATGTGAGTTCCCGATAGTCTGAGGATACTTCTGCTCTGAGAAGCCATGTCACGGCACACCTGAGAGGTGTGGGGGATAATTCATTTACTGTATGACTGATGTAGCTCTATACTATATGACGATGTATCTCAGATTTTTGAAAATTTCTTTCTATTCATTCAGTCAATATATTTGAATACCCACTGGGTGCCAGTCGGGCCACCAGAGCAGATGCTTTCCTGACTTTATTCATCTTTTCATTGAGATCAGTAGTCAGCAAACTGGGGCTCATGGACCAAATCTAGCCCATAGCCTATTTTTACAAATAAGGTTTTATAAGGACACAAATATCTTCACTTTTTTTTTTCATACAATGGCAGGGTCCTGACATGCTCTGTGTATTGACAATTTTTTGTGATTATGATAAACACCTGCAGGAAGTAACTTAGGAGGGGAAGGATTTATTAGGGCTCATGGTTTCATGGGGTGAAGTTCATCATGGTGGAGAAAGCTGGGAGCTGGCTGCTTGCTTACTCTTGGCAGATTGGGAAGCAGAACGAGGTAAATGCTGGATCTCATCCAGCTTTCTTTCCTCTGCTCCTTTAATTCAAGTCGAGCCCCCAGCCTATGGTATAGTGCCTCCCAGATTCAGAGCGTGTGTTCACTACTCTGTTGATACTCCCTGAAAACATCCTCACAGCCCCACCCAGCTGTGTGTCCTAGTGATTCTCGATCCCAACGGTTGACAAAGAAGATTCATCAGCACATTTTGAAAGCTTAACAATACTTATTATTTGTCCATGCATCTTGGCTTGCAAATGTTCAGTGCAGTGAGTTATAGGTCTTGTTTGAGGCCTCTGGCTTCTGCTACACTACCAATACTGGATCCTCACCAGGACTCCTCTCAGATACTCTGTTGTTGCCCTGTGTCATGGAGATTCTGCAGCTTTGGATCTCAAGGACAGGCCCCTTCACATGCTCTAGCAGATCATAGATAGGGTGGCTGTTGGGGTGGGCCAACTCAGAGTTCGGGCTGTGAGCCTGGGTAGAAGCTGAATTGGTCTCACACCCTCAGGCTGGCTGTCCCGTGCTCCATTTCCCCCACCCAAGGCCAGCTCTACCTTGCTGTCCAGGCAAGGTACAGGTCCTACTCTCCTGAGGGTTGCAGTTGGTGAGGAGCAGGGTCAGATCTCCAGTTCTTATGACCTTGGGGCCACATGGTGACACACTGTCGTTTCCAGGACAAGATTTTGTTTTGTTTTGTTTCTTTTAAAAAATGTTTAATTTAATTTTTATTTTTTGTTTTCTTTTGTGAGGGAGGTTGCAAGGGCAGAGAGTGGATAAGGAAGGACGAGAAGATGAAGTGGGATTGAGGTTGCATGGTGTGAAATTCACAAAGAATCGATGACAAGTTAAGATGATACTTATTATTTGGTCCCTTGTAGAAACAAACCATCAGCTTCAGTCTAGTCTCTCTCTGAATCCATAAATCTAAGACGGGGATAGGAAAGAAACACCAAAAATGCTGGCTAGCAAAAGTCACAATGTCCACTCAAGTCACTGTACATCATCTGAATAATTCCAAGGGCGTGTGCTTGGTAAAAGACCATTTTAAGGTGTTTATTTGGGGAATAGGTTGAAAAAGTGTGTCTTAATCATGACTTAACATGACAGAATAAATAATGAACTGTACCATCTCCTAATGACAGGATCAGAGTGTCTTTGCAGAGGGAGGGAATGTGCCTAGAAATTAATGCTGGAAAAGAATCCGATAAGAGAAAGACTATAGCCAACATGGCAGAATCTCTAATGCTTTCTGGCCAAGGAGTTTGAGGGCTATCGGAGCCAAACCATTATCCTGTTGAAAACAAGTTCTCTGGTTGAAGTGGAGAGTCTTATCTTGTGAGCTAGAATTCACAGGCAGAAGGCAGAATGCCATCCCCATGTCAGTGAATTTTCAATTCAAGAACCTCTACTATTGACATTAGGTCTTGAGCCTAATTCTGGGCTGTGAAGTAAAGGGGTCATCAGGGAAGACGGGGGACTTCAGGTCAATTTCTAGTCTGCTTAGGTTCAATTGATGCACCCCACCCCTCTACCACCTTCTCTGACCGTGCCTGTTGAAGCTCGTCTATCCTGGAAAGACACCAAGGAGGCAGCTCGCTTTTCAAACCCACACTCAAGCACCTACAAAGACACTCGTGTACTCTTCATGTGGTAGATGGTGCTAAGCTCGCTGTGTGCGAAAGATGTCTTTCGACTAGTTTTTAAGCTGTTGGGGGAAAATGGCTCCCATGAAAATACTTTGTGTTGGAAGGAAAAAAAAATGTGAAAAGGAAGAACTTCAGTTTCATTAAATCCTTAAAAGAGGTGTGACCTCATTTCTTTAATTAAATTAGTTTCACTTGTTCAAAGTGTATGATATCAAACTTGATGAACCATAAATTGTCCATAAATAGGGTGACCAATTCAAGTAAAGAACTTCATTTGATCTAGGAAAAATAAAGTCAATACTCTGAAGAGAGAAATGGCATCACAGCAAAGTGAATTTATCAGAAAGCGAGACACCTTAGTGGGCTTGGCAGGAGTTGGTTTCGGGACTTAGATCTTCCGACTGGGCATTGTGACTACATTGCTTATCACTGGAGGATCGTGATGTCACTTCATCTTAAGAAATCTTTGTCTTTGTTTTACAGATTTTTAAAAAAAAGAAAACCAAGTATCCCAGTTGACTAAAAGATAGTTATTTCTGTTTTTCTTTCACTTGATAAAGCAACGAGGATTTGGAGAAATTCAGTTGCTTTCTTTGACCATTGTTCAATGTCAATGCTGGGTCTACATGAGAGCTGTGAGTTACAAACATAGGCTGTGTGTAGACATGGGAAGATCATGTTCTGCTTTCTTGGAAACTGACTCTTATTCATTCCGTCTTGATTTCCTGTCCAGCGGCTCTGTCTTCTAACTTGGTGTAGTAGACAGTTGGTATAGTCCCGGCTTCGCATCTGTCCTGGAATCAGGTGCGAGGATCTTTCTGATTGAATTATTTTCCATTAAAAATATTATCACATGCACAGCAGACATTACTATAATAGTATAAGGATTGAGCTACATCACGCACACAAAGCACTTAGCAGAGTGTTCCCCATTTAGTACTAAGAAAACATGGAGTATCAGAATTCAAAGACTCCATGCCTCCTGTTAAAAATTAGACTTATGAGCTTAAATCTCAGTATGAGAGTCTAAACATTTAATTCCATATCTAGCCTATTTCCTGGGTAAGAAGTATCATAGGTATGATGGGTCATTTTGTCCTGAGCTTGAGAGCTGAGCTGGGAAGAAGTGGAGAGGCTCAGTCTCCTTATACTTTGCCCAGGACCCAAGTAAGAAGTGTGTAGATAAGACCTGGAGGAGCTGGGGATTGCTGTAGACACATCTATCCTGAGGATGGAAGTGGGAATTAAAGGGGATCTTGGTGGGGGCAAAGAAGGCACATTATTTAATTAATATTACAGTTTGGCTTTGTGACAGTGGAGCAGTACCCCCCAAAGAACTTTCTATAAAGAATGAGGACATAGTTGAGTATAGGCGACAGCCCAGTGTACTATATGCTTTTGCAATCGGATGTCCCGAGTAAACTTCACAGCACATGAGGTGGCTGCCATTGCTTCAGTTCAGATGATTAAACAGAGACTACAAGAAGTCCAGACATTTTTATGAGACCACGAAGCAGGGAAATGGTAGGCTTGCATTAAAATTGAGCCTGCAAACTTGAACGTCTATATCCTGTCGTGTCGTTTTGTTTTTGTGGTACTGGCTATTAAACCCAGAGCTTTGCAGACTTCGTGAGAAAGCTGTGTCATTGAGCTACAGCCCCAGCCCTTCCACAGTAGGGTCTTGCTAACTTGTGAAGGCTGGTCTCAAACTTGCAAATCCTCCTGCCCCTCCCTCCCAAGAGGCTGAGATGATAGATATATGTTACACCCAGGTTATTTTATTTTAAATAATTAAGTATGACACTCTTCTAAAATATATTTAGACAAATAGGAAGGAGCATGTAGGAGCAATTCTAAAGAATGGTATTACGGGATTGAGCAGCAGGTTTGAGTTAAAAATCCCCCAAGGCTCAAGGTGCAGGAAGCTCAGGTGAAACCTTCTTAACCAGAGTTAAACAGGAGGCTAGGAGGACAACCAGAGCCCCACCCCCTCCCCCTCCCGCCCACCCTGTGCCCTTTCTCACTACTGCATCTCACATGGTGTTTCCTTCAAGGTTCAAGACACGCTCTGTGTTGTGGAGAACCTCAGGTTTAGGTGATGAGTTATTTTGGGGTGGGAATCTCAGCTTTGCAACTTCAGGTTCTGTAAGAGTTGGAAAACCAGTCGAGATAACCTCACCTGGAAGAAAAAGGCCAAATTATGCAAAGGGCTTAGTATAATTGTAATGTTATTTATAGTATTGCAATTTCCCCCTGTTTTTTTAAACTTAATTGCTATCCTCTTCTCTCCCGATCCTGGTAAAATAGGTCTCAAGACAGAAATTGCATCATTGTAAATAGTTTTCTGGAGAGGGCTTTTGTTGTCGTTTTAGACAGGTGCTCTTTAGATAGAATTCACCTGGGATCCACTATGTAGTTCGAGCAGGACTTGAACTCATGGCGATTCTTCTGGGGAGTGTTTTTAACACAAAGAAGAAAGGAAGCCGTCTAGGCAGCAGGAGAAAATGGCTTGCAACACATTCCAAGCCTAGACTTGTGGATTCCACAAGTCTTTCAAAGGTAGCGACTGTGATTTGTACAAGGTCTGAGTTTTGGTAGCTCCTGGGAGAGGGTATAGCTTTGCGAGAGAGCTATGTTCTCTTTGCCAAGAGCTGTTCCCGAGAGGGATCCATCTCTGGACTGCTAAGCAGGCAGCTGTGGGTAGCTGTGGGACGGAGTAGAGCCCGGAGTGAAGAAATGCCACAGCATTAGGTAAAATTGATCATCCATTGACTTATGTTTTTCATCATCCATTTCCGTGATTTCCCTGCTCAGGGCTGCAAGGCTCGCGACTCATGTTTACTGAGCATGCGCATGGCATACCTGTCTCTTAGACTCTCCCGCTGAGTCTCCAAAGTAAGCTTAAGGAAAGATGACCCAATTGGCCATAGGACTTCCTTAAGGTGTTCTGAGCAAAGTAATGCATACATTGCTTCGCACCTGGTGCTCTGTCCCTCTCTGCCTCACCAAACCTTTTCTACTTAGTTTCTAACAACGTTACAATGTATAGTATTCTTTCCGTAGATGTTTGTAAAACAAGACACATCATCTAGCCATCTTGCCTTGTGTTTATTTTATCTTAAAAGCTCTTTAATATATGTTGCTCAGTCTGTACGGGGCTGTACAATAAAATCTGGCAACCATCAAGGATCTGTACACCAAGGTGAAGACAAAATCATTTCATCATGTGCATGAGGGAGCCCTTAATTTAATTTAAAATCTCTTCATCAAAACCTTTTATAATATAATACAAATATGGCCTTGAGTGGAGGCCAGTTTCTTAGGACCCCACATAAAGAGTTAAGTTTAGTCTCTCTCTCTCTTTTTTTTTTTAACTTTTAATGTTAACTTAAGGGTTTTTCAAAGCAATAACACAATAATAAAGTTCATGATTATAGCAAATTGGGATGTGATTTCTTCAAGGCTATTGAGGTAATCTCAACTTAGTAACAATGTAGTTTTCTTTCCTTGGTTTCTTATTCCTGTGTGATTTCAGGAGTTGCTGAAAAAGTAACATAGATTTTTTTTTTTTTTTTATGCCAAAGGAAATGATGTTTCTTGGTAAAATCTTTCTCTGTATCCTGCAGAGTTGATGACAGCCCAGATGATTTTTTTTTTTCAACCTCTTTTGAAATCTTTAAGATGACTTTGAAAACCTTTTTCGGTTTAGTCTCATAAGTTTTACACACACACACACACACACACACACACACACACACACACACACACGCGCCATACAGAATATGGAGTTACATGACAATATTGCCACATACACATGTAATGTGCCTTGGTCATATTAACCCTTTCTATTACTCACCTCTAATTATAGCTCCTTTGTTCCCTTTTTTAGCTTCATGCATTTCCGCCTCATTCTTTCTCGTTCTCTGTCTCCTTTTTTGTTTCCTAGCTTCTACACATGAGAGAAAATGTAAACTACTTGCTGTGTGCGCCTGGCCCATTTTGCTTAGTGTGATTATCTCCGGTTCCATCCATTTTCCTGCAAAAGGTATCATTTCATTCTTATTTATGACTAAAATTGCATTGTAGAATATGCACTATGTTTTATTAAAGGATAGTTTTCAAATAAAGAGAAACAGATAGCTATAAACACATTGTCTTACTCAGGGTTTCTATTCCTGCACAAACATCATGACCAAGAAGCAAGTTGGGGAGGAAAGAGTTTATTCAGTTTACACTTCCACATTGCTGTTCATCACCGAAGGAAGTCAGGCCTGGAGCTCAAGCAGGTCAGGAAGCAGGAGCTGATGCAGAGGCCATGGAGGGATGTTACTTATTGGCTTGCTTCTCCTGGTTTGCTTAACTTGCTTTCTTATAGAACCCAAGACTACCAGCCCAGGGGATGGCACCACCCACAATAGGCCCTTCCCCCTTGATCACTAATTGAGAAAATGCCTTACAGCTGGATCTCATGGAGGCATTTCCTCAAGGGAGGCTCCTTTCTCTCCAGTTTGTGTCAAGTTTGACACACAAAACCAACAAGTACACACATGAAAAAATGTTCAACATCTTTAACCACTGGGGCTGGACGTGATGACACATGCCTATAATCCCAGATGAAGGCAGGAGGAGCAAGAGTTCAAGGCCATCTTTGGCTACATAGTGAGTATGCAGGCAGTATGGGCTATGTGAGAGTCTATCTCAAAAACAAGAAAAACAAGCAAACAACTCCACCTCTTCCAACCCAAAAGCTGAATGAGTTGTGTCTTTTCCCAGTCAGAAAGGCTACCATCCAGAAAACAGGCAATTCCTGGAAGGACTGGTCTGGGGAGAAGAGCTTATTCACTACCACAAAAGTCTATAAATGAGTCCAGTCAATATGGAAATCAGCATGGAGGTTCACCAAAACAAACAAACAAACAAACAAACAAACAAACAACAACAACAAAAAAACCATGTTGCTTTTAATCAAACTTTTTTAAAAAAATTCAAACAGGTTGACTTTTAAGTCGTATTCTTCGGCCACTAAATTTCTAAATTCTTCTGTCCAGTCAATGAATGATGCTGATTCTATGTAACCATCTACATAATGTTGATGAATCCTACCGCATCTTCGGTTTCCCAGAAACAGCCACTTTGTATCGTTCATATTTCTTATAATGAAGTATATAAGAAACAAAGCCTTTTTTTTTTTTTTTTTTTTTTTTAAGTCAAACTAACGTTGTTCAGCGGAGAACTGTGGAGTCATTCTAGGCCGAGTCTACGGCCAATGTGCCTTTCCTCGTAGGTAACTGATAGACGCAGAGATTGGCCTCTGACCTTTGATTTGGATCCTAACACTGAATTTGCTTTCTTGAGCAGCTCACCATGCTTTCTACTCAGGGTAGTCATTTCCACAGAGCCTTCTTTCCGGGAGTTTTCTGAAGACTTAATTTAAACAGACTAGCTTCCCAAGATACAGTAACATGACTTCCAGCACTTAGAAACGTTTCTTGGTTTCTTTTTAGTATCTCACTGGTTAGGCATTTCCCATCAATGCCTCCCAAAGAGGAAATGTTCTTGAGTGTTGACCACCCTGATTAGTAAAAACATTACAGCACAAAGGGACTTAAAACTTGTATGCTTTAAAGATTAAGTAATTAAAAAGTACTCTTTGTTCTTACTTTTATGTGTAGGAAAATGTTAAGGTTAATTCTCTGACCATGTGGGATAATTTGACTCTCAATCAGTAAATTTAAAAGATCTTTCATAACATAAAAAGCTTCAGTTCTGCCAAGGACAAATGACTGGCACTAAGATTCCTTTGTTAGCTTGAGTCATTGATATGTAAAACAAAAGAAAATTCTTTGGCAGAAACTGTGGAATGTCCAGATGGTTTCTATCTATTTTCTCATTGATTGTATAATTAAAATCCCCTTTAATCATCAGAAAAAAAATTGAGATAGAATGCTTGAAATAGGACCCTACTGTACTTTAAAGAAATACGTCTTTGGTGGTAGGTTCATGACTAATGAGCTACTGGCAGCCTTTTTGCAAATATGTTTATAGGGAGAAGATACCCAGGTTGTTCACTTCAGATGAAAATGCCTATTTGTAGCATTATATTGGTTATGCCAAATAAGATCAACCTTTGGTCTATTGCACAGTAATTAAGTGAATATAAATTAGTATTGATTGAGGAATTTTGGGGTTGTTTCTCTTTCCTTGAAGAAAGATTCACACCTTTAAGGTATTAATCACATTAGCAGTGAGGTTAACTACTTAAGGAAGACATCAATAGCTTTGTCAATAAACATGTAGTTGGTGTCCTTATGTATAGAATTTTGTTTACTCATGGAATTGAAACAGCAGCTATCTGTATTCTGTGAGGCTACAAAACTAACATTTGTATGAGTTCCTCTCTCCAAACATTTCTATGAATTCCTTCCATCTGCTGGTGAGTAGATTCCTGTCTGTTTATACACATAAAATCTG
The DNA here is from genome assembly GCA_028551405.1 of Uromys caudimaculatus. Classification (NCBI taxonomy): domain Eukaryota; kingdom Metazoa; phylum Chordata; class Mammalia; order Rodentia; family Muridae; genus Uromys; species Uromys caudimaculatus. Next base: position 69,155,478 of record CM052707.1, on the reverse strand, counting down.
AATGTATATGCATGGTTTTTGTTGGTAGATCTTTTTAGGTTGAATTACAACTTCCAACTCTGTGGTGACCTTTTATGATATCCAAATGTATATCTTTTATGTATCTGTTTCTCCTTGTTTATAGGTCTGAATGATAGTTTGAAAGTGGAAAACCATTCAGTTCCATTGATTGACTAATAACCCCATTTTAAAAATATCTTTACCTATGGTCTTTATTTTTTGGCTAAGGGATAATATTTTAGAATATAAATGAGAAAAAATAGGAACATAAAATTTCAGTGGTGGTTTGAATATGAATGACCTCCATAGGCTCATGTATTTAAATGTGTGGTCTTTAGAGAGTGGCACTACTTGGGAGGGATTAGGAGGTGTGGCCTTGTTCGAGGAAGTGTGTCATTGGGGGTAGGCTTTGGGGTTTCAAAAGCTCAAGCCAGGTCTAGCGTCTCTCTCCTCCTGCTGCCAGAAGGTTGGAATGTTGAACTCTCCAGCACCTTCTCCAGCATTGTGTCTGCCTGCATGCTGCCATGCTTCCTGTCATGATGACAATGGGCTAAATCTCTGAAAATGCAAGGCAGCCCCAATTAAATGCTTTCCTTTATAAGAGTCTCTGGTCATGGTGTCTCTTTACAATAGAACACTGACTATGACAATCTCTTCTTAAAAGTTCAGTGAAAAGGCCATGGAGGATCTGATACTACTATGTTGCTGGTTTCTACTTGTTGGGTTCAGAGAAAAAGTGAGAGGGAAATTTGTTGAGAAGGCTTTGTTTGTTGTGGCTCTTTGCAAGCATATGTGAGTTCTGCTGGTCAGTGACTCACATCAGTGACCAAAAGACACAGGGTAATAGTGTTGAGCGCACCCATCCTGATAACGGCTGTATTCATCAGACACTCACCTGCGTTGTCTCATTTAACCTTTACAACAACCCAGAGATTAGTACCACCATCATCTTTGTTCCACGAATGAGGATGGAAAAGAATGAGAAAGGCCAAATAACTTGGAGGACTGCCATTCAGTCTGGGTAATGGCTTGACAGGATGCTTCTTCAAATATTTGTTCTGCATTCACTAGCGTCAGCATTGCATAAGCACGCTGAGCTGTTGACCAGCATTGCAACAGGAATTTGAAAGATCCATATCTATGCCAGGGAACCTATCTGCATTAGGAAGTATTGATGACTGATGCAGTCAAATTCTTGAAAGATACAAAACTGTCTTAATATCTGCTTTGTATTTTCAAACCCAGATATTCTCTTATTCTCATTCTGTCTCTCTCTCTCTCTCTCTCTCTCTCTCTCTCTCTCTCTCTCTCTCTCTCTCTCTCTGTGTGCATGCATGTGTTAGGTTGTCATAACAGTTTTAGTTGGTATATTACTAATTTGTTATTTGATATCTCTTTGCTACTACAGTATGACTGATTATTTAGCATATTATATAGTCTTAAATCTGGGGGGGGGTTAGGACAAGTAGCTCTCTAGTTCATAAAATTCAAGTCACATCCTTTTCCCAGTACATATTTTAAAATTTCCAAACCAGCACATCTCTTGCAACTGATGTTACATTGCGTTCAATTAGTTGGCTGCACCATTTCCTTTCTTCGTGGCACCAGAAATAACAGTGCAGCTCAAAAACTGATGTTTTCGATGCGATGAAAGATAACATCTCAATTTTATACAGGCAACTGTGGAGTTTAATTTGTTTCTTGTAGGTTACACAGCTAAAGACTGGTTATGACATTTGATGGTTGATTGCTGAGAAAATCAACTTCTTATTCATTCTGACCACAGCTGGGCCAATATTGTCCAATTTTTCTTATAATTAGATTTGGCATAAGACAAAGTTCTGGACAGTGGAACACAAATGGGTAAGCAGACCCAGAAAACCACTGGGTTTTCTCTACTTTTGTTTTCCCATGTGTGCTGGCTGGATACCAGTATGCAGGTAAATCCCGGGATCTACATGATGGTGGCTGGCCTATGGGGAGTACGTGCTCCATACCCTTCGCATCTTTTAGTCTGTCAACTGACTGCTCACAAGTGAGAGACAAACTTACGTTTAAAATGTGGGATTAAGGGGTTGTACACACATTTTGTTATCTTTAATATATTTGTAGAACTAAGACTCAAAACGGTATCATTATCATTCTAAAATCTGTCTTTTAAACTAGCATTTCTTGATGCTGATTGTGTTATAGTGAAGTTTTCAAAACAGTTGAGCAAATTTCTTACTATATGACAAAGCTACAGTCAGTACCCGCTCTGAATCCCATGCAAATGTGATACGTGGTTTTGATAGTAATCTTCTCTATGTTAAGATGTCATACTTTACACAGGACAGTTTTTTTCTTGTTACTATATATTCATTGTGTAAGACAATGGGAGTCATTACAGCATTTTCAGATATTTATATCACCTGCGACTCTCTGATTCTGTCCGCCCACATTGCTCTTTCTTCTTTACCTTCTTCTATTGGTTCCCTTCTTTCCTCTACTCCTTTTTCTATGTTCAGCTTTGAAAATCTAGATTCTCCATGACAGAAAACACCTATTTGTCTTTCTGCATCTGGCTTGTCCTGTTAAACACAATGCTCCCTCATTCTAGCATTTTTCTTGCAAACGATGTGATTTCATTCCCCTTGACATGGGATAAAACTCTACTGACTACACACATTTTCTTTATCCATTCACCTATTGCTGACAGGCATCAGGGTTGGTCCCGTTGATCCAGTTGGGAATATTGCTGCTCCGACCATAGGTGTGCAGGTATCTGTGTTAAATGCTGAGGCCGTATAGCTGGATCGTTCCATTTTGAGAGACTGAGCAACCTAAGTCACGCGTCCACAGTAGATGCCCTAGTTTTACTCCCACAGTTCATACAGCCTGCCATTCCTCTTCTGTAACACTGCCAGCTTTTGATGTTTAGTTCCTTGGTGGCAGTCATTAGTCATTTTGATGGCTGTGAGACAGATACTCAACAAAAATTTGGTTTGCATTTCATTTAAGGACAAGAAAGTTAAGTGTTTTACATGTACTAACCTCTACCTTTTGAGAACTGTCTCCACAACTTACTTGTCCATTTGTTGGTTGTGTATCTTGTTATCTAACTTTTTACATTCTTCACATATTCTAGACATTAATTTCCTATTGCAAGCTACCTGGCAAAGGCTTTCCCCAGTCTGTAGGCTAATCTATTGACTCTGTTAATTGTTTCTTTTGCTGTGCTGAGGATTTTGAATTTCATGCATCCATTAATTCTTGCTGTCATTTCTTGAACTTTTGGAGTTATCAAGAAAGCCATTGGCTAGGCTTGTCTTATTGGAATAGTCCTATGTTGTTCTTTGAGTCTAGAAGTTTTAAAGCTTTATGTCCTAGGGCACTTGATTCACTTTGAATTGATGTCCACACAGCATGAGAAATAAGACTCTAGTTCTATTTGTCTATATATAAATACCTAGTTTTCGCCCATGAAGCTGTCTTCTGTAATGTGTGGTTTGCTACCTTTGTCAAAAAATAAATTGATTGTAGGTGCAGAAGCCTTTTGCGCAGTGGGAAGGGGAGTGTTCTCTATTCTGTTCTATTTGTTAATCAATCAATTAATTAATTAATCAATCAATTGATTTAATTTACATCCCAGTATCAGCCCTGCCCCAGTCTCCTGTCATTCCCCCTGCCCTGTTTTGTTCCCTTGGGTTCCTTCTTTTCACTGGCATAAACATTTTACAACAGGCTTCCAGACCTTAGTAGGTCCTCAGACAAGGACCTCCATTATGGAAGGACCATTCAATCCATAAAACTCAGCATGGAGACACCACTTCCTGCTAAAATGAAAAGAAAGACCTAATCCATCAACGTCCGCAGTTCTGGCAAAGTCTCTTAAGTGTACTAACCTTGCTTTTTGGCTTCTGTAGTTCTGCTTCTGGCTAACTGTTCTTGTTACCTGAAGTATGTCAACCCAAGATAGGATTTTTGTGCTAGAGGGTATACTGAGATTCTAAATCCTCAGGGTAGTTTCTGGCTAGTTAATAAAGACTTTCTATCGTCTTAAACCTGTGTCTGAGTAGTCTTCTCTGGTGGATACTGTACACCATTCTCATTTGTAAAAGCAGTTGAATGGAGTATGCCCTTTGTGGTGAGTATTTTGCTTGAGTTTATTTGGTCATTTTAAAAGTATTAGTATTAAGTGTTAGTGATGAAATTAAATAGATGGCTTTCTTTCAAATATCTATGTTTAATCACAGCTAGATCAAATACTTCGGTTGCCAAATGACGAGATCATGTGTGTACGTGATGTTAGGTAGCAATGCAAGCTGCAGCAGCTAAGAGGAAGGGACAGCCTCTGATTTTGGTCATGCACTGAACAGTCAAGGGACTGATTTCCTTTTCCAAGAAACCGTTCCAGAAACAAAATGTTTTTGCCTGAGCTTAAATGAAAAGCAGATACTGAAAAGACTTGAAACTGAAAAATAATAGATTCGCTGGCATCAGGTACTGAAGGGGCTGCTCATTATTTAGATTTTTCAAAAAAAAAATTGGCTATGCTTGTTAGCTGGGGGTCCAAAAGTTCTCTGGAAATTATTTTCTATGTTAACCATAAAACTACTAAACAGTTTATTATTGTCAAATTCACTTAAAATGGATAACCCTGATCTCTAAGTAATTCCCTTTAGGGACTAGCCTGTGGTTAGGATACATTTTAGAAGTCCATTGTTAAGCATCTCAATAAATCAATAGAAGGCAGGAAAATCTGATGTTTCTGTGGAAATTTCCATGATTTCATTACTCTTTGCATACTATTAAAGCTAGCGATTCTTGAACTAGAGAATCTGAGGCTAGCATTTTCTTAGTTTAAGATATAGTTTATGAATGGAAAGAACGCTGCTGTGGAATCTGTTTTCCTTCACGTCCAGACCCTATCTCCATGCTCTCCAAGTTCACCTTCAGCCACTGTCAACCTAGATTAGTTTTGTTATTAAGTCACACCCCTGGCCTACTTATTTGCCAGAAGAACACTGCAGGCATTAAGTGTGTCGTCTGATAGAAGATATTGCATAGATCATACAGTGAGTCTACAATATAGATTTTTAGCTGTGGGTAAACAACCCCCTTTTGCCTGGTATTGAGGTTTGGAACAGTTGAGTATACTTTTGGATCAGTAAGATACACTAAAATTGCACATAAAATGCCTGGCTCACAGTACCATTATTTATGAAATACACGTCAAGAAGAGCTTAACGATTCTAGCAGTTAGGACTAAATTTGTTGACTGAAAGGTTGCTTATTTAGTTATTGATCTTTCTTTTAAAAAGATAATGACTTTAAAAATTACCTGCATATTGAGGATAATAGTAGATTTTTCTATATCAAAAAACATCAAATTTATTGTAGTCCCAAAAACTCTTGGTTCAATAACAGTGAAGAAATTACAGACCAAGAGTCTTATTAAGGGTTACATCTGGCCCTTCCTACCCCAGGGTTCTGTGTTTGGGTAATTAACCAATTAACTAACTTTGTTGGTTTTTTGGCTATCAAAATATCAAATAGCAAATCAAACTTGAAATATCAAATATAAAATTTGAAAAACATCAAAAAATAAATAAAATTTTATGTCTGCAATGAACATATATAGTTTTTATTTCCTAAGCATATAGCATAATAATTGACTGCATAATACTTCTACTGTATTAGGTATTATAAATGATATAGAGAAGAATCAAGGCATATAGGAGAATGTGTGTTGTCTATATGTGTATACAATTATGGAATATAAGCATCTATAGTAATTGGTATCTCTGAAGAATTATGGAGCAAATCCTTTGTAAATACCACAGGACGAATATATTTTAAAATGGTTTATTTTCCATTTGCTTGCTTTCCGTGTTGTGATGTTCACTTCCAGGGGTCACTAAACATGGCTGCCCTTTTCTGTGAATTCAAGAAGAGTGATTTCGAAGTTCCCTATGCAAGCTTTTGCACAGAATCCAAAGTCCAGGCTTTACATGCCTTAAAAAATAAATATCATGTCAACACTTTCCCCCCCTTTTTATTTTCCCTGGGCTGTGGCTTGTGAAACATGCGTGATGTGTATTGGCTTTCTCTTGGAAATGACTTGCTTCCTCTCATGAGATGCTGTAATCCAAAGCCCCAAAGAGCTTGGACCATCCAAACACTGCGTGTCTCAGCATTTGGTCTCGTAGAATATAGTATGTGCAGCAAGAACACCTATTAGATTCCTGCAGACTTTGAGCTTGGACAATCAATCTTAGAAAAAAAAACCAACTAAGTTCCTAAACACTGGTGGAGTTGTCCATCTGTTACGGTCCTAAAGAATTAACTTCCTGCAACAGGATGAACGTGGATAAGCCTGGGTTTTCTACTTAAATAATTCACTTGTTCATTAAAATTAATACCCGATAGCTTTGAAAGAAACATTTTTAACTTTGAAAGAATAAATTTATGGGTTTTTCTTCTCACATGGTGACAGGCAAACCAGGGAAAGTGAATTTTAATTCCTAACAGTTGTTCTTCAGATCTTGCTTTTCTCATTCGTTTTATTTTTAAAATGGTTACTACATTCTGTATAGTCCGAAACAACGAATAACACACTGTCTACATTCTAAGCAACAGAGATCACGTATTATCTTTGCTGAGAAATAGCACATCTTCTGCGTTTATTTCCATCAAATCATGTCTCGGCCTCATGGGTGAAAGTATTCATTCCCATGTGTCGGCAGGTTTTCAACTGGAACTTGCCAGGAAGCACAACTGTCAATGGTTAGCCATTCTTCAGAAGGCCACGAATATAGACTGTGGGTAGCTGAGTGCCCTGACCAAACGTTTTAGAGATAAGCAAAGGTAGGCTGAGAGGCTTAAGAGGCAATAAAGGGCTTCCCAAGGGCATACATTTTGCTCTTCTTTTTGAGGGTTTTTTTTTTTTTTTCTGGCATCCTGTTTGAAAGGAGATGGTAATAGTAATTGTTCTGTACTAGGCTTTAATATGGAAACAAATGAATTATTGCTCCCCATGGCTCCAGGAAGAGGAGGATTCTCGCTCTTTCATTATAGTCATTCGGCAGATAGATGAACTAAGTAAGGGGCTCTTTTTTTTTTCCTCCTTTTTTATTTTTGATACTTTATATACATTTCCAATGTTTCCCCTTTTCTGAGTCTCCTCTTTGTATACCCCCCATCCCCTCCCCAACCCGCCTCTAGGAGGGAATTCC
>CM052707.1:69067272-69147761 GCA_028551405.1 Uromys caudimaculatus | reverse complement strand
AGGTCTTCTTCGATTTCTTTCTTCAGAGACTTGAAGTTCTTGTCATACAGATCTTTCACTTGCTTGGTTAGAGTCACACCAAGATACTTTATATTGTTTGTGACAATTGTGAAAGGTGTCATTTCCCTAATTTCTCTCTCAGCCTGTTTATCCTTTGAGTATAGGAAGGCTACTGATTTGTTTGAGTTAATTTTGTATCGCTCCGACTGCTCTTCCGAAGGTCATGAGTTCATAATCCCAGCAACCACATGGTGGCTCACAACCATCCGTAATGAGATCTGATGCCCTCTTCTGGGGTGTCTGAAGACAGCTACAGTGTACTTACATATAATGAGTAAGGGGCTCTTAAGCATCCCAAGTTTTCAGAATCTCTCTTGGGGAAGAGTGTTTGAAGAACAGTGCCTCCCCATGAAGTTTACACACACGAATGGAGGAAGCGTTTGTTGTGTCGCACTTTGTGACTATGTTTGGATGTCTTCATGACTTTCCAACTTATCTTTGAAGTTGAGGGAGAACTTGCTGTTCTTTGAAAGTGCCAAGATCCTGGGCTAACCCTACAGGGTTTGCATTTGCTGATCTTTCTGCCAGAAATATTCCTTCCCCAAACCTCAGACTTGCTCTTCATTCCAGCCCCAGATCAGATGTCTCTTCCTCTGAGAGGCTTTTTCTTCTTTCCTTCCTTCCTTCCTTCCTTCCTTCCTTCCTTCCTTCCTTCCTTCCTTCCTTCCTTCCTTTCCCTTCCTTCCTTCCTTCCTTCCTTCCTTCCTTCCTTCCTTCCTTCCTTTCCCTTCCTTCCTTCCTTTCCTTTCCTTCCTTCCTTCCTTCCTTCCTTCCTTCCTTCCTTCCTTCCTTCCTTCCTCCCTCCCTCCCTCCCTCCCTCCTTTCCTTTCCTTCCTTCCTTCCTTCCTTCCTTCCTTCCTTCCTTCCTTCCTTCCTTCCTTCTTTCCTTCCTTTCCTTCCTTCCTTCCTTCCTTCCTTCCTTCCTTCCTTCCTTCTTTCTTTCTTTCTTTCTTTCTTTCTTTCTTTCTTTCTTTCTTATAATCACACTATCTGCTTTGGTGTTCACATCAGAGCACTTATCACACAGGGCTGCGATTTAACATGGGATTTTATTTACTAATGTTTTATCTGTCCTCGTCTTTAGAATGTAAGTACATGTGGGGGAATTTTTCCTGCTTCTGATGGCACTCCAGTTTTATATACATCAGGTATTTGATACATGCCTGGAAATGAATGAGCAATAGAATTCATAGGAAAGCCAAATAGGCTGTTGTATAGGACTTGCATTATAAGGAGTTATTTATTATTTAACGGATAAGCTCTTTTCCCTCACATCTACTTCTGGTTCCATCCCAACATCAAGTGAGAAATTGCAAACTGCTTACAAGAGGCATCTGATGATGAATTTTATGGGAACAAAGGCTTAGTGTTAAGAAAAGCAAGTCCCAGCCTAAACGCCTGTGACACTAGCCAGGAGCAGGCTTTGTAGAAAGCCTTACAAGGTGCTGAAGAATGACACTTCACCTCTGGTTTGAGGATACCCAAAGGTAACAAAGAAGCATCATCCTGTCCCTGCAGATGAGGACAGGAATGAGAAAGTGTGTAAAAGTTGTGGCGACAGTGTAGCTAAAAGTTTCTTTTTAATTCCATTTTAATCTTCCAAAAAGCCTATGGCTCAAATGGCTCAGTAGTTCTTAAGAATACACCACCTATACCACCATCTTGTTTGTCAAATGTATCTCTTGCTTTTTGTTCATTACTCTCCTCTTACAAGCTTTTCTTCTTTGGCTTACCCTTAGAAATGAAAGCTGCTTAGAACTACCCTCCGCCTTGGTCTTACTCATCCTCTGCCATGCTGCCCTGCCTTCTCCACACTTGTGCTAATGATAATGGCTTAGCATATGCTTTCACTTCTGACCTTTCTCCCAGTGTCCTGAGTGTCTAAGGGTACTAGTAGATGACACTTTCCATGGGCACATCAAAAATAAGCCTGGTATCGCTGTCCCCTGAGATGTTCTGCCAGAGCCTGACTAATACAAATCCAGATACAGCCAATCATTGGACTGAGCCTGGGGACCTCAATGGAAGGGTTAGGGGAAGGACTGAAGGAGCTGAAGGGGTTTGCAACCCCATAGGAAGAACAACAGTGTCAACTAACCACACCACCCAGAGCTCCCAGGGACTAAACCACCAACCAAAGAGTACACATGGAGGGACCCATGGCTCCAGCTACATATGTAGCAGAGGATGGCCTTATCTGGCATCAGTGGGAGGGGAGGCCCTTGGTCCTGTGGAGGCTCGATGCCCCAGTGTAGGGGATGGTAGAGGGGTGAGGTGGGAATGGGTGGCCTGGTGGGGAAACACCCTTATAGAGGCAAAGGAGAAGGGGAATGGAATCGGGGGGGTTGTGGGGGGATAACCAGGAAGGAGGACAACATTTGAAATGCAAATAAATAAAATAAACATAAGAAGGAAAGAAAGAAAGAAAGAAAGAAAGAAAGAAAGAAAGAAAGAAAGAAAAAGAAAAATTCATGTCTCAAATTATGTCAATTCTACCACTTCTCCTAATGTCTTCATTTGTTTTGTTTTCTAACCCTCTAAAGAGTTATCTTTTTCTTTATGCTCTATACATTACAGACTGCCTTCTGATTGTTTTCTGTCCTTCTAGTACCTGCTAATTCTGACTTCCATCATCTTCCATGTTGGCTATTTTAAGAACTGGAGTAGCTTCTTCCTGTGTCTCTGATCATATCGATTCATTTCTGTCTCCTGAAAATACCTTATTTTTCTCCCCTAAAGAAATTTATAATTTATTTTGAAATTATAAAGTTCTGAAATCTACCCCCTTCCCCCACCCCCAGCATCTCTGTAGCTCATTACCCCTCTACCTCTGTACACCTAGCTGCATCCAACCCTTTTCTTTGAATAGACTCTTTTGTGCTTCTGCCTCCTGTGTCTGAGCCTCAATACCCAGCACTATTCCACTCTTTTCTCAATGGACTCTGTACTTCCCTCTTTTGTGGGTGTCTCTCCACCCGAGCCTATGAGATCTCTCCCCAGGTCTCTCTTCATTTGTGTCTGGAACAGGCTCTACTTTCTGTGTATGAGATTTTTCTTGAGTCTTCCTAGCAATGACTCATTTACCATTTGAGTCCCAGTTATTATTATTTTTTATTTAAAATAGAGTATCTTAGCTAGAGTTTTACTGCTGCGAACCGACACTGTGACCAAGGCAATTCTTATAAGGACAACATTTAATTGGGCTGGCTTACAGGTGCAGAGGTTCAGTCCACCATCATCAAGTTCTACATCTTCATCTGAGGGCTGCTAGTGGAAGACTGACTTCCAGGCAGCTAGGATAAGGTCTTATAGCCCACACCTACAGTGACACACCTACTCCAACAGAGCCACACCTTCTAATGGTGCCACTCCCTGGGCCAAGCATATCCAGACCGTCACAAACTTCTACCGCCTAGTACAGTGTCCGTCTAACAGGAGACAATGCATCCCCTTGAAATGATATCGTATGTGTATCTTGGGTTCTGAGTAAAGCCGGCGTTCTAACCAGTGGCACACAATTAAGAGTTGCTCTGATGGTCTGCATAGGATACCACTTATTTTATTCATGGTCAGGCATAGGATAGCCTATGGAATCATATAGACCTAATCTTAAGTTCCAGCATCACCATGTACTCTATAACATTTTAATACATATGTTATTAATGATGTAATAAGTAATTTGTTAAACTTGGTCAAGAGTTGGAGTGTAATAACACTTCTTATTTAAGAAATACCAGTGTTGACTTTGGTAACTGTGACACACAAGTGTGTAGTGCTTAACCTAATGTCTGACTTTTAGTAGACTTTTAAGGAAAACTATTATTATTGCCCTTGTGATTATAAATCAATAGTCTTGTCAAATCCTGATATTTAGGTAGTGTCTAGAGAATAAGCTACCAGTGTTTTTATTTTGGGAAGCAGGGTATTTAGGTTTCGTGACAGGCCACAGAGCTTCAGTGCTGTAATTTCTCAGTATTTTCACTGTTTCCCCAGCCGTTTGTCCACAGTCTTTTATAAGAGCAAGACAAAGAAGTTCAAACATTAGTTGGGGCACAAAGAATGTTTGCTAATCAAATGGAAACAAAACAATTGGGTTCTGATGTGGATTACAAAAATAACAAACTAAAGTTATTTTTGTATCTCTTTCGATCTCAATGGTGTAGGGGCTGTTCTGGTGTCCTCTTATCTACATCACAATGGCTGTTGTTGTTTCTTATTTGTGTATGTATTTAAAAATAATTATTATAAAATAATGTGTGTTCACTGAACCAGCTAAAGCAACATAGATGCAGACACATGGGAAAGCAGTTTTTTTCCCTCCTCTCTCAACTATTGTTCTGACAAAACTTTGTGGTTGCAGCATATAATAATAATAATAATAATAATAATAATAATAATAATAATAATAATAGTAATGGTAATAATAACAATTATTATTATTATTATTAAATCTCTTTTTATAGTCCAGTCATTATCCCCTTCCCCATCTGCCTTCCAACAGTTCCTCATCTCTTATCTCCTTCCCCGTCTCCAAGAGGATGTCCCCCTCTCCCCAGACTGCCCCACTCCCTGGGGCCACAAGTCTCTCCAGGATTAGGTGCATCTTCTCTCACTGAGGCCAGACCAGGCAGTCCTCTGCTGTATATGTGTCCGGGGCCTCATATCAGCTGGTATATGCTGCCTGGTTAGTGGTCCAGTATCTGAGAGATCTCAGGAGTCCGGGTTAGTTGAGACGGCTGGTCTTCCTATGGGGTCACCCTCCTCCTCAGCTTTTTCCAGCCTTTCCCTAATTCAACCATAGGGTTCCCTGACTTTAGTCCATTGGTTAGGTATAAATATCTGCATCTGACTCTTTCAGCTGCATGTTGGGCCTCTTGGAGGGCAGTCATGCTAGCATCGTTTAAAACTGCTGTTCAGTTATTAGTGACTTTTTGATTTGCTCTTTTGAGATGGGCACGCAGAAGCAGCTGTACGAACGCACTATGTGTGGGTGGGTTTGCAGGTAAGTATGTACCACGCCATCATTCAAATCAAGGCCACAAACGCATCCGTCACTCCTAGGGTTTCCCCTCACTCCTTTCATTACTACAGCTTATCTTGTTCCTTTTGGTGTAAATACTTATCTTGGGAGCTGTGCTGGGCAGGTTCTCAGCCTGCAACACAGAATTGCTAATTATAATCACGGCGTTGACAGGACATTTCTGAAACAATCTATTTTGCGCGATTGAAGCTACGACCTTTTACCGGCCCACTCCATTCGCCCCTCCCCCGCGCCCCTCCCACTCAGCCTTCTACTTTGTCGAGTGGGGCTCTAGCAAAGTCATACACTATTATTTTTCTTTATTTGGCATATTTCATCTACGACCAGGACCTCCAGGTCCCGTCATATTGCTACAAATGACAAGATTTCTCTTTTAAATGGCTGAATAATATTCCACTGTCTCTATATTTCAGAATTTATCTACCCATTCATTCACCCATGGACATTGAGGTCATTCCCACATCTTGGCTTTTGTGACTAGTGTTGCCACAAATCCTTTCGTCTATAGTACCCAAAGTTGGGATCCCTAGGTCAGTAGCAGATCTATTTTGAATATTTCAGAACAACCTTCTTACTGCTTTCCAAGATCAGTACCAGAGTATTTTCTACCCACGGAGTGCAGATGCGCCCTCCTCTCCATACCAAGCCACATCACTTCTTTATTCTTTTTTATTACAGCCATTTTGTTATGTGTGGTGTGACAGATGGTTTTGATTTTACCTTTCCAGATGGTTAGTAATCCCAAGTGCCTTCTTGTGCACCTTATTGCCCACAAGTCCCTCTGTTTGTGTGTTTCTGTATATGTGTTGTTGTGTAAAGGTGCAGTGTGTGCATGTGTACACATGGGGAGAGGTGGAGGTCAACTGTTTACAGCATGTGTCTTTCTTCAGTTTCTGAGGACACATTTTCTGAGACAGGCTGCATCCCCAGCCAGTGAGCTCTAGAGCCCTGTCTGACGCAGTAATTCCTTGCCACAAGGCTGGGGCTGAAGGCATGAAGTGCTGTGCCCCAGGCTTTGGCATGGGTTCTGGAAGCCTTGTGTTTATATGACAGCCTCTACTGACTAAATAGCTCTCCAGCTCCTGTACATCTTTTGGGAGAAATGTTCATTCAGTGCCTGTGTCACTGTTTACATTGTTATCTGTTTTTATATTCTTTTGAATTGCTCAGATATTAAGGCCCGTTTCCCAAATGTATGATCCGTCTACAAATGTTTTCTCACAGGTTGCCTCCTCTTTTAAAAATGTTTTATTTATTTATTTATTTATTTATTTATTTGATCGGCGTCTTCGAGACAGTGTCTTGCTATGTAGCCTAGTTTGGCCTTGAATTTCTGATCCTCCCGTCAGCCTCCTGAAGGCTAAGCCTAGTCAAACACACATCTGAATCTTCCTTCACCGACTGGCCTTTTGAACAGCCCGTGAGCTACTTAGCAGGATGTGTCACTGGATCCAATGTCATGTATATGTTTCTGAATCTGGCTGGTTTTGCGTAACATACTGATTCCATTTTTAACCTTTTTTTTTTTTAATTCATGATTTCATTCTTCTTCAAGAATTCTTTGGCACATATGCACCATATGTGGACTGGGACTATACTGCAGATTTTTGGAAGCTCTTTAACAGTATTTCTGAGTTAATACATGACAGATAATTTCTAAATTAATACACATCAGCAGATTATCCCTTACGGCTCGGTATGCGATCTATTGAGAAATTATACATCAGGTAACCTCTGTAAAGCTCTACTTATGAAGAGACAAAGTGTGTGCCAAGATAGAAAACCATTTACTCAGCAAGATGCAGGCTAAAATAAAACTATAGGATACTTGAAATACAACAGCGTAAATAAAACAGGAAATAAAACAAAATATGTGACTTGTTATTTCTTTCTAGTTTAGATGAATGTGTTCTGTGTCTCTGTCTCTGTGTCTCTGTCTCTGTCTCTGTCTCTCTCTCTCTCTGTTGTTATTTTGCAGGGAGAGAGGTCCACTGTTCCCAGTGGTTTCAACATGTGAGCCAGCATGTCCTCTCTGGTTGAAAGGAGATTCCACATGACACACAGCTTTCCGTGGAGTCTCCTAGCCTATGGCCTTCTGCCTAGAGTGCCAGGGTTACACTCTCTGCCTGGTGCATTCTGTGTTCGAGGCTCTAAGCAGAGAGGGTGGATGCTCTTTCTGCACTTACATTTACCCTGGGTGCTCTCTTTCCACCCAGATCCATGGTTCCCTGCTTTATTTTCTCAGGTCCTCAACAGCCCTTTCCTGGGATCAGCTGTGTCTATGGTGACACTGTACCAGGTGCAGCCTAGTTCTGGGGCTCCCTTGATATTGCTCACCTAGCCATTGGTGGGAGTGGGATGCCAATACTACGGTTATGGCAGTTCTAGGGATGGGTTCCAGCATAATGCCCTGAATGCTGCACCAAGCAGAGAGGAGATGGAGTCCTTTCATGTGTCGAAGGATAGGGGCAAAGAAGCCAGAGCAGCTGGGTGCACTTGCTCTTTTTGACAGCAGCCATCCAGCTCTGGAGGGCTCAGCCCAATGACTTCTCGAAGGTCTGGCTTAATACTGCAACAGTAGCAAGCAAATACTGCAGCAGTAGCAAGTAAATATCCAAAAGGCTTGGGGAGCTATCCATTCACTTAGTGGGTAGATAGCTAGTTTCTTCACAGGGTGATTTTCTGCTTTAACTCTAGTAAGGTATGTGTTTAACTGTGGCATGTGTCAGCCCCTGCAGGCATTCTGAAACTGGTTCTCAGCACTGGCTGGTTCTGTGTCTGTCTTCCTCCAGCAGTCCCTGTTTACTCTTTCCTTTGTTCTTTCTTTATCTCTTGCCTGAGGTTGAGGTGGGGCTGGAGAGAGAGCACCAAGATAAGAAATTGTACCACTCTCTTCTGGCGTCTTGGGAATTGTAACTCCAAATGTTCTATAGTAAAGTTCAGGCCTCTGTTAAGCAGCACAATGATATTAAAGCTTAAGTCCATCACTCTTGTCTCTACTCACACCCTGAGAAAATAATAGTTCTTTCCCGACTCCCCGCAGGAGTACTGGCATTCTCAATAATGTTTTGAACAGTTAATTGGTGAAGCAACCTGCTGAAGGGTGTTTCAGACATTGGCTTTAGAAAACCTGCAAACTTGGCTCAGCTCGAGAGTGGTATGGACGCTCCTAGAGGCACTGGAAACTCCAGAGGTAGCCCTTTGGAACAGAACTGTGCTTGTAGGCAGAAGGAAAGGCTCCTGCACATTAATTACAACAAAATAAGTCCATGCAATGAACGCATAACCTTTAAAAGAAGCCGCCTCTATCAATGTTCCTAGTGATGTACCTAAACTTTCACGAGCAAAACATGAATGTGTGCCAAATGATATTTTTAGGAGGCATTTAATGACACATCGGCGTGCCTACCGGACACGGAAAGAGGCAAAACAAATACGGTGGTCCCTTTACCCCAGTCATAGCTTGTTACATCCCAGATATGACTTCATACCCAGACGTTGCTCCACTGCTCAGAATGAAAAGCCATTTTCAAAAGAACTCCTGGTATCACTTTTAACAGCATCCCATGCGTGGCCACACTATGAGGCCCCGTGAGGGTCAGAGAGACAGCAGCTGGGAAGCATATAAAACCTCTTGACTCTGGTGGCTCCGACTTTACAATTTAGATTTGCTTTGTCCACAAGGGAAAAAAAAATATGACTTAATTCATTGTTGTTCCTACTTAGCCTCATTAGAAACATCCCCACACCATTTAGCTTAGCTCTTCCAACTGGTCTAGCTGAGGAAGCGTGCTTGCAGGCAGAGGTGCTGGAAGGAGCGTGCCTCCCACCTGCCTGGACTTGTGTTTCCTTTAATGCAAGCATTATTACTCCTTCTGTCTCGAACATGAAAGCCCCAAGCCTTCTCTGTTTTAACTTAGCACCAATTCAGGAGACAGTTTCTCTTCAAAGGTTAGACTCTGCAAAGGGCTTAAACATGAGCCTGATGTACATAGAACAGTGGACTGAGATGAGGTCCCATTGGTGTCTCACCAGGGGTTTCTCGGGACCCCCAGCTGCTTGGATATTTAGTATCCTCTTTGTTTTAAGTTTGAAGTGAGGTGTGAGAGGTTAAGATGTTCCATCAGAGAGCAGAAGGCCTGAGACATGTTGACAAGTTCTGGTCTTTCTACATCATTAATGTTTGGGAGCTCCTGGATCCAGCGCTGTTGGCCATCTGAAGCAGATAGTTTCCACATGGGCTTAGCTACTGCTGTAGGGAACCAGGGAGCCCTGCTTAAGCCCAAGCTGGGCCTCTCGCACTTGGCTACCATCAACTGCTGGGTTCTCTCGTGCTTCTGACCAATTTGGCTACAGCTCTTGAACACAGCACATGGCTCATTTCATCTTAAAAAGGCCTCTAATTTAGCCTCAAAACTCTTAAATTCTCGGAAGGAGTTTTAAGTCTTCCTCTGAAGCACTGTGCTAAATCAAACATTGCCTTGAAATCAGGCAATAGCATCAGGCTAAATTGGGGAGTAGCTCAGAAAGCATTTTTTTTCTTCAGTGTTTTAAACACTAGAACATGACAGAGGCCTAAACGATCTGAGGTGTAAATGATCTGCCCTTCTTTTGATCTGTCTTCTGGTTTGGCCAAGTGGAGGAGAGAAGACACATGTAAGAAGTGAAGACTATTGGAAAAAGGAAAATCCCACACTCATTCCAATTTAGAGGCCATAAGCTCTCTGACACCACATTCTTTGGCTCTACATATTTTTACAGAAATCAGTGAAGACATGCAGTGTGGTTGGTTCCATTAGAAATCTTTGTGAATGATGTTTTCAAATTCCCATAGCAATTGCCACAGAGGGCAGACTGGATACAGGGGAATGGAATTTACCTCACTTCTCAGTTCCTTCCTTTGTCCTCCCCCTCAGGGAGCTCTCGGAAACTGCCTCTTCCTATCCTAGATTGATGGTTGTGCCCCATGCTTCTTTAAGAAAGTGTATTGGGTATCCTTTGATGGACAGTAGTCTCTGTGCTGGGGACCATGGGATCAAGTGTTGAATCAAATTGAAAAATGGTGAACTGGAGAGAGCCGGCCTTTAAGGAGTTGACGTTCATCCTGCATGCCTGACAGGAAAAGTAAAGAGGGCATTTCAGCTCCTTGTAGAGCCTGTCACAGTTTTACGGCTGCCTCCACGGGATTCAAGGGTCCTGGCTTAGAGACCAAGTGTAGTTATTATTCACAGGAATGATAGCTGTAATGTGACAGCCTTGCTGCACAGCCGAATTCCCACCACATTGCGTGTGAAGGGGACAGATGATGAACGCATGCGCAGAACAGAACTTTAGCAGTTAGAAGCCTGAGTACTTACCATAGGCAGTGAGCATTCTACCCTTTGTTTAGAAGGGAGCTATGGTCTCTATTATGCCTATCAGGAGTCACCTGCTCCACCCTGCCAGGAGGAGCCAACATCTTTTTCTTCTAAGGCTGTTAACTATACAAAAGGACGTTTGGAAAAGGAAACAGTCATTGCTTCACAAGTAAGAAGTGTAGACCCATGAACCACCCGAGGAACAATCTTTTTCATCAGTTCCAAGCAATAGCTTGGGATTTTGGAGTGGAGACAGCTCTGTTTACATAGATGAGCAGTGATTTCCCCCCACAGATTACCTTCTGGTCCTATGGATGTGACCACCGAACTGAAAAGGGCGTGTCTTCAGGTGGGGCAGAGGAAGAAAGTGGCCGAGCCCTGGAGGCCTCCCGTGTGAAGATTCTGACAGTTCTCAGAGCATCCATAGATCAGTGGCAGCGTGAGGTATTAGGTAAGCATCTCAAAGCCATAAACATCAGGCTGCGGATGTCAGCCAGGCTAGCCATCAGTGACCCGGCATCTGCCCAAAGGTGGCCAAGAGACTTGGAGGAGAGAATGAGAGCTGGTCATGGAATAATGACATCAAATTTAAACAAAGTCCCTGTGTTTGAAGGGAGTTAGCTTAAATAAGTGTCTCATGTTGGCCAGAACTTTTCTTATTTAAGTTTGGTATACAGGGATTTAGAAATAGTCATATGGAATTTCTTGAAGGTTGGTAAAAACAAAATGTGCTTGTAAGCTGCCTGCCAAGTTTCAGCCTTAGTTAATTTTTATGGACGAGCTTTAAACTCCTAAAATACAAATGTAAAATAGAAGTGCTGATGTAGACACAAGCCTAACTACAAAAACATGCAGGGGAAGCCCAGATGGGCATCTCGGGATTTTGCAGAGTGAATTAGATAATGGTGTGTTTGATGATAAGTTTAAATAGAGGGAAATGTAGCAAAAACATGAAAAAACAAAACAAAATACCCAAACCCAACCCCCCCAACCAACCAACAACAACAACAAAAAACCCCTGAAAATAACAACATCCAACATCCTGGTTGAAGGGATTTATAAAATGAGTTAAAAGTACTTGTTAATTAGAAGCTACAATATAGGAAAATGTACATACTTTATATTTCCTGCCTATCTAGGGAGACAAATTGACCAAACACAAATTGTCGGAATGGTCTTGAATTCACACTCTTATTTCACCATTGGCGTTAACGTAGTGTGGCTGTCCATTTTATTTTCTAGTCTTCCTCAGAGAAATTCTACTTTATATTTTGCTGATATATTTTGTTTTTAATTTTAAGCATATCTCCTGTGAGGTCTTGAGGAACTTATGCTGGAAAAGAAAGTATTAAAATATCTTTTAACAATTTACAACGGACTTTTGAGCACTTCATTCTGTTTGGTCCTACTTGGTTTTAATGATTGAGCTCTCTGTAGAGAAATTATTATCTTCATTCGAGAGCTTGGGAAATAAAGCATTTTCAGTGGCTGCCTAAGGTCATGCAGTAAGCAGCAGTGAAGGATGCTTGATGGATTCTGAAGAAATTCTGCAAGCTGATCCCTCCTGGAAAACATCATTAAGGACATGGCTCATCTGCACGGTGGGATGACACTTTCTGGCTTGATTGTCCTTGTAATAAAGTTATGTCTATTTAAAAATTGATGAAAACATGTTAGTAAATGAAAACATGTATAATACATTGTGGATTTCTGTGTGTGGATTTCTGTGGTGTGTCTCACACACACATAAACACAGATACACACAGTCACACACATACATGCACACACACACTCATATACATACATACACATACACAGACACATATACACACACACACACACATTCACACACACACGCACACATACATATACACAGTCACACACACACTCACATACCCCCCCACACACCATAGTGATTTCTGTGGTTCAGTTTTGTAAGACCAGAAATCAACTAAATCCTGCCACTGCTTCACGAAGGAAGGGAAGGCGTGGGGAAGAAATGATGCTCGCCCCGGCCATCCTTGAGACTGTACTCCTGGTTCATGAGTTTCTGATACAGAGGCAGAGTCGCCAGAATGAATGAAAGTACATGTATTCAATGAAATGTTTTAGAAGACATGTTTTTACTAAGGGGGTGAATTTTGGCAACTTAGAAATTAAATATACTTTAGAAATTAATTTTATTCCACACAACTTGCAATTGCTTCTGTTTTCAATTTCAAACAGAATTTACAGGGTTTTGTTTTGTTTTGTTTTGTTTTGTTTTGTTTTGTTTTGTTTGTAAAGATAGCAGCAACTTGTGTTTACGTGGTGAAGGAAGGAGCTTGGCTATCAAATGGGTGTTGAGCAGTGGATTGTAAACATGACTAGAAAGCTGAGCTCCTAGTCTATTTCTGTAAAATTGCAATGTTACCTTCATATCACACGAGGTTCTTTCATGTGCCAGACCCATTTTGTTTTTCCGATGTGTTCCGTTATTTATGTAATAAGACTATACAGATTTGACTTTAAAATAAATGTTGGTTACCAGAGTATATATTATCCCCATTAATAAACGCTACTCAAAAAATCCCCAGCAACTCTTCAACATTTATTCCTGAAAATGAAAAAAAAATTAGATATGGAGCTTTAGATATAGAGATAGAGATAGAGATAGAGATAGAGATAGAGATAGAGATAGAGATAGAGATAGAGATAGAGATAGAGATAGATGACTCAGCAGGCAGGAAGACTCAGCAGATAAAGCTGCCTGCCTACAAGTCTGGAGACCAGAGTTTGATCCCCAGAGCCCACAAAAGTGAGAAAGAAAAAACTGACTTCACATGTATCTGGTGACCTCCAAATGTGCCACGTGTCATGTGTGTCCACATATGTCATGCATCCACACACATATACACAATCACAAT
This sequence comes from Uromys caudimaculatus, assembly GCA_028551405.1. Classification (NCBI taxonomy): domain Eukaryota; kingdom Metazoa; phylum Chordata; class Mammalia; order Rodentia; family Muridae; genus Uromys; species Uromys caudimaculatus. Next base: position 69,134,397 of record CM052707.1, on the reverse strand, counting down.
AAAGATGAAAATCCTAGCAGAAGATTAAATATGCCAATGACACAACCGTCACTGAATGACTGACGCTGTCATAACATAATCCTATCAGCTCAGGAGTGAGTCTCTTTTTTTATTTGGAATACTCAGTAGCCCTCATAACTTTGTCTTGAAATATTCTGAAGCTTTTTCTTGAGCACATAACTTCTGACTTGATTGCTAATGAAAAGAATAATGATTTTTTAATATTAATAGATGTTACCTTCCTAAATTCTCATACTTTTACTTGAGTCATTTACATTATATACATCCTATGTCAAGGTATTTATCTCTTTTAATATCTATACTATTTCTATTTTATATTGCTTTATTAAGAAACTCCAAAATATTATTTATTGATAAAATAAATGAACATTTTTTTGTCTTTTTTACTTTTAGTGTGAATAATTTCAATCGTTTATTCTCTACCATGAGATGTGCTGTTGAAAACCTGTGTGCTTGCAGTTGGACTGATGTACACAGGAGCTTGCAGAGATGGCGGCAGCGCAGATTCAAATGAGAAAGGGTCCCAGGGCTGAGGGAAGGAGTAGACAAAGCTCCATCCCCACCCAAGAGGCTGTGTCCCAGTTACAACCACTCACAGGTGGAAGGCTGCTCATCCAAGGGAGTCGCACTTGTGTACAAACCACATTTAAAGGCAAGCCGCACACCGAACAGTGGGCGGTCAACACAAAACAGACTCAGGGGTAGTTTTGGAGTGTTTTGGCCTCATACTGCTTTGCTTGGGCTTTTTTTTTTTTTTTTTTTTTTTTTTTTTTTTTTTTTTTTTAACTTTACTGGTCTTTTGTGTGTGTGTGTTATGGTTTCTGACTTTGAGTGTTTATGGTTGTGTGTGTGTGTGTGTGTGTGTGTGTGTCTTTGTGTGTGTCTTTGTGTGCATGCGTTTCTCATACTCTTAGTTTATTATTTTTCTTCTTTTTCTGTTAGTTTGTTAATTTTCTTATATTTCTGTTAGTCCTTTTTACTTGCCTGTTGAGAGAGAGAGACAGACAGACAGACAGAGAGAGAAAGACAGACACAGAGAGAGAGAGAGAGAGAATGGAGTTGAAAGAGTCAGGGGATGGGGAGGATCTAGGATGAAAAGAGGGAGAGGAAACTAATTTTTTGGTATAAAACACTTTTATTTTCAATAAAAAAGGAACATTATAAAAAATGGTGTGTCTGCTCATGTGTGCTTGGACACACCCTGCACGCTGGCGAGGTCTGAGGATAACTCAGGAGTTTCTTTTCTTCTTTTTTGTTTTTCGAGACAGGGTTTCTCTGTGTAGCCCTGGCTGTCCTGGAACTCACTCTGTAGACCAGGCTGGCCTTGAACTCAGAAATCCGCCTGCCTCTGCCTCCCAAGTGCTGGGATTAAAGGCGTGCGCCACCACTGCCGGGCCTCTTTTTTGTTTTTAAACAGGATCTTTTGGTCAGTTCTCAAGCTTCCAGACCTCCTGCCTCTACTTCCCATCTTACCTCCGAAGTACAAGAGGACCACTGTTCATCTCAGTTTTTTCACGCGGGTTCTAGGAATCAAACTCAGCCATCTCTCCCGGCTCCGACCCTCCTAAGAAAGGTGTTTATTGTATTGGTTTTTTTTCCCTTGTTTTTGCTTTCCTGGTGTTTTAATTAGAAATGCAGTGACTGAAAAAAGATATCCCATGGATAACCAGATCTTTAACATTGTGTCTGCCCCCATAAATCAGTCTTCATGGTTCTCAGTTGACCTTTTCTCAATTTTAAGCACCAAATCATGCCAGCATCACAACTGGTCACCAAGGCTATTTTTATTTTTTGGCTTCTAACCAGTGTGATGTCCTTGTAAAGATGTGCCAGTGAAATGCTCTCTGAGTCACCAGCATGCGACCAGAAGGAGTTTTTGTGAACATGAGCCCAGAGAAACTAACTCAGGAAGTACTAACTTGCCAAAGTTCAGGTGAGATGGCCCCAGACCATCACAGTGCAGGGACTCTCCCCCTCCACTTCTTCATCTCAGGCACTGGGGTTGTTTGCCATGAGCGTGGGCCTTTCCTCACAGTAAACCAAAAACAATGCTGTTTTCAAAATTAAAATGGAGATGTGATAAGATTTTGCTTCCCTGCTCCATTTTTTTGTCTCTGCATTTCCATGTGTGTTCTTTTGTGACTGAGTTACCTCACTCAGGATGATATTTTCAAGTTCCATCCATTTGCCTGCAAATTTCATAAAGTCATTGTTTTTAATAGCTGAGTAGTACTCCATTGTGTAAATGTACCACATTTTCTGTATCCATTCCTCTGATGAGGAACATCTGGGTTGTTTCCAGCTTCTGGCTATTATAAATATGGCTGCTATGAACATAGTGGAGCATGTGTCTTTATTACATGTTGGAGCACCTTCTGGGTATATGCCCAGGAGTGGTATAGCTGGGTCTTCAGGTAGAACTATTTCCAATTTTCTGAGGAACTGCAGGAAAGGTCATCTAGAGACCACCCCATCTAGGGATCCATCCCACCTGTAGACACCAAACCCTGACACTATTGCTGATGCCAGGAAGCGCTTGCTGACAGGAACCCAATATAGCTGTCCCCTGAGAGGTCCTACTAGTGCCTGACCAATACAGAGGAGCACGCTCACAGCCAACCATCAGACTGAGCCCAGGACCCCAGTGGAGGAGTTAGGGGAAGGACTGAAGGGGCTGAAGGGGATGGCAACCCCATAGGAGGAACAACAATATCAACTAACCTAACCACCCAGAGCTCCCAGGGACTAAACCACCAACAAATAGTACACATGGAGGGACCCATGGCTCCAGCCGCATATGTAGCAGAGGATGGCCTTATCTGACATCAATGGGAGGTGAGGTCCTTGGTCCTGTGGAGGCTTGATGCTCCAGTGTAAGGAGTTGCTGGAGGGGTGAGGTGGGAGTGGGTGGAGTGGGTGAGGGAGCACCCTCATAGAAGCAAAGGGGAGGGGAGCATAGGATGGGGGTTTGTAGAGGGAAAACCGGGAAGGGGGACAACATTTGAAAAATAAATAAATAAAACAACCAACAAAAAGAGTAAATTAAATGGTTTGTGCTATATGGGTTATATATTAAAATATGAAAACTGAAGAAAAAGATTTTGCTTCTTTGGTTTTAAAAGAGACTTAAATATTTTTCTCATTCTTATATTTTGGTTTTCATTTTAGATAAACTGACTAGATTAGAGAGATTTATATCTCACAAAAAAACCTTCATGCTGTTTATTCCTACCCTGAAGTTATACAGGGTCAGAGCCAGAGATATGTAAATATAAATAACAACAGGTATGCGTATCTGAACTCCGCAAATATTGACGTAGTTCATGTCAATTCTGGGCACGAACGTGACAGGAGCAACAACATATTCTAAAGTTCAGTCTTTCACAAGAATGCACGTAACAACTACATTTATGGAGTAAACATTGGTTTTTCAAATAAAAGACCCGCTAGAGGGATATACGTGACATGTAAGAAAATACACACACAAATGGGGTACATTCCCTTATTCATACTGGCAATGATGTCTTTTGGCTTGTATCATATTTCAACTTATCAGGAGCACTATTGGAGGCTGAACACAAGTCAACCTTCCTACATATATTCAGGTTAGCCCTGCCTGAAAGGAGATTTGGGGATTTTAGAGACTGGCCTTTGATTCCCTACTTACAGAAGCAATTTGAAGGGTCACTGTAGGGGAACACTTATTGAGTGTGGTTGCTTTTAAATTATGGCCCATCTGTTTTGTATGGCTTGTAAGCTAAGAATAGTTTTTGTGCTTCTTAAATCTTTGGGAAAAAAACCCCAATACTTATGATACAAATTACAGAAAATTTGGATTTCACCCTTCATAAATCACAGTGCCACATTAGTCCCTTGTGTGTGTGAATGTATGTGCTTGTTGTTCATGGCTGCTTTCTCACAAGAGTGACCACGATGAGTTCACATGCATGCCTCGCACACATATATATGCATATACTGTAATATTATATGTTCATGGTTCTATCCCTGTTTCTTAGGCCAAATTCTCCCACATAGTACTGTGCTTTATTTATTTCTGTGATGTCAATTTTTAGGTAAGTCTTTTAGGTTATGGCTATGTCACAGCAAATAAATATTTATCAGGAAATATGCTGTTTCCATTTTGTGGGATGAATGGTTTAGACACAAGACCTACTACCTCTCAAACCCTAAAATATTTACTCTCCCTTTACAGAAAACATTTTCTGACCCTTGCCCTAGAAAAACCTTCTAGTGTCCTTGCAGTGAAGAGCTGCGTGTGTATCATTTTCCACAATATGCTCCTTGACATTAATTGATTCATTTATTCATCTGTCTAGTGATGTATTCAATAAAGCCATTATTACATGGTGACCCAGATCCCGTATTAAGGATAGAGATGTATACAAGTTCTTTGTCCTATATGATATTGTATGAAAAGACTGAACAATGTTAAGACATCGATCCTAAGGACTTTTACAAAGGAGTTTTCTTTCTCTTCTTTTTTTTTTTCATTCACCGAATCATTTATTAGAGATTTCTCTAGAATTCAACCCGTAGGCCTGACCTAGAATCCAGTCTTCAAAATCTAAAATTTTGTAATTATCATTTTACTTAAATTATTGTTAGGTGATTGTTTCTTTTTCTTTTAATTTAATTTATCATTTTTTTACTTATTCACTTTACTCTGGCTCACTGCCCCCCTCCCACACTCCTTCCCACCCCCTCCCCTTCTCCTCTGAAGTAGTGAGGTCTCCCTGGGTATCCCCCACCCTGGCACTTCAAGTCTCTGCAAGACTAGGTGCTTTCCTCTCCCACTGAGGACTGGCAAGGCAGCCCAGCTAGAAGAACACATGCCACAGACAGGCAACTCCCTTTGGGACAGTCCCCGTTCCAGTTGTTCAGGACCCTCATGAAGACCAAGCTGCACATCGGCTGCATATGTGCGGGGAGGCCTAGCTTCAGCCCATGTGTGTTCTCTGGTTGGTGGTTCATCTCTGAGAGCCCCAAGGGTCCAGGTTAGGTGTCTCTGTTGGTCTTCCTGTGGAGTTCCTATCCCCTTAGGGCCACAATCCTTCCTCTTACTCTTCCGTAAGAGTCCCCAAGCTCCATCCACTGTTTTGCTGTGGGTGTCTGCATCTGTCTGAGTCAGCTGCTGGGTGGAGCTCTCAGAAGACAACATGCTCCTGTCTGCAAGCATAGCAGTCTCATTAATAGTGTCAGAGATTGGTGTTTGCCTATGGGATGGGTCTCAAGTTGGACTGGTTATTGGTTGGCCATTCCCTCAGTCTCTGCTCCATCTCTGGTGCCTGTATTTCTTGTAAAAAGGATAAATTTTGGGTCGTAAGTGTTGTGGGTGGGTTGGTGTCTCTATTAATCCACTGCAGCTCCTGCCTGGCTACAGGAGGTGGCCTTTTCAGGTTCCATAGCCCCAATGCAATGAGTCACAGCCAAGTCACCGCCATTGATTCTTGGGGGCCTCCTCTATTCCAGGTCTCTGGCACATCCTCCAGACCCACCCCGAGAATTGCAGATTTCCGGTCATTCTCATGGTCGTCCGGCTATCTCTCCTGGCTTTCCCCATTTCCCTCCCTATCTCCTCTCCTTCCCAGTTCCCTCCCTCCGTCTGCCTCTTATGACTGACTATTTTATTCCTCCTTCTAAGTGAGAATCAAGCTTCCTCGATTGGGCCTTCTTCTTGTTTAGCTTCTTTGGGTCTGTGGAGTATCACATGGTACCTGTATTTTGAGGCTGATATCCACTTATAAATAAATACATACCATGCGAGTCCTTTTAGGACTGGGTCACCTCACTCAGGATGATATTCTCGCGTTCCATCCATCTGCCTGCGAAGTTCATGATGTCATTTTTTTAATAGCCTAATAGTATTGCATCGCATAGATGTAGCACATTTTCTTTATCAGTTCTTCAGCTGAGGGACATCTAGGTTGTTTCCAGTTTGGGGCTATTACGAATAAAGCTGCTATGAACGTAGTTGAGCAAGTGTCTTTGTGGGATGGTGGAGCATCTTTTGGGTACGTGTCCAGGAGTGGTATAGCTGGGTCTTGAGGTAGAACTACTCCCAGCTTTCTGAGAAACCACCAAATTGATTTCCAAAGTGTTTGTACAAGTTTGCACTCCCACCAGCAAGGAGGGAGCGTTCCCCTTGCTTCATATCCTTGGCTGCATGTGCTGTCACTCGAGGCTTTGATCTTAGCCATCAAAAGAGCTACTGGACAGAGAACCATAATAAACCACGTGACTTTGTTCCTAAGAAGAGTACTGCTGTGTAGTTGGTACACTACATGTGACTGTCAACTTTGCTCTTTCCACCGGCAGCATCCTGGCAATTCCGTTCCCAACATACCCAGACTTATAAATAACCTGCTCACTTGTCTCCATGTTAGACCACTTTTAGGGCTTCAGTCACTATCCCTAAAAGTCTTTTCATGTGAAGAGCAGAGGAGTAGGCCCTGAAGTGGTATGATTTTGATCTTCATACTCCACATGGTAAATATTGCCTTCCCTGTTTCATAAATGAAATTTAAAAAAGAAAGGGAATTTCAGAGATGTCAAGGGGTGGAAACAGATCTCAGACTTAAGGTTGCCTGTTTCCAAAGCTTCCTGTGCCAATTTAGTAAACTTTGCCTTATGTTGGAGTCATTTCCCTCACCACACGGTTGCTTTTACACTGTGTTTTCAGTGTCTCTTGAGATGTCAGTTGCGAAGTGAGTCTCTCAGACCACGGCTGTGTGGCAACAAATAAATATTTACTCAGAGCTAGACTTCTTCCCTCTTTGTGGGTGGCAGTGTCTTCATACAAGAGCGATTCCATCTTGCATTCCACTCTTGTTCTACCTTTGTTTCTGAATCATGTGTGTTTACTTGAATAAGGAACATTTTCCATGTGCTCGGTGAGTCACTCGAGGCTTTGGCCATACGGTAGACATTGTGGAGGGATGGCCAGAGCCTTCACGCAGGGACCTAGGAAACCTGTGTCCACATCTGACTCTGACACTTTCTGGGTGTGAACCCTTGTTAAATGTCACTATATTTCCCAGCCTTACTTTTCTTCGGCTCCCCACACATCCTGGTTGAATATTGCTATATTAACAATGATGCAGTCTGGGGGCCCTGCTTGCATTGAATTAAAAGGTAAGATAAATTTCAAACACAAAAGGTGGCAGTGGAGAAATCTCGACCACCGAAGACAGCAGAAGCCAAGTCCACAGGTAAGAAAGGCATACACTGGGAGAGAAGGATGCATAGACTCCACGGAGAGAAAGACCCTCCGCAGAGCAGAGGGGGCGGGGACTCCGGAAGTTGAGCAATGTAGTCTCTTCTCGAGAGCTGGGTTGTTTTTTAAGTCTCTGAAGAGTTTTTGCCCTTTAATTTAGGGTCGGTCAGTTTGAAGAAAGATAAGATGGTTGATTGGCTTGAGTCTGTTGTGTAACAAGCTCTGATCCTGCCGTGAGCTTGTTGAACCAGTTTTTCAGCAAGGGGCCCGCTGGCAGGAGAGAAAACAACAACAAAACAAAACAAACCAAAAACCAAAAAACAAGAGAAAACCAACCTTTGTTTTAAGCTGCCAGGCTCATTCCAGGTCAGGGGGTGAGGAAGAAGCTAGTCATCTTATTAGCTTGTCGTGGCCCGTCTCCAATTTCTAGTCTCTCAAAACTGCCTTAGAATTGGTCCAGGCCACTAAAAATACAGAATTTCCCCCACGTCACCCATGTCACTTCAGAACAGGTTTTTGTTTTTTTTTTCAGGCTCCATGTGAGTTCCTGGTGAAAGTCCCTTCTCACAGGGCAGTTTATTACCTTTTTACTTTTTAAAGTTCATATTGTTAGAAACATCTTCTATGAGTAGCTGAGTGAAAAAATGATCTTTATGTAATTATGTGTCTGCATGTTCATGTGTGTGTGCATGCATGTGTGAGTGTGTGCATGTTTGTGTGTGAGTGTATGCATGCATGTGTGAATGGGTACATGCATGTGTGAGTGTACATGCATGTGTGAGTGTGCGTGTTCATGTGTGAGTGTGTGCATGCATGTGTGAATGGGTACATGCATGTGTGAGTGTGTGCATGCCTATGAGTATATATATGCATGTGTGAGTGTACATGCATGTGTGAGTGTGCGTGTTCATGTGTGAGTGTGTGCATGCATGTGTAAGTGTGTGCGTGTTCATGCATGCCTGTGCAGTGTCGAAGCCTGAGGTTAATGTGGCTTCTTCTTTTGTTGCTGGTTTACCTTATTCTTTGAGAGAGTTTTCTTTCTTCTCTTTCTCTCTCTCTTTCTCTCTTTCTCTCTTTCTCTCTTTCTCTCTCTCTCTCTCTCTCTTTCTTTCTTTCTTTCTTTCTTTTTCTTTCAAAAATTGAACCTGAAGATTACCATTTTGGCTAGCCCCAGGGATCAGCCTGTGTTAACCTCCCAAGTTCTGGCATTCACCTCTATGCCTAGAGTTTTGACATGAGGGCTGGGGATTAAATTCAAGTCCTCATGCTTATGTGACAAGCTAACAGAGCCATCTTCTCATGCCCTCTGAGCCAACAATTACCAGCATACAAAGACACAGAGAAATCCACTCAGAGAGCACAAGAGCTTAGATATTAGAGAGAACAAGCCGAAACACAGTCTGTAGGGTGAACAGGGACCCATGGAGGAGGTCCTCAGGGTAACGATAGTGACGAGAAACCTGCAAGGGAGTCGCACACAGGAATCTAGGTCAGAGGACAAGTGAATGATGACATCGTAAGGGACAGGGACAGGGCATGGTGACAAAGTCATGCTGCAGAAACAGGGAGTGGGCAGTCACAGGAATATCTGTACTCAATGCCGGGGTTTGTGTCCTTTCTCTGAGTGGGCACAGGAGTCATGGTTCTATATCGTAGCTATTGGAAATATTTAGCGATTAAACAAAAATAGAGGCCAGAGGGTGGTAGGCGGGGGATTTTAAGGCAGATGGGCATATTTCCTCATTCAGTCATCAAAATATTCAAAGAGAGACCCTCGTTTTCCTTCTCCAGTCTTCATTCCTAGGGCTTCCAGCTGACCACAGGGACACAGTGTTTGGTTTCTGGACCCTTTACTAGTTGGCAGACATCTTGCTCAGAAGCCCCAGTTTGCTGCTATTCATTGAGAATACAGTACCAATCAATTTACATCATCATCAATAATACCTGGCTCCGTATCAATGAGTCCCAGGGACAGACATGGCATGGGCTCCATATCAATGAGTCCCAGGGACAGACGTGGCATGGGCTCCGTATCAATGAGTCCCAGGGACAGACGTGGCATGGGCTCCGTATCAATGAGTCCCAGGGACAGACGTGGCATGGTGCTGTAGACTGTGGCAGGTCCTCTCCTATTGTTCTATGTGTTGGATCGTCACCGCCAGTCACTTTCAGATCCGTCAGGTAGTGGATCACCAAAAGCTCACTCCAGCTAAGGGACGTTAGCTTTTCCAACAGCCAAATCAAACCCTTGACTCTCATTAAATTTTCTGTCAATCAAATCTCTGCGGTTTACTCACATAAAAAGACTGCTAAACCAAGACAAACTCAGCAAGTTTGGGGCAACTGAGTGTTTGAACCCTAATGAAGGATTTTATATTTCTGATGAATTGAATCTTGTTAGCTTTTAGCCCAACAGAGATATATTTTTAAATATTTAGTTCTTGTGTAACATATTTGGTTAACCTTTTCATCTTATGCCACTAAAAAATATTACTGAGCCTTATGCACCCTCATTTAAGCCATTACTAAACAATTTTGAAGTGATCGATGTGTACTTCCTTGAATACCCATTCCTGGGACATCGCCCCATTTGTTGTGTTCTCTGAGGCTCCTGTTACGTATCAAATGCCACATTGTGCCCTGGTGCTAAAAATGTGAGCACAGTCTAGCGTGCTCTCGTGAGATTCAAGCACTAAAGACGAAGGCTGACTGAGAGACAAATGTCCTGCTGTGTAATGACACTGCTAGAAGACTGCACAACGCACAGGGGAGGAGTCAGAATTTCGTGAAATAATCGCAGAGCGATCAGTGTGAAGCCACTTGGAGACAGGCAGAGTTTTGTGCTTTAGAAACACTTCCGTTATGTATTTCCAATCTTAGAAGTTTCTCTCTCTCTCTCTTTTTTTACACGACTCTTACGTAACACCAAAATTTAACGGCATTGTGTTTTTTGAGGAGGAGGAGGACAAAGAAGAAGAGGAGGAGGAGGAGGAGGAAGACGAAGAAAAGGAGGAAGAGGAAGAGGAAGAAGAAGGAGAAGGAGAAGGGAGGAGGAGGAGGAGGAGGAGGAGGAGGAGGAGGAGGAGGAGGAGGAGGAGGAGGAGGAGGAGGAGAAGGAGAAGGAGAAGGAGAAGGAGAAGGAGAAGAGAAGGAGAAGGAGAAGAGAAGGAGAAGGAGAAGGAGAAGGAGAAGGAGAAGAAGATTAAAGAGAAGCCGTGCTGGGGTGTAGGACTTTTTATTCCTTGCTTTGTATGGATGCTTTTACCAGCTTGTTTAGGGTCCCCGTGTCCTCCTTCTCCATGAAGAACATCTTTTGACTCCTTTTAAAGAGATTTGTTTCCTTTCTAAGTATTTGTACATGTCTGGTACGCACTCAAGTGTCCGTAGAAGCTAGAAGAGGGTATCTGATCCCCCGGAGCTGGAGTTACAAGTGGTTTTGAGTTGCCTGCTGTGGGTTCTGGGAACTGAACTCGGGGTCTCTGCAAGGGCAGGAAGTGCTCTTAACTGCGGAGCCATTTCTCCAGCCCCAACGCCTTTCTTTTTTTCGTGTATTATCTACAGGTTCCTACTCCCTTAATTCTGCCTCCTGACCATGTCTAAGGGCACTTCAGTCTCAGATGGCAGCAATTAGCTCTGTGTTCATTTCTAATCACGTTCAGGTTTGTGTATTCCTTAAATGGAGGTGCTGTCGTCCCACCCTGGTGTCCGGGTTGGCATTGCCAAAGCTTGTTTAGAATCCTTCTACTATGGTCTCTCACACAAAGCAATGCGATTGGAGAAACAGGTTAGTCTCTGCTCCCCTCCCATTGAACATCGACGGGGTCCCAAGCCCTTGTTTCACGACTGTATGGAAAACAATAGTTATTTTATAAGACACGAGTGAATTTTGAAATAATTTAGAAACAGATCTTGGAACTGTAAAATGAGGCTAGGGAAATTACGTAGAGGTAGAAATTGGGCTCACTCACTTTACACAACTTGGGTTGGTGCTTGTTATGGAACGTGCTCTGGGCAGAAGAGGTCGACCTGTCTCTAAGAAGTGAGGCTAGGAGTGACCCCACGAAGGCCACCTGAACTACGAAAAACTGAGGAAAAAAAAAGTGCTCCTTTTTATAGTGCATAAAAAAAAAAAAAAAAAAAAACAAACCCAAAAACCAAACCAAAACAAAAACCCAAACATGTCATCTTGGGCTTCTAGCTTTTCTCCTTCGCTCCTGATTTGGAGAACAGGTGTGACTTTGGGGTTTAATTCTAAAATTTCCTGAATCGGGTTTGTACCCCACTTTCTGTGTTTCCTATACATCAGTGTTCCAAACTCTGAAGGGGTGATAGCAGTTTCTTCCTGGCTGTACTGCTTGCTGGGAGATGGAGTACATACAAAGGGCTCAGGATAACCGCCCATATAAAGAACATGTGTACACGTGGGCTACTTTATTAGCGATGCTAGGCTATTCTTCAAGGATTCTGATGCGGTAGAGATGCGTATGAAATAAAATCACTGGGTTCTTCTGTCCCGAAGTCTCATAGCTCTAAGATGTTACTAACCATATTTATGGGCGTTATTTATTGGACCAAATGGTTTTTATTTTTATTGTTGCGTTTTCCTTTGAGGTGACGGCGGGCTGGGCTGTGCACAGTTCAGCAGCATTCTGGGAGCTGGAGGTGCCTCTTCCCCCACTTGTGATGACCAATAGTACCTTTAGATACTGCCAAATGTTTCTTGGAGGGTGACTAACCCAGCACTGACAACCATCATGCTAGGCTGGAAAGGGGGTCATAAGTCACTTCCTTCAGTCCCAACACTGAATACTTCCCTTTATCTCTTCCTAGGAATTGTGACATTGAGTTCAGAGAAATACCCTTGGCTTTCGCTGGTTCTTTATATCATTTAAACAGATGTGTTCCTTAGCCACAAGGTTAATTTTTTTTTTATACAGTTGACAGCGTAACCATCCGAAATGGGTCCTAGGCAGTGGTTCAGAGTGTTTCAGGGTATTGAGGGTGGTGTGCTGAATTTGTGTGCTAATCTACTTGCTGTGTTTGGCCCAGCACAGAATCCTACAGAAGAGAAAGAGTTTTCATGAATAATAAATGGCATTTTCAACAAATATTCTTAGAGGTCACTAAATCAAAAGCCCTGATGCTAGGAAAAGTAAATGGTAGAAAGAAGATATTCGCATAAAATTAATGTGCTAATTGGCCAGAGTGTTTCAAGAGGATTTTTCTATTTTCCAGATGCTCTGAGTCTTTTTTGTTTTGCCCTTGGCAGCGTGGTGTAAAATTGGACTCTTCTGAGCCTTCTGATGATATGTTGTTGGATTACAAAACACATTGACTTTAGATTTGTGACCTGTAAGAATTCCATCTGTACCATTCACTGGGGACGGTGCCACTGATGACAATACCAAATGTGCTGTAATTATTTACTCACCCAGTTGATAAGAACAAATGATACAGAAAGAACAATTTCGTATGGAGAACTGAATCAATAATTTTATTTCTCAGAGTGGCTTGTGTGGAGAAAAATGGTCCTTATTCTGTATAATTACAGCTAATTTACAGTTAATTACTTTTCCTCCTAGATAGACAACAGAGATTCGCAAAGAAACTCACATTAAAGGACGCTATAATTAGGCAAGTGCTAGAGGTAAATAACACAATAATATTCATAATTCTTTGAAAACTAAGTGTTTTAACTTTTAGCCTTCATTCCAATCCATGAGAACATTGTCAACAAATTTCCTGCGTTGACGTTGTACCATTTTCTGCATGCCGTGGTGCCGTGAAGGAAGGGGGGTCCAGAGAGACGAAACTCGAGTTGCCATTCCAATCTTAGGGGACCAATTATGTAGCTCCGTTTGGCAGCTGTTGCTATGGCCACTTAAGTGTCAAGGCTTTGATATCCATTTGTAACCATAACCTTGCATCTCAGAAAACTACTACTTGCGTTGGCAGCCATCCTAACCTAATTAGGAACTAACGCAGACTCGTGCGTTTCTTGTAAACACATCAGCCCGAGGTAAGGGCTAACACATGCTCTGAGCCTGCCCGCAGGTTTATCGGTTTCCTACTTCCTGCGATGCTCGTCCGGGCCTGGATTATATTCAGCAGGACTGCTTTTCCTTTGATTTCCCAGTTTTGACATTTTAAATTGATGACTTTCTTGCTCTTTCCGCTCTCTGGCAAGAGTTTCCCCTTTTTCCTTTATTTCGCCCTTACTGTTATTTCATTTGTTTTACAACTTTGTCATTTAAACATTTATAGAAAGACAAGCCGGACACCCACTGGGACAGAAAAGAACAAAGCTTAATGGTAACTCTGGAGATAATAATTATTTATTCCATGAGTTATAGATTAGAAATTTGATTCTTTTAAAAACAAACCTTCATTTCGGAGGAGGATTCTCTCATCTTCTGGCTGGATCTAGTTGAAACCATCTCTCAGATGAATATGTAGAAGCAGACATCCGTCTTCCTCTAAATGCTGTGGGAAGGATGCTCCCCAGTGGCTGCGGACATACGGTTCTACCACGGACTTGAGTTTCGGTGAATAGACCATGCACTTTAGATCTTGGATGACACCAGCAAGAAGATGCAATTATCAATTTCATCTGTGAAAAGAAAGGAGAATGAAAATAGCTAATGATAAGTGCTTACTCTGCATGAGACAGTCACTGTTCACAGAAAGGTAGTAGTCCAGATTTTGGCTTTTAAGATAAAAAAGAATTTATCCCTAGTACTTAAGATATTATCTGTATAATATTTGCAGCAATACAATGGAATCGGAAACCAATTACAATAACATTTTGGGATGAATCTATGTTTTGATACAGTCACACATCTGTGAAGTCCGGTTCCAGACTATCTACTATCTATCAACCACAATGTTTGACTGTTGTCCCGTTAATTAGGTGTTTTAAAAGTATTCCTCCAGAAACAAAGAATCAACTTTCATTGCATAAAGTGGAGGTGAGTTGAAGATTGTTTTTCGTAGCTGTCTATGTTAGCTAAGAAAAATCAATATTGGGTATTGGTATTTTCTATACCTTATCTTACTCCCTGGGTGTTCGGATGAGTTTTAGTAAAGGATTACGGCTCAGTGTGGTTTTTCTTTTAGGGTTGGTCCATTTGTAAAGCCAATACTTTCCAATTCAGTATTTTACCAAGTTTATGAATACAGATTCTGTTCGGCATTGATACAGGACGAACATGAAAATATTTTTCTCTATGGCTGTTAGCCTTGAAGTAGGTTTCATCTCGTGGGGAATGATAAACTGATGAGTACTGAGAAAAGCAAGGTAATAGACTTCAAGCGGTGAATCAGACAGTGTTGCTGTTGGCCAAAAGGTCTTCTGACTCTGGCTTTCAAGATAAAAATGTGTTTCCTAAGGTAGAAGCTTTCAGGTATCTCCTCTGTCTTAGTATATAAACTCAATGGCAAAATTTTTCTATAAGTACTGCTTTTCCTGTATTTCTCACAGTTTGATTAGTCATGTCTTTTAATTTATATTTATTTTATTTATCATTTTAAAAATTCCATCAAGAGTTGTCCCTCCAATCTGTATGTTATTTAAAAGTGCATTGTTTAATTTACATGGATCTTGAAATTAGACGCCGCCCTTGGGAAGTAGAGGCAGGAGAATCAGGAGATGAAGGTTATCTTTGGCCACATGGCAAGTTGGAGGTCAGTTTAATGTCGCCTGGATAAAAACTGTTGCAAACTTAAGAATGTTGCAAAATTTAAAGTTGGAAAAATAGAATATTAAAATTTCTGATTGTCTTTTGCTGCCTTCTAGTTCGATTTCATTGTGGTATAAGAATGGACATTGTTTGATATTAATCCTAACCTTTCACATTTGTTATGTTGTTTCCTAAAATATAATATAATTGACAGGAATGTGCAGGTGTAGTACAGATCATTTTGCCCTGGTGTTTATCTTGGCCTGCGCCTGCCAACACCTAGAAACTATAGTTGGGCGTGTGGGATTAACTTATAAGAAATGCTCAGATGGAATTGTTTCAAAATTTTCTTGGCTATTTTATTTCTTTATTTTATTTCAGCTTCACTTATGAGATACACTCAGGTTTAGGTCTATTTCTTTATCATCTATATATTGTTCTATGACTTAATGGTACAAGTCAATTTACCATTTCAATGTTATAAATCCTTGATTTAGGAAAACGGTATTCTTTATTGCAGTCTCATGCAGTCTTTATAGTAGTTAATTTCCTTATCAGGTTGTATTTAACAGGATTAGAGATTAGTAAATCTCAATTATTTCTTTTTATTTAATTCCACATGAACAGAGGGAAAACTTAGGCAAAGTTTATCTTCTGTTGTTCTTATTTTAACTTTCAACTTCACACATGCTGGGAAGTGTTTGGAAGGACACTTGGGGTGGAGAAGAACTGGGGAGAAATCATCTCAGAGGGCTGAAGACAAAACCCATCCATTGGGGATCCAGCAGGTATCTCGGCCCTGCTTCCTCTCACGTATGTATCTCAGGGCAAACGATTGAGCTTTTCTGTGCCTTTATAGATGATTTTCTCATCTATAAAATGGAGTGTGATATGAACCATAGGGATATTGTGAAGGACAAATTTGTAATGAGCAAATGCAAAAACATGCAGAATGTACCAATCCAGTCGTTCTTGTTATTGTGCCCACAGCTCCAAGCCTCATCCTTTCAGAGTCTGCCCTTGCAGCTGTCTTAGAACTCAGAGAAAACATTTTGTGCCTAGAGTCTAGGCAGCAGACATGAGTTCTCTTGTTGATACATCATTTCAATGCACTTCTGCTAAAAGACCTAAATTATTATGTTTGCCTAGATAGACCTTTCTGGCATAGCTCAAATCATATGGTACTTCTACTTTCAGTCTTGGCTAGCACATATGTTCATTGTCCTTCCCACACATAAAGACATAGAGGCTTTCAGATATATGTTGTTCTATTTTTACTTGATATATGCTTTAAGTGGAAAAACTGTTATTACCTGAATTGATGATTGAATATTTAAGTTTTGACCCTTTTTTAGAACATGTATCAAAATATCACATTATATTTTATGAGTGTCTACAATGATTACAGGCCAATCTACAAAGTTCCAAAACTTATCGCATCCTTAAGTGACTTAATGCATGACTTCCTATTTCTCAGTCCACTGTTCCTTACTCCTGTGACCTGTATTGCGTGTATGGAAGAGGGGTTGGATGGGGGTGGGAATCAGGGCACTGAGCGTTGTTCTTTCGCACGTCCCTGAGATTTTAGGAGGGTCTCGTGCCTAACTCGAGCCTCCTCACCTGATGCTGCCCCGCCCCCCGTATCCTTTGCTCCATGTGTCTTTCCTCAGTGAGTGCCAGTGATGAGTAGCTGACCCTAGCACATGGTTGTTACTGCTTAGAGCTTCTCCTCCTCTCCATCTGGCCATCTAGCCAGGCTTTGTCCCCATGATGGGACACACACCCACTGTGTCTACTCCTCCATTTAAACATGTTTTCATTCAGTGAAACGAACCGTCCCTTCCTCCAGTTTGGCATCATGCAGGGAGCCTCTAAGCCTACAGAATTTGTGTCATTCTGAATCTCACTTGCTGTCCAATTTTGAATTCTTTCTCATGGAACCCCACAAAGGTCAGGGCCTCTGGTCATTTCACATCAAGAAACTTAGACCACTTGGCACACACAGGAAACCTCTAGGGGGTGGTGTGGGCTGACTCTTCAAGTCATCCCAAAGATGCTTAACTGGAAGGCAGCCCAGAGTACTTTGCTTATACTCACGTTCATAGCAGCTGCGTGAGTTTCCGTGAGCTCCACAGTCTTTGTGGGAAACAGAAAGCCCAGGCGTGTGCCACTTAAACACAAAAACACATAGTCAAGTAAATTTGTTTTCCATGACACTACCATGAATGAAGAAAAATCGTAATACAAATTTAAAAGCTACTAATATATATATAAGTCTGTAAGTCTTCAAAAAGAATGTGACAATAATTAGCAGACATAAAAACCCATACAAAATCATTGCTTTCATAACATTGCATGTTATTCTGTGATTGTGGAGTTTAAGCCTATGGCTTCTTGCACGTTACCAAGTGCCCACTGCCAGGTTAATTCTCAGCCAGATAGGATTCTTGGAACTAGGCATGGTGATAAGCATCATAAAATACCTCTCATTTTCACAGAGCTTCTGTTTTAGAATTCCATTAGACTACATTTTAGAGAGTTTGAAAATCTAGACACTTCACATTTGAGACAGTAGATTGTCCTAGTGTAGAGATGCCTGTGAGAGGCGACCGACTGTGTCAGGACACGGGACAAAAGGATTTTTGGGATGTTCAGGGAAGTCAGATACTCCCTTTGTGAAGCTATAACATGGGGGTAAAAAAGAGACTGTGATAGCACACATTTATGTGCAATTTATGAACCAAAATAATATTAATTAGATTTCACAAGAATTTATCATAATAAGCAAGTGTCTTTCAGAAAGTAGCACAATGCTGGGTCGGACTGGGGACTTGCCCTGACTGAGAGTCACTGATGCAGGGGGGTGGGAACTTGGGTTGTTCAGGGTCTCTAACATTATAGACGACTCTTAGACATCAGTCACAGTGAGACCATTCTGTCCTGCTGATCAGAGGAGGCAGGTCATCCGAGGGTCAGGCTATCTGAAACAGCAAGGTGGCCAGAAGCCCTGGCTCCTAGCTTCAGAAGCTCTGGTTTCTGGCTGAGCTTCGGGGTTATTGCAAAACAAAAAGAACAATTGGTTAAAAATGATTAAAATTCTTACTGCAAGTATGCATTATCAACCACAGAATCTCTCGCAGAGCCAAGTTTATTTTATATGAAAACTACCCAAAAAACTGATTGGATTTGGAGGGATAATATATGTTTTCTTTCCCAGTTTCTACATTTCAAAATGAAAAATCTCAGTCTGGTCGAATGGGACCAGAATAGGGCATACAATTTCTATTTAGACTAGAAAAGGCTTAGCATACCCTTGTGATATTTTAGGTGTTGGGGGGGGGGGGTTGGGTAGGTTCTTGTTATATGGAAAAAATGGCATTTAATAAATTAACCTTTAAGAAATGAATCTAAATAAGTCCAAACCAACCCATATCTACTTCAAACTCCCCAGGGCTCTGTCTCTTTAACTGCAGCCTCTGTATCTGGGAATTATGAAGTTCAAAAATCACACACACAAAAAAACCCTTTTATTGACATTTAACACCTATTGATAATAGCACTAAAATAATTTTTAAATGTATTTTTAAACCTTCTTGCTATTCTCCTCAAGGAAAAAGATGGTTAGATGTAGCAAGGCTTAAAGAACTGTATTGATAATTAGTATCAATTTTAGATAAAAGTCTTCTAATACTAAAGGTTTATTCTGTAATTTAATAATCAGCCACCTATTCCATGTAAAATAGAAATAAAATATAAATCATCACTTTCCCTGAAAATATTGCTACATTGTAAATTAAAATGTTTAAGAAGCTTCTATGGTAAATCAGGAAGGGAAGAGATGATTAGTCGGATTTCGTTTTTAACAGTCACGAATTTAGTGTCTGTTTTAATGTGTCTGTAGCACTTCTCCAGGTGGTCAGGTTGCGTTTTTGAGCATTGAGAAGCAAACATTTTTGCAGCCTAATGCAATAATATGTAAAACATTGAGGCAGAGAGCTGGCTGACTATGACATTACAGAATAAACTTTTACTATTAGAGAACTTTTTTCTAAGATTGATACCAAGTATTGATACAACAGAATTATCGATAAGGTAGAAAGGCAGTGGAGACAAACTAAGACGTTAACATTGAGGCATGCCTGGAAGACTGGGAACAGACAGGAAATGGTTACAGCATTGTGAGTGGAATCACTCAAGCAAGGACGCAGAGAGGCCATAGGAGCTAAGCAGTAGCCTAAGGGAGAAATGGGAAAAACAGCAGTGATTCACTGAAGTTATGCTGTGCCAGTTCCCTCCGGGTTTAAGAGGTAACCAAACACGGAAGAGAATAAAAGCCCAGATGTGTGAGAGAAAACACTAGAATCTGACGAATCTGGCAATGGCGTTTGGGATGACTTTAAGAGGTGAGTGTGAGGCTGAGGGTACATTCTGAACTCGGCGGGAACTAGAAGCCTGATGCGCGCAGACAGAGGCTGTCGCCACTTCTCCAGAGCTCCTCACAGGCTAGTGACTCAAGCCACTGACTGATAGCAAGGCAGGACAAAGGGCATGCTTTCCACAGGTGATAAACGATCCCTTGTGTGTGCTTCTTGCCATCATCTGGGCTTTACCCTGAAGCTCTTTCTTCAGCTTCGTGGAATGGCATCCATCAATCTGACCGGTCCATAAGAGCCCAATAGTACTCCTGTTACTCTTTCCTTGCTTAGTGTCCAGCCAGGGTGCTTCCGTCCTTTTTCTGTGTCCCCCCCCCCCAACAATTTCCCATGAATTTAGGGATTCTTCTTTTATAATTGTATACCCTCTTATGAATGTTATGTATTTATATTGAGGCATCCTCATTATAGGTCCCTGGTTGTCCTGAAACTCAGTCTGTAGACCAGGTCTTAAGTTTGGTCTTAAGGCACAGAGATTTGCCTGCCTCTGCCTTTTGAGTGCTTGAATTTAAGGCGTGAGCCAACACACCTGGTAGATGCTATATTTCATATTGTAACTACCTACTCTTTTGATTCATCTGTTCCTTCTTTGAACCAAAGAAGGAACTGTAAGGACCCAGAGTCCTTGGTTGATCTCTGTATATCTAGCAGGTAGTATAATTAACCTAGTAGTTACCTTTCTTTTGCGTTCTGAAACACCACAACTTAAAACGAGTTGGAAGAGAAAGGGGTTATTTGGCTTATACTTCTACGTCACAGTCCATGTCGAAGGAAGACAGGACAGGAACTCAAGGCAGAAACCAGTGGTAAGAACGGAGGCAGAAGCCATGGAGGAATGCTGCTTACTGGCTTGCTCCTCATGGCTTGCTCAGCTTGCTTTCTTATATAACTAAGGACCACCTGCTCTTGGGTGATACAACCCACGGTGAGCTTGGCCCTCTCACATCAATAATTGATCAAGAAAATGTCCCACAGGCTCACCTAGGTAGTCTAATGGAGGCAGTTTCTCTACTGAAATCCCACTTCCCAGATAACTCCAAAAAGTTGGCAAAACAAAACAAAACAAAACAAAACAACAACCAAGAGAATTGGCAACACTGAATAGGTGCTCAATAAACAATGGCTGTATGTATAAGGCCTAATTTAATAATATCTCAGTCATCTATTTAGTAATAATTACATTCCCAGGATTTAACTGCATAGCAAGTGAAATATAATGGAGATACTGACAGTCTAGCTCTCTCTATTCCTCCTTCTCTCTCTCTCTCTCTCTCTCTCCCATACACACAGAGACAGAGACACACACAGAGAGACAGAAAGATAGAGACACAGAGACAGACAGACACAAGGAGAGAGAAACTTAGCAATAACATGATAACAAATGGCAGAATTCTCCATGTTTTAGATGTAACTAGGGAAGAACAATCAAATACAGGGAAAGGCTTCGCCTTGGCTAAAACATATTGGGAGAAGAAGAAATGATATAAAACAACCTTGGAGAAGGAAAAAGTGATGTGTGGACAAAGAGAACGAAGGAACCAAGGCCAAGGGTGGATGGGAGCAGCTTAAGGCTTTGATGTTATTGCGATATGAAAGGTTATTTTCTTTCAAGTCCTTCCTCAGACCTTCTTAGATCTAAGTAAAGACTCGGAGTCTGAAGGAAGAAAGGGAAATTCTATCTGAAGCCATGAAATACAGACATCATAGATTTGTTTCAGTAATGTTCTATTGTCAGACAAAGATTCAAAAGATAAATCAGTGTGGGCTCCTGGGAATTACACTGTGGGAATTTTGGTTATTAAATAACTAAGAATTGGTCCAAGAGGCATATTTGCAGTCGTTCCTTGCTAGAGATAAAAGAGGGTGATGTAAGCCTCGAGAATCAAGTAATGTGTGATATATTTTGGAAGAAACAACTGGAAAAAAATAACAAGAAATTCTGACTTGATGTTCCAGGGATACAGTCGAACAGGCCAAGACTTTATTAAAAGACAAAAGTATGCGTTACAGAAACGGGAAGACAAAGGGTCAGAGGAAAGAGGCACTGTGATCTTTTAAGCTGGCTGAATAAAATAGATTGTGGCAAAGGAAACAGGCATAAAGGAGACAGAAGCAGACGCTGGAAGAAACCAGATGGAGAAAATTCTTCCCTCAGAGCAGAGTCGAATCTGTGCTGATAAATGAAGCCACCAAGAACCTGTCCTTATAAGTGAATTTGTGATTACCAAATTGTTAGTTGACTTGTGTTCATATGGTTGCAATATTAGAAAAATCACATTCAATGCAGGGATAAAAATCTTAGCCTTGGGGGGGGGGTATATCTAGACTTTTAACACACAAGTGGAAAAATGGGCGTTAAGTAAAAGATGGAAAAAAAAGTCAAAGGAAACCAAAGTGAATCTTGCCTGTATTTTGCCAAAATAGATACAGATCTCTTAAAGGGATTTTTTATTTTATTTTATTTTATTTTGGTTTTTCGAGACAGGGTTTCTCTGTGTAGCCCTGGCTGTCCTGGAACTCACTCTGTAGACCAGGCTGGCCTCGAACTCAGAAATCCGCCTGTCTCTGCCTCCCAAGTGCTGGGATTAAAGGCGTGTGCCACCACAATTAAAGAGAACAGTTGTCCAGGGAGACTGCGCAATACGAGATGGAGAACTCCACGTATGATGATCAATCTGCTTTATCTTGAGACCTTCTAGGAGACCTATTTATCCTAAGATGCTTCTGAGTCTTTTAAGCTTTTAGCTATTATCATAGCCCCCCAAGACATTTCCTCCAACTAAATTTGGCAGGGACCATCACATTGAGACATGGATTGTAAAAACTGCATTGTTTGTACCATGAGATAAAAGTTTTATAAAAATCAGATGAGATATGAAAAGAGAAATAAGTAATCAGGACAGACATGATAAGTGTTCAAAAAGGAGAGTAAAAAAATACCGGGTAAAGCAGTGGTCAGATGTAGAAAGCTGGAAGACCGAAAGAAAATATTGGACAAAAATTCTCTCTCGTATCCTGAAGTGTTTCAGTCCAATGGCTGAAAAAATACTGAAGCAGCTTTATTTTTAGGTATTTCTATTTTTAGCAGTAGACGATCATTATCTGGAGATGAATTAACATGAGACAACTGATCAAAATAATGAAGTCTTGTATTATTTCCTCAGCATATTTTTATGTCTCTTGAACACACTGACTTTTGTTTAATGTGGTAAATAAAATATCAAAACGCTTTTGATATTTTCAACTTCTGTATTAAAACTTGCCTATTTTTCTCTGTATTACAGAAACTTCAGTAAAGGCTGTGTATCCACTAGGTCACATGGTTATGCTCCTTACAATAGCTCTGTCAGAGTGGTAATATTTATTGCTTTATATCAGAAAATACTAGGAGAGGAGAGTCAACTGACGCCAGACTCTCAGGCAGTGAGTGAGCGATGGAGCTGATACTTAGACCCAGGGAGTTTCAGTTAGAAGTTCTGGCATTCGTATTGAAACCATATTATCTTTGCTTTCTGATATATCAATCTTGGTGCTGCAGAGATGGCTCTGTGGATAACATGCTTGTTGCACCATCCTAAGTACCCAGATGGCAATCTAGGAATCCCACAAATGCCTTTAACTCCAGTTCTGATGGACCTGACAACATCTGTCTCGTGTATAGGCAGGTGCACCCACATGTGTTCACACAGACACAGACACACAGTCCCAAAATTAAAAAAGAGAGAGAGAAATATCAATCTGTCATGTATTGATGCCCTCCAACCCTCTTTTTCTGATACCAAAGAATGCTACTGTGTTTGGCACAAATGATCAAAAGATTTGCTCTTGGCTTAGCCTTTTATGTCTGTGTCTGTTGAAGCAGTAATAAATCACGAGGAAAAGAAGAAATTGCTGAGCATAGCTCTGATTTGACAGATTAATTAAACTGTAAATAAAGCTAAATGCAAAATCCCTACTTGCAAGGCTAAAGGAACACTCAACTATAATTTTCTATTTACAACAAAGAATTCTGGGTTAAATTATAGCCCATATCTTACAGGGCTGTAGAAATTTGTCAAAACAAATCAAATTGTACCCTGAAAATTGGTACATTTTGTTGAATGTAATTATACCGAATAAAAATACATAGAAATCCATACAGTTCTTTTCTTTCCTTTCATGTTTGGAAGACTGGGTCTGGAAACACAGCTCAGTGGTAGAGCACATTCTAGCATTCATGAGGCCCTGGATTCAATCACCAGCAATATGGAATAAAAAGAAAACAAATGATAAAGGATAGCCACGGGGTTGTGGATAATGCCCGTTTCAGAACTCAGTAATGGTATTGATCCTAGTGCAGAAGCAGTATGGAGCAACACTCTAGCATGTGGTGTTTTTGTGTGATCCACACGTGTTCTGTGATATGAATTGATCCAATAGGAAAACAGTTCTTTTGCGGTTCTGGGCGGTGTCATTTCCAGAACAGACTTTTTAAATTTAAAAAAAAAAATTTTTTTTTGAGAGATATTTTCACCATATATTGCTGACAGGCCAGGAACTTAATCAGTACACCAGGCTGGCATCAAACTCACAGAGACCTGCCTGCCTCTGCCTCCCGTATGATGGAATTAAAGGTGTGCGCCACCACATCTGGTCCAAGATAGACTTGTAGGTGGAAGATTAGCAACATGTACCCTGGTTTTTGCTCTTGAGCTTGGTCTCGCAGTCTTGCAGTTCATCATTTCTTTCTTCTATTATCCATTCTGAGCTGAACTTCCCTATCCAGAATTTTTTATTAAGTTGCTGGCATGGTTGGCATGAGCTAGACCCTTATTCCGAGGCAGGGTCTGAGCCCTGGTCACAAGGATCTGTCTAGGTCCTGGCTGCTATATGTGTACATATATGTAGTGTCCTGTCCATAAAAAGAGGCAGAAGATTCCCCCAATGGCATATTACTAAATTACCTGGGAGATGATTATTCCCCCTTTCACCCATATTCCCTTGGTGTAATGAGATGTTTATTGGTCTCTCTGTGTACTGGTCTCTTTTTATGAGTTGCTCCAAAGTGCAGACATAGCCACAGCTCAGCATTATTGGAAGCTATGCTGTATCACGGAGTAAAAACATCTCCACTGTGCTAACTAGTCCTTAGGTGAGTTCTGTGGAGGGCAGATCTAGTAGTACCTCCAGCTTTGTAGATAAGATTTCCTTCTAATCCTTGTATGGCTTCATCAGCATACTTTCTTTCAAAGGACTGCTGTACTTCTCCATCAGGCTGGTGGCTTCTGATAGGAGATAAGATGAAAGGGTCTGATGGTCACATGTCCCCAGCCTAACTCCTTTTGTTTCTCAGTGTGTTTTTCTCTAGGCTACCATGTGAGATCCAACATCAGGGGATCAAACATTCTGCAAACATCTGGAGGCAGCATTTGCTGAGGTCCCAGGCTCAGGAAAGCCATTGGAAGTGCACGCTGTCTCTAGTTAAGAGTAACTGTATGTTTAAGGTTAAAAGGTCTATAATATAGTGAACTAATTCTTGGTGTGGTCCCTTCAAGAGATGGCACTGTGTTGTGAGTTTTTGGTGCAGCTTTCTGTTACTTTGGGTTTGATCTTTAGACAGAAGCTCTCTAAGTTAGCTACATCCGCCTGATTAATGGGAGTATATGTCTGTTTTACACTTCTGTGTCCTTCCTGCCACCATTGCTGAACACTTGTGTGTGCATCGTGATGAAAGAGGTAGCTGAAGACAATGGCTGCTGATGTGAAGTAATCATTCTGCTCACTCCATCCACAATGGGTAGACCTTCTTCCTGGGTAATGTGCAGTATCTGTGACCACCCCTGTAGGCTGCCCATATGATTCTTCCTGGGCCTCCTTAGCGAGGAACTAATATCTACATATATTGTTTTATTTATTCATTATACTTATTTTTATCTCAAGCTCTTTCTCCCTCCATAAAAACACAGGTAGCAGATGGGTTACCTGATGCTCTGTCCTATTGGTGAATTTCTTTTGCCATTGCTTTTCAAGGTCATCCCTGTTGGCTTATTGAGTTTCAGCCATTCCTTTTTGATTTATAATGACATAGGGATATGTCACTGTGACATCCAAGCTTGGCCATTTGACTCCTACATTGAGTAATTATCATGGACTCCTTCTGCTGCTAAGGGATCATAGGTATGGTAATGGTGGAGACGGGAATGTCTAAGGGCAGCTGCTGATGCTCTTCTTTGACATTCTGTCTATACCTGATGCTCCTGTCTACCATTGGCACCTTGCTGTGGATTGTGTTTATGTTCACTCAGCTTGTGATTTATGAATCTGAAAGAACACATGGACGGGAAGATGTACACATGCCAGGAATCTCCTATCTTTCATGGGAGAGACAAATCCCTTGATTCACACATTAGTGGTATTGCATCTGTATAGTTAGCAGCCAAATACAGTTCCTGGGAGTAGGGAGGGAGGAGAAAAAGTAGGAGAAGAGAAGGCAGAAAAAAGACAGAGGGAAGAAAGTGAGGAGAGAGAATAGGAGATAAATGGGCGGGGCCAGGTAAGCAAAATCTATTTGGCTTACTTATGACTTCTTCCTTTCCTTCCCTTGCCTTACTGTGTACACACCCTGTAGTAATTCGCAGTGTCTTTCCATTGCTTCTTTCCTATAGTCAATTTTCATGTAATTTGTAAATGAAAACACCTCAGTTCAGCATGCTCTTAAAGAAAGAGAAGTAAGTTGCATGAGATAAGTAAAATCAGAAAAAACCAAGGTAAGTTACTCTCTACTGATTTGTGGACTTGTGGATTTCCGCCTTCCATCTTCTTTAAACTTCCATATTGGCATCCATTTTGTTAGTAAGCAAAATGGCGGGTGTGCTAAGAACCTACTGCGTTTGAAGGGTATTCCCTTCAGCTGCTTTGATTATTATTATTTTTAGTATAAATGGAAAAATTATTTTTATTTAATTATCTTTGACAATTTTGTGTGTGTGTGTGTAAAATATACTTGTGATGATAGCCACTCTATTACCCCCAGCACCCCTTCCCACTCCAGCTAACCCTCTTCTTTCAAGTGCCCCCTTCCTGTTTGCTTTGTTTCTTTCCTCCCTGGCTGTTCCCTTTTGGTTTGCTTTCTGCTGCTGTGATAAGCATCACAACCAAAAGCAACTTAGGGAAGAAAGAATCTATTTGGCTTACATGTTCATTTTCCAGTCCATCATTGAGGGAAGTCTGGGCAAGGAACTCAAGCAGGGACCTGGAGCAGGAACTGAAGCAGAGACCATGAGGAAGGCTGCTTACTGCCTTGCTCAGCCTGCTTTCTTCTCCAACTCAAGATCACATTTCCAGGGTAGAGAGAGTCCACAATGGAGTGGACTCTGCTACCTCAATCATTAATCAAAAGGAAAGAAAATGCCCTAGAGACACATCCATGGGCCAGTCCTCAGTTCTTTCTTCCAAGATGAGTCTAGTTCTCAGTAATTTACAACACGACTCAACCTCATGTGTTTGAAGTGATTTAAATGGAATTTGTCTTTCACTATACATCAATAATTTTCTTTTAGCCATGTTTCTAGGTGACCTTCACTTTCTGATGCCTAGGACTCAAGGGTTTATTGTGCTGTTACTTTTGCTCTCTATTGAATGTAACCAAAGTTGCCACCTGTACACTGGCCAGACTGTTCCTCTTAGCAGAGGAAGGAAACGACAAAATCATTCACTGTGTAAGTATGGCGGACATACCATGCTTTATTGCCTTTTTGTAAAGATGAAAGTAGCTAGGAAAACCCCACGCAATTACAAATTTTTATCTATGTCTATGTATGGTTTTTGTTTTTTAATTTTTGAGACTAGCTCACCAAGTTGTGCATTTCCATATGGAATTTTCGTTCACATTCCATTTGGCTGACTCTCCCCTGCTCTTTCCTTTTTTTAACTTCTTGTCCCCATCTTGTCTCTCTTCGTGTCACTACCTTCCTGATCTTCACTGTAGAATCCCCTTTGTCTATTCCTGGTCTTGACCTATGTTTTCTCTCACCTGGATGTGCATAGTGAACAGTCATTTAATGTTCTGTGCAGATTTTAGTTCAACAGGGGAGAGAACATATTCAAAAACAACTCTTCGCTATATTCTCAAACGAACTTGCAAAATCATGCTTTCAGATGTAAAGATTTTTAGAAAAGGACTATTGACTTTGGTATTATTTCACTTTCCCTTCACAGATAAAAGCTGGAAGAAAATGTGATTGAGTTGGTGAAGCCCTGAGAGCAAATTTTCTCTCTTGAAAGTCATAGCAAGTCTGAAACCTGAGTCATCTCTACAGTCCATGTGCTAGACATACTGAGACTAAAAACAAGAACGCAGCTCTCAGTAAACATATGTGATCTGAAAAAGTCTATTGCTATCTTAGATGTATAAAAATTTTATTTATGTCAACATTTTTCTTTGTTAGGAACACACATATACAGATGCTAGGTAAATCTGTAAGAAGATAGGATTTACATGTGATCTATGGTGATCCTTTAGAAACGCTTTGACGGTGATAAAGCAAGACTATCCAGAATGTTGATTACTTAAAAGATAAAACTGGGCTGGGAAGTTGCATCAGTGGTAACTCATTCATTGAACAGGCTTGAGCACTTGAGCTCAGAGCCCTCTCATCCCTGCAAAACCCTGGCCCACGTCTGTAACTATCGTCCTGAATGTGTCTTTTGGGTGGTAACAGGCAAATTGCTGGAGCTCAATGGCCAGCCAACCAAAGCAGTCAGTGAGCTACAGGTTCAGGGAGCAATGTTGAGCCATAGACACAGCGGAGGCATTGCAGACATGGCTCAGCAGTTAGGAGTGCTTGCTGTTCTTTCAGAGGACCTGAACTTGATTTCCAGCACCCATATGGTAGGGCCCACAGCCATCTATAACTCCAGTTCCTAGGGATCAGAAGCTGTCTTCTGGTGTCCACACGAATGGCATATAGACACATACACGTGAATAAAGACAAATATTTTTTTTAAAAACATAAAGATTAAGTTATATATAAATAAAGTGGAAAGTTACAGAAGATGATACCTGGTGACATTAACCTCTGGACTCCATACACATGTACATGCGTGTGCACCTGTGCGCACACACACGCACATACGTAAACACATAAGCACACACACACATAAACACATGAACTATAGAGTCACAGAAAGAATCATGGTGTAAATACAAAGAAAGGGAAATGAGAAATGAAGAGAAAAGATAAGGCCAACAAGGTGATCAGCAAGCTGACTTGGCGCCTGTGGCTTCTATCAGCGAAGCTGGAACTGCTTCCTGCAACCTAATGTATTCTAGCAATAAACCAGGTTGATCTGAGTCTGAAATACAGAGTGGAAAAGTTAAAAAATTCCCCAAATCATTTCCATAACAGCTATTTTCCAAGAGCTTAGGAATTAAAGAAGGTTCCCATCTGAACAGCATTGCTTCTAATTGAGGCATTGAACTAAGGCCTCGTACGTGCTAGGTAAACATTCTATCACTAGCCACTTTCCTAGACCCTTGAATATAAATTTAAACAAAGTTCTCCCTGGGAGCATATTGTATTTCCAGTATTTTCTTCAGCATATATTCAGGATAATACTATCCCAATAGCCACTGAACCAAAACAAAATCTGAGTGTTGGAAAGATTGGCCAAAGTAACAGTCCTAAGACAAGAATCAGAATGAATGCTCCTCCTTTTGTTTAATTTTCTTAGACTCAGATGATTTTATAAGCATAAGGTAGAAAGACACATTCGTTCATGCCTGACTCTAAACCTTCCATGTGGGATTCTCTAGCAGTAAACTTTTTTTTTTAAAGATTTATTTGTAAGTACACTGTTGCTGTCTTCAGATACTTTTTCTTCTCTCTCCGGGCCCGCTCGCTGTAGCAGTCTTCAGACACCCCAGAAGAGGGCGTCAGATCTTATTAAGGATGGTTATGAGCCACCATGTGGTTGCTGGGAATTGAACTCAGGACCTTTGGAAGAGCAGTCAGTGCTTTTAACCACTGAGCCATCTCTCCAGCCCCACAGTAAACTTTTTAAGAACAGAGATGTTCTAAAGCATCTTGGGCAAATACTAATCGTAAACAATTTAGTTCCACTCAGGCATTTTAGAAGGTAGATGTTATCCACTTCAACATATTTATAATCTTCAGCCCTAAATATTTTAACCCTACAACTCTGTAGCATGCAAAAAACAGTGAAAAGTGTCTTCTACGGTGGATCAGTTTTGATTTTATCAGTGCTCAGGTAAAGGGTCACACTGGAGAGATGCTGATGGCCAATGCTCGCATCATTTGCTGTCAACGATGACATCATTTGCTTCTTCTGCTTCTTGGTCTCATCTGTTAATCAGGAAACTAAGAACCTGGCAAATATGAGTCCAGAAGCTAGCAAGGAGAACAAACATTACCACTAGCAGCAAAGTTCTGAGGGAGTAGAATGTGGAACACACCTCAACTGCTCAAGAATTTTATTTCAGAAATAACATCAAAGAGTTAGTTTTTTTTCCCTTAGTGCTTACCTACTCGTCACAATGCCATTTTGCATATAAGTAGTATAGAAAAAAGGCAAAAACAAACAAATCAAATAAAAACTGAGAGATGGCTAGCTGCTGTGACCAGGAGTTTCCTTGTCCAGAGGCTGAAATGGGTACTGTAGAAGGTGACAAACTAACAAAATCTGGCTTGTAGCTGTGTTTGGGATATTTGTAACATTTTAATTAGTAACCCACTTGAAAAAGCAGATTTTTCTAAAATTTAGATTTCTAGCTTCTCTTGAAAAGTGATAATACCCAGTAAGGCCCAGGCTGTTCAACACTGGGATGTTCTCTTAGGTCGGGCAGA
Source organism: Uromys caudimaculatus (assembly GCA_028551405.1). Taxonomy (NCBI): domain Eukaryota; kingdom Metazoa; phylum Chordata; class Mammalia; order Rodentia; family Muridae; genus Uromys; species Uromys caudimaculatus. The sequence continues at coordinate 69,104,186 of CM052707.1, read as the reverse complement.
TTCCAGTCAACGATCACAGGCCGCTGAATTGACGGTCTTTGTCTGCCTAGCCCATGTCAGCATCTTAAACTTCCCACCATTAGTCTAAAGTAGTGTTTTCTAATTGCGATTTACAGTGTTCTAGAGACTAAAGGGACCTCATTGGGAGTAAAGTGAGCCTGGATGGAGCGTACCCAACATCCATATCTGTTCATCAGAGTCCAGCTGCTGTGTCAGAAACCCAAAATGATGTGTGGAGCGCCAATTTTAGGTTCTCCTATAGAGTTTCTTCCTGAGCAACAGGATTTTATTTTTATTTTATGTTGATAAGTGTTTTTTTTTTCATGCATGTATGTATGTGTACTTTAGGCATACCTAGGCCTAGAGATACAAGGGTTAGGAGGCATGAGGGAACTGGGCATCAAACTTGGAACCTCTGCCAGAGCTATCTTTCCAGTCCCAGAGCAATGGAATTTTAACCAGGAAATGATGTTAAAAAGAAAGCTCGCACTCCCAGCCTCCGGTATATCTTGGTATGGTCACAAGGCTTACAGAGAGATCATAGGCGAGACTTTAGGGCGTATTTAACTTAGGAATGAGATGCTGAACCAGCTTGGTCCATATGGGGGAGACTACAGCAACAACGCCAGAGTAGGAGTCTCAGCAGCAGAGGTCCCTATCAGCCATGCAACTGCTTCTATACTTTGAGAGAAAATTTAGCTTTCCCTTAGCTTAAACTAATATTAATATGGATCTCTGTTATTGCCCACGTGTTAAACTATCTTAATTATGACAGCCATCTCTTTTGTTCCCATCCAAAATTCTCTGAATATTTAAAAATAATTCCTGAAAAAAAAAAAAAGAGAGAAATCTATGTTTCAAACTTCTGGAATAGCTTCACTGAACACTTTAAATTCTATTTTATTTTTAAATATTCTCTTCCGAGTCAGACTTCACTTTGTTTTCAGTCATGCACGCACTTGTATTTTTTATGAAATCATTATACGTAAATGTCAGCAGATGAACGTACATTGGACAGGGAATGTGTGTTCTGTTTTTCTTTAAATCAAGTGTCACAAGTACCCATTTCATTCGGAGAGTGAATTTACCCCCAGAGAGAGAAGTCAAACGTGCACAGGGAAGGATGTGAGCTTGTTCTGCTTGAGCTATGTAGATGGCTTGACCAGAAAAAGATAAAGTTACCGAGCCACCCAGGAGAGGTCTTTGAGGTAGGCTATTTCAGGCTCAATTGAGAATGTGAGGGTGATGGTCCCTAAGGGCAGGATCACAAAAAAAGTTATAAATAAATACACAACCCCTCATTTTAAGCCTGAGAAAAGAGCAGCTTTTAAATAGCAATACATTTTGTTTCATTAAAAAAATTATCTAAGTAGGAATTATTACTACAATACACCATTTTGAATACTTGTACCTGGCTGATGGACTTCATAGACAATTCAATATAATAAAAGAAAAACAAGACAAGCAAATCTTGGACTGTGCATTCAAAAATGCCTTAGAAATGTCTGTAGTGGTTTTAAATGTCCACCTTTCTCCCTCTCAAAGCGTCATACAGAATTCACTTCACAAGTTCCTGGGAAATTTCCCAATCCTAAAGTCTGCAGCTAAGAGAGTTACAGCTGGTTCTGTTGAGATTAATGACATTTCCGCATTGGGTCAGCCATGTTTGCAATCACTGGAAAATAAAATGCTTTCTTCCTGATGTATATGGGATGTATTTGAGGTGATGTGAGCATCTCACTACCATAAAACATTCTTTGAGCAGAAACAATTTGTTTCTTTTAGCCCAGTAGGGTATTATAAAGTTGTAGCTATTTTGAGATAGCCTAATTTAATTTTCAAATGTTACCAATTCTTTTCAAGAATAAAAATATAATCCTTAAGCATTATACACTCACGCACACGTATGTATGTATGTATGTATGTATGTATGTATGTATGTATGTATGTATGTATGTATGTATTTTAAGCAGATGATTCTCCCTCCAGGACCCATAGTTATTTAATAAAAACCCCAGTGCCAGGAAAGAGATTCCTCCTTTCTAATTGTTAGTTAGAGAGATCAAGACATGCAGATATTGCTATTGCCTTTGGTTTCCTGCCCTAATTTGAAGAAAATACCCCATTGATGAAGATACCACACACCTGGTCACAGGACTTGGAGAAATAAGGTTGTGACTAAAGCTGAAAGACTTCCTGAGAACTAGCTCTCATAGTGCCAGAGGGAGCTATGCAAGCTGTCAAGGAAGAAAAGCAATCAATTATCCTACCCAACTGTAAAACATGGTAACCATAACAACAAGCAGCCTAGCAAGATGTCCTCGAACATGCAATAGTGGTGCTTCTGTCTTGGGGGTAACCAACAGCTGTTGCATTAGACTTCAGGTCCACTTGGTAGAAGGAAACTCATGTCTAACACTATAAAGCTATCCAAGAGTCCATAGCTGGAGTTATCACAGAGAGAGGAGAACCTACTACAACCATTTTGCTTAACTAATATAGTTTCCAACTGCTTTTTAAATATTTATCCTTATACCTATGAATAAATTCAGCTCTTCCCCGCCCCCCATCATAGAAGCTTCTTTTGCAGCTGATGGACACTCATAGAGATATCTACAACTGGTCAACATGCAAAAAGTAAGTGATTGTGGAGTTCTCAGCCCCTGTTGGGACATCTATGACACAACCCAAGGTTCAGAGAATACCACGGAAGGGGAACAGGAAGACTGTAAGAGACCGGGGACAACTGCTGCCAGATAGTGTTTTCTGACCATGACAGGAACATTGCACGGATGCTTGCTCAATAATATGGTTGATTGTACAGACCTGCAGCAGACCAGGGCAGCTGACCTGCCAACACGATGGGGAAATATTGTAAGCCTCTTTCCCTAGATGAAGAACTACAAGCTGTCAGTGGCTGCTCAGGGAGAGAGTCTGCTTGCTTTCAGGGTTAGTCTCTCTGTTAGGTTTTCTAGTCTTAAGCGATCTCCCCTAAACACAGGTACATGTGGGCAATACCAATTGGACTCAGCAGGTTGCATATACGTGTGTGTGCATTATTATTGTTTTATATGCATATTATACATATATGTGTGTATATAAGACAATAATAATAGAGAAAAAGGTGAATTTTAAATGGGTTGTTGTGGGGAGACATAGGAGTGGTTGAAAGGGTGACTATAAATACAGTGTACCTAAATAAAATAGTAATTAATTATTCTAATTATTATAATAGCTAATTATCATACACAGTATCGTCTCATTACAGCACTTTTCTGGTCGATTCTTCTCCCGCCACTCGCCCACACTCTGCCTCTAACTTGTTCCTCCGTCCTGCTCTCACACCTCCTGCATCCCACCCATGTCCCTCCCATCCCCCAACTCCTCTTTCCCGTTCTTGTGGTGTCTTTTCTGTCTTTGTAGCCTATATCCCAACACACGCCACTACGCACACGCACAACGAAGCATTATAAGCTAGGATCTACATCTGAGAAAATACATGAATTGCTTTTCTGAGTCCGAGTGCATCTTGCTTAACAGAATACCTTCCAGATGAGTGCATCCTCCCCCACGTTTCCTTTTCAAACATCTGGATAAGATTTTGTTATCGACAAATGCCACATTTTCCTTATCCACTCTTGGTTGATGGACATGTAGGCTGGTTCCGTTTCCTTGCTATGGTGAGTAATCCCGTGGTAAATCTGACTGTGCCATAGCCTCTGTGGTAAGATCTGGAATCCTTTAGAAAGATGCCCATGAATGGCGTAAGTGGGCCCTATGGAAGTTCTATTTTTATTTTGTTTGAGAAACCCCTACGTTGATCTTGGCGATTCTACTTTTTACTCACCAGAATCTGTGGAGTCTCATTTCTTGATGATAGCCATTCCACAAAGGTCATCGAAGTGCTCACTTTAAAATGACTTAAGGGCACTGGAGAGATGGTTTAGCACTTAAGAGTAATAACGTTTATTCTCGGAGGAGATCCAGGTTAGACTCTCAGCACTCACGTGGTAACTCAGCCATCTGGAACTCCAGTTCCAAGGGATCTTCTGCCCTCTTCTGGCGCCTGTGGGCACTGCACATGCATGGCACATGGGCATATGTGCTGGCAAATTACCTAAACACATAAATAAAAGTGAAAATAAAATCAATCTTTAAATAGACTTAATGAAATACATGAGACTCTTCTCATAATGGCTGTGTGGAACAAAAAAAAAGTCTTTAAAATGTAAATATTCAAAGCCGAATTATTACTTGCATAAAACAAAACAAGAAACTTTTTTACGTGGGTCAGAGCAGAGTGATTAGAGTTAGGGGTTATTTTAAAGACATTGATCTTTGTGTTTACTGCATAAGTGTTAAAGTTCTATTCGCTGTTTGAATATATATGCATATATATTTATATATTCTCATATAATATATTATAATATATTCTTATTATAGTATAATATATTCGTATATAATTATAATAATATAATATATTCATTATATTTATTTATATATGTTTGGGTGAAAAAACCCTTAATATCCTTCTCTAATTTGCAGGGTCAGGAAGTGACATACATCTTGAAAAAAATTCAGTGTCTTACAGGAAAGTCAGTCAGCTGGACCTGTAGGTCTCATTTTGAAATAAATGCATTTATCGCTGAGGTTTCTTGTCTTTGAATATGCAAAGTGCTCCACCTTTAGGTCCTGGCTATTTGCGTCTAACCTCTGTTAACCTCCTGGAATTTACATTATGTTTCTATGTACATTAATATGTCGAGAAGGAACCTGATATTGAAACAGTGATCCTGTCCTATTCTTTAACTTTAGTGGTTCTTTTAGCTTTTGAATGCCTCCATTTCTCTACCAAAGTAATAGAAATATAACTTTACAGCTAATTGCCTGCTAATGTTCTCATGAGTTATTATTCTCAAACTCCATTCTGCATTGGAGGTTTTTTTTTTTTAATTTTTTATTTATTTTTGATATTTTATTTACATTTCCAATGTTTCCCCCTTTTCTGGGTCTCCTCTTTGGAAACCCCCTATCCCCTCCCCTTCCCCACCTCTGTGAGGGAATTCCTCCTCCCACCCACCCGCCCACCCATCCCCATATTCCCACCTTGACATTCCCTTTTACTGGGGCCTCTAGCACCCTCAGGCCCAAGGGCCTCTCCTTTCTCCCTGATGGCCATCGAGGTCATCTTCTGCCACATATGTAGTCTGAACCATGGGTCAATAGATGTGTATTCTTTGGTTGGTGGTCCGAACTCCAGGACGACCGGGGGGGCGGGGGGGGGGAGTTCGGGCCCATTGACGCTCTTGCTCCCTCCATGGGGCTACAAATACCCTCAGCTCCTTCAGACCTTTCTCCAACCACTCCATCAGGTTTAGAAAGCAATGAAAAAATCCCTCCAAATGACAGTATTTTGGGCAATCTTTTAAGAGGGTTTTCTAACATAAAAGAAAACACAGTGAGGTGACTTTGGCGCCCGAGGTAGCCATGGGAAGCTCTTACAGCTTGTGTTGCAGAGGGTGGAGTGAGCTCATGGTCCCTGCTGCTGCCCTCTGAATCCCAGCATGCATTACACACTCCGATGGATGGGTCACTCCACCTCTATGGAGCATGGAAGAAGTACTGGGGCATGGTACTTCTTGACCGGAAGGACTCTTGATGGTAGACATCGGCTAAGGACTCCTCACAATCTTGTCAAACTTCCAAACGATCTCACTGTCTTCTAAGCTTCCCACAGGCTCTTATTCCTCCCCTTCCCTCATATTGGTTAGTCCTGCGTCATAGCCCCACGGCCCTCAGCATCTCTGTCTCCCTCACTTTTTAACTCACAGATGTTTCCCCCATTAAATCTCATTCCGCATCAATCCCATGCTGGTGTCTGCTTTTATTCAGTTTCCTTTTGAAACGGCACTGTGAGCTATGTCTATGGTTTTGTAATTTGGTAGGTAGCTCTGACTTTCCTATCAACCTGTAGCATTCATTAAGTCGATGCTAAACAATAGCCCGTTTCATACCGTGTAACCACACAGACACTTCCACCTATTAAACTCATGGATAATAGGAACGGTTTTTAAGAAACACATTTGATGCTGTTTTTATGATACTGATGGTTCCAAAAGAATGTGAATTAGTACTCTCTTAAGGATAATAATGCACAAACAAGCCATCCTACTTACAGAGCTTGGTTCAGAGTCTCCGTGACTACTCTTTCTTCTGATTCCTCCCCAAACACCTATCAAAATATCAAAACCAAGGTTAATGGAAAGTATTCTTATTCCTTTATAACAGCGGTATAATGATCAGAGCAGCCCACATAACAAAATGAATGGGACATTTAGAGACTACTGCAAGCATTCATTCTGTTTTTATTACACTCACTGAATAAAAATGATTATTACTAGAACAAAAATGTTTTAGGCTTTTTTTCTTATTTATATTTTCATATATTCAATCATGCTGTTCTTACAACTTTATATTACTTTTCCACATAGAAACATATTTTTACTGCCTATAAGCCTATAAGTAGTATACATTTGCATACTACTTTAACTAGAAAATACATTGTGTCACATATATCAAACATTAAATTTGTTTATAACTTCTGTTGATGAAAATAATGTTTCTTTGTGTGGTTTTGTGAATTTTCTGTGTTTAGACAGAAATCATGAGGTTTTCCCTTTCACTATACTTTTGGTCTATAAGCATCATCTTGTTTTAGAAAATGAAATGAAGTGCTCTGAATTATTTTTCCAGATGTAAGTATTTGATTGAGGTGGTGTCTGTATATTTATTTATTAGTGAGCCTTATTACCACCTTTGTGAATGATTTTCTTTCCATTTTATACGTTTGTCTGTAGGATGATTTCCTTATTTATTAATATATGTTTTTACTTAACAAAGATTACTGCTGGTCAATTGTGTGACATCAGATATCGCCCAGTACATAACTCCATCCTCTTTCTCGTTTCTGTTTGGACATTTATTTACTCAGCCAGCATCTGTAGAAAGAAAGCTTTTTTCTGTCAAGCTCAGGACTGGGAGCTATAGAGAGTTTTTAACAAAGACAGACATAATGCTATTTCTCTGATAGCTTCTATAATATACTGGCCAAATTAAACACCAAACAAGAAGTTATCAAAAAACATCTGATATGTGCTAAGTTAGGAAACTAGGTATAGGAATCTATTTATATTCATTATTTTTTTAAAAAAATTATTGTAGTTAGAGAACTTAATATGAGACATATCCACTCAACAAACCTTTTAGTGGACAATAAATTATTCTAGCATAGGCAAAGTTCTTTATACCAGAACACTGAGCTTCTTCAGCCTTTGACAGACACTGTATATTGACTGACACATAGTAACTATTTCTCTTCTCTGCCCAGAATTATGTCTCATTCAGTGAATCTCACCACTATAGATACATTATACAAATGAGATCATATGTCTTTCCATGACTGGCTTGCTTGATTTTATACAGTGACTTTCAGTTTGCCTATTTTAGAATTTTCTTCCTTAAAAACTAAACTAAAAAATTATTCCTTGAAAATTTTATACACCTCAACCTTACATCTTTCTTTAATATTTATTTACTTGTTTAACCCACTGAGTACACTTAGTGTGCTCATATGTGCACGGGCATGAAGTCATCCACGGGACATTTGGAAGCCAAGGCCACATTGCTAAAGAAAACAAACTCTCATTGTGTCAGAAGCCATCAACTGCCAATATTAGAAACAAGGTAAGGGTGTCTATGTTCTGCCTTTATTTTAGGAAATACTTGAGGTCTTAGAGCAAGGAGACAAGAGAAGAAAATAAAAGAATACAATTGGGAAGAGAAAGAGCCTAAGTATCCCTATTTATAGATGATAGGATCTTATACATGAGGCTGCATAAGAGTCTGCTATATTCACACATCACAGTTGCTTGACCCACCCATCTAACAGTGGGCTTTAGAGTTGCTCCCTATAGAGGTTACTGTCAGAAAGGTTAGGGCGAACACAAGAAGACTGGTACGTGCTTGAGATTACGGTTTCTTCCAGATCAGTACCCAGAGTGAAATCTCTGCACCCTATCTGGTTCTAGTCACTATTTTGAGGAACACCTCCACTACTAATTTTTCACAGCGGAGCCCTTTACGCTCCACCAAGAGTGAGAAATGTTCCTCATTTATCCATACCCTTTACCTCTTGTTCGTTTGTTTTTGCTTTGTTTTGTTTCTCTCCGATTAGTGCCTGTGGCTATTTGTGTCTTAGAAATAATGTGTCCTGCAGGAGCAAGTGACTGTCTTTTAGGGCCAGATCAGTTTCATTGAGTGTAGGTTGTTAGGCGGCGAGAATGCTCCTCATGTTTTTCTCTCGTTGTGTGTGACCTTTGCGACTTCATCCATAAAGCCCTTACCATAAGCCAAGCAGAGACTCTTGCTCTGACCTTGTATTTCTGGAAGTAGGAGGTCAAATAAATCTCCTTTGTTGATAAGTTACTGTCTTAGGTATTACATTATCGTAGGCATTATGTTATAGTAACACAAAATAGATAAAGACTCCAGCTTTCTCCCAAGACCATTTGATGAACAGATTGTCCTCTCCCTACTGGCTTGCCTTGGCATTCTTGTGGAAGATCGTTTGACCAGTGACATTTGGGTGTTTCTGGGGTCTGTATTCGCTCTGCTGGTTCCTGTGTCACTTTTTACGCCAACGCTTCAGCTACCATGACCTTTAGCATATTTCGAAATAATGAAATGTGTGGCTTACAGCTTTTATTATTGTTTCAAAGGCTGATTCCCCTACTTGTAGTCTTTTGTGTTTCTATTTCTACACAGGTGATCTGTCTAAATCAAGGGATCTTGGCCCCTTGAGGGATTGAATGGCCACGCAAGACCATCTGAGTATTAGATATTTATATTATGATTCATAACATTAGCAAAACCACAGTTATGAAATAGCAACAAAATAATGTTATGGTTGGGGTCACCACAACATGAGGAACTGTATTTAGGGGCCTCAGCATTAGGAAGGTTGAGAACCACTGATCTGGATGACATGCCCATTATTTAAAATGGAACCCTGAAGTCTCCTGCCATTTTAATATTGCTTCTTTATCTGTCTGTAGTTATGCCGGTGCTGCCTTCATGTGCCTTGGTGCTGTGATTTGGATGCGTATCTTCAATAATATAATTTTGTGAACTGGGTCATCATTTACCGTTTCACAATGACCTTGTCTAATTTTTTAATCAAAGCTTATTCTGTTTAGTATAAGTAGATTTATTTACTTTCTGAGTGGAAAACTTGTTTTAATAATTCCTTAAATTAAACATAAAGCCTTTTTTGTTTTTGTTTTTCTTTTCTGAGAAATTAGAGTCTTGCTACACTGGCTGGCCTAGAGCCCACTGTATGTCTCAAGCTAGCCTTGAACCGATGATAATCCTGCTGGTTAAGTCGCCAGAGGAGTCGGAGTTTAGGTGTATAACAGTACTTACATTGAGTCTTTGTCTCTTTGTTTATATAAATTTATCATAGTTAAAATTTTCACTCAGCTACTGCATACATTTTAATTGGAAAATTTAATCGATTTATGTTTAAAGCAATGAAATTTGCGTTAAGAAATTTTCTTAGGTGTTTTTCATTCATCTCACAGGTGTTTTTGCTACGTCTTTCTGGATATCTTCCTTTTTGTCTTGTTGGTTCTTGATCTGATGTGTCTTGACTTTCGACTCTTCTTTTGTGTAACATTTATATGTACTCTCATGTGGTTACCATGAGACTGTCATGAATATTCCTACATAGCTCATTTAAGGTCGACAATACATTCAATAGCACTGAATTCATACTCTAATTTCTGCCTCTTTGCTTCATGTTTAGAAATAACAATTTACACTTACTTATGTGTGCTTTAAAATGTTAATTATATTTATGAGACATAATTATATTCTCTGCCCATCGTTCCTGTCTTGTTGTTCTTAAAATCCTTGTAATTTTCTATTAGTGCTACTAACACACACTTTATAATGATACTTATGTTTCCAGTGTACAGTTCATTCAGTCATCTGCTGATGGACACCTAAAGTGTGTCCATGTCTTGTCTATTGTAAATAGAGCCATACTGTAGGCATCTCTTTTGTATATTGGCTTCATCCTCCATACATGCACAGAACTGGCAGGCCTGGATCGTGGTATAACTCCATTTATAGTTTAATGCTTTTTTATACAAGTCTTTCTCTGGGAGCCCAGGCTGGCCTGAAACTTATGCTACTCATGCTCTTACCTTCTGAGTGCTGGGTTTATAGGTGTGCACCATGTTGTCTAACTATTTTCATTTAAGGAGGCTCTGCACTGTTTTTTTTTGTTTTGTTTTGTTTTGTTTTGTTTTGTTTTGTTTGGTTTGGTTTGGTTTGGTTTGGTTTGGTTTGGTTTGGTTTGGTTTGTGTGTGTGTGTGTGTGTGTCTCCTAATTTATATTTCCACCAGGAATGTATATGAATTTATTTTTCTATACACACTCATCAACTTTTATTATTTTTTGTTTTGTTGTTAGTAGCAAGGTGACTGGAGTGAGATAACATTTTTTTTTTTGTAACTCTGGTTTGCATTTCTCTCCTGGCTGATGTCACTGTGCAATTTTCTCAAGATTATTATCATATTATATTATATTATATATTATATTATATCAGCTCTTTGTAGTTCTTTGGAGAAGTGAGTATTTAGATAGTCTCCCTAAGTTTTCTTTGAATTACATTTTGTTGTTGCTTTTGTTGGTTGTCTTTTTAATTTTTGGTTATTTACAGATTTTAGATACACACACACATATATGACAAAAGTTTTCCCCCATTATATTAGTTGTCTCTTTAAATTTTTAAATTTAATTATTTTTTTGTATATGAGTTTTGCCCGCATGTATACCTTATATTACATACACGCCTAATGCTGCCAGAGGCCAGAAGAAAGTGCCAGAGCCCCTGGAACTGGAGCTGCAGATGGTTATAAGCCACCATGTGGGTGCTGAGAATGGAAGCCAGGTCCTCTGGAAGGGCGTCTGGTACTCTAACCACTGAGCAACCACTCCTGTCCTTGTAGGTTGCATCTTCACCACCATTGATGGTCTCCTTCGTTGTGTAGAAGCTTGATAATTTGATGCACCATCATGTATAAATTCTTGCTATTAAAGTCTTATCTAGTAAATGGTTGCCCGTGCCTATATCATCAACGGTTGCCCGTGGGTTGTTTCCTATCAGGTTCAGAAGTTTAGGTGTTACATGAAGGCCTTGGTTTTTATTTGAGTTTTATGCAGGGTAAGAGACAGGAATGAAAATTGTGTTTTCTACTCACGGATATCCTTTGTTACCTGCAGCACTGGTTGAAGAGCTCTACTTTCTTCAGTATATAATTTTAACCCTTTTCCTAAGAGTCATTCTGATAAAGATGCGTACCTATTTTCCATTTTGTTTCATTGGTCTATGAGTCTGCTTTTAAGCTGATACCATACTGTTTTGTTTTGATAGTTTTACAGCATGTTTTGAAATTCAGTATTATACTACCAGCATTGCTAATTTTCCTCAGGATGGATTTAGCTGTTCCATTTAGTGCTCCCATTCTAATTTTAGGAAAATTTCTAGTTCTGTGAGGAAATAAGTTGATATTTTGATGGGAATTGAACAGAATCTATCATTCAGCTTTGATAGTATGCCATCTTAACAATATTAATTTTCTCAATCTGTGAATATCAGTCTTTTTGCCTATTGATTTCTCCATTTTCAATATAGAAATTTTCTGATATAATTGGATTATTTCTGGGGTTTTATTTATTTATTGTGACCATTGCGAGTAATATTATTTTCTCAGCAAGTTCATTATAGGTGAGTAAGGAAGCTACTGTGCTTTTGTTTGCTTATTTTGTATCCTCGACTTTACTAACCTTATCAGGCCTAACCACATTGTTTACAAAGAGGAATCATTTGTTCTTTTCTATGTATATTCATTTAAAGTTATTTAGTGCCTAATGGTATTGGCTAAAATGTCTAGAGTATTGTTTGTTGGAAAAGGATAAAAAGAGCTGACTCTTCTGTTTTGCTCTTGATCTCCTAGGAAATAATTTCAAGTTTTTCTCCAGTTCTGACTCGAATTCCTATGCTGGCTAAAGTTAGAGTAGGAATAACTGCGAAAACACAGCTCAGCTGGGCTGGGAATTTACGTCGGGGGCAAAATACCCTCTCTGTGTGCCCACGATACTGGGTGCCATCTCAGCACTGTGATGTTTTTCTTCAAAGCTAAATATTAAGACATCAGAAAACAAAAGGGAAAAATGTAACATTAAAAAAATATAAAGAGAAAAAAAAAACATGAAAAGTAAAAAATGGAAAAAAATGCAGAGAAGAAAGAGCAGCAACACAACCGAAATTGGAACAAAACCAGGAACAAAGTCTTCCCACTTCCAGATGCTTCAGTGAAGTGGTTGGTTGGTTCATTACGACCTAACCTAAGGGTCTTCCTAGGCTGTGTGCCCTAGACAGGGTGATGACTAAGCTTTTCACTTGTCTCCTCCTTTAGCTTGCGGTGTTTACCAGATGACTAACAGGGTGAGATGTTTTTGGCTGAAGCTTGTTAAAGTCGTTCTCAGCTGCTTTCCACACTGGAATGAGCTAGTAGGGGACTCCAGGATGACAGGGAAAGCTTGTCTCTAGAGCTCCTTAGTCTGTCCATGCTGGGGTGGACAAAGGCTGGGACTGTGCTGTTTCTGTGAGGGCCAACTGGGGTGATACCTCTGAGGAAAAGTGGGGTGATGGAGCCAACACCAAGTTCAGCGATGAGTGAGGATCGGATGGTGGGATCTGTGGTTCCCTGCCCAGCATGGGGCTAGTCTCTCTCTGGGGCTCAGGGGGTAGGATCCTCAAACCACAGATTTTATGAAGGAAAGTACTACCCTGTCTCCTCCATCCTGTGTTCAATATGCATGTCCTAGGCAGAGAACTCTTGGGGTTTGGGCCCAAGTCATTCTTTTGACCCAAGACTATCTCAGGTCACAAGTACGAGCTGAGACAGCACAGTGGTTTGGCTGTAGGATTCCAGGGGTAGGAAAATGCAGAATTTCTGACTCCAAACTACAGGAGGTCTCTTCTCCAGATGGTCGCTGACTGTTAACTGAGGGAACAGCAAACGTCTAAAACCAGCTTGGCAGAGCGCCTACCTAGTTAGAGAAAGTCTTGAGGAGACAGATTCTACTCTAATGGAGCCTACTTGGGCCCTGTCTTTCATGTGTATCTCGACCGGGAGATGCTCCCTCTTCTAGCCACATTGCCCGGCTACTGCGTACTCTGTCCCAAGTGCTCCCGTTCTACTGTTGGGCTTCGGCGATCACCTCAGTATGTTACTACACACCTACTGTTTTGGTTCTGTTTCACAGAGAATCAGGCCAACACTGGTGCCACTATTTGGAAATCCTACCTTTCTGAATCTCTTTCTGGGTATAATATTATTGGTGAACAGGTTTGTTGTTTTGTTTTGTTTTGTTTCACCATTTGGAATTATATCAGCCTACTCCTTTACAGCCTTCACAGTTTCTGATAGAACTACCCTGTTAGTTTTGTATGATAGCCTTTGTAAGCAAACTATTTTTTTTCTTGCCCCTTCCAAAATTCTCTAATTGTTGACAGTTGTTTATACTATACATTTGTGACTTTTGTTGGACTCAAATCAATTACTCAATAATGTTTTCGATTTCTTAGATCTATATGTCCAATTTCTTCCATAATTTTGGGAATTTCTCAGCCCCCACTCTCCCTTCCTTCCTTCCTTCTTTTTATTTTTTATTTTTTTATTTTTTTTTGAGACAGAGTCTCACTATGTACCTCTGGCTGTCCTAGAACTCACTATGTAGAGCAGGCTGGCCCAGAAGTCACAGAGATTGACCTGCCTTGGCAGATTTTAAAAAACTGTTATGAATCAGAGACCAGCCCCTGCTACAAATATTAGGGAACCCACATGAAGACCAAGCTGCACATCTGCTACAAATGTGTAGGGTGCTGAGTCCAGCCTATGTATGCTCTTTGATTGGTGGTTCAGTCTCAATGAACCCCATGAGCCCAGGTTAGTTGACTCTAAGTCTTCTTGTGGTGTCCTTGACCCCTCCGGATCACTCAATCCTATCCCCTGCTCTTCCACAAGAGTCCCCAAGCTCTGCCTGCTGTTTAGCTATGGGTCTCTGCATCTGTCTCCATCCACTGCTGGGTGAAGCCTCTCAGGAGACAGTTGTGCTAGGTTCCTGCCTGCAAGCACAGTAAAGAATCATTAGCAATGTTAGGGGTTGGCTTTCTCCCATGGGATGGGTCTCAGATTGGACTGGTTCTTGTTTGGCTGTGCCCCTCAATCTCTGCTCCAGTTTTATCCCTAGACATCCTGCCATTGGACCCCCTTCCCCTAGCTAGACTGCTTGTTGTGGTCTCAGCAGGAGAGGATGTACTTAGTCCTGCCATGACTTGATGTCTTAGGACTGGATGGTACCTAAAGGGGGCTCCCTCTTCCCTGAGGAGAAAGGAAGGGGGCAATGGAGAGAGATATCTGTGAGGATGGGACTGGGAGGAGAGAAGGAACAGAGTCTGAGATCAGAACGTAAGCTGAATAAACAAACAAACAAACAAACAATTTTTAATGTAGCTGTGTTCTTGTCACTTTGTTAATTCAAAAGATGAATAAAATTTTTGATATATATGGTTTCCTCAATTTTGAAACTTCATTAGCTTCAGTTCAATAAAGATTTGTGATTTTTGTTTAGGAGGGGATTTCTAGGTCTATCTGCTGGCATTCCCCAGACTGATGATCAAACATTGGGTCAATTACCAAACTCTAAGTCATATTCAAAGTTTAGTTGAAAATACAGGCAAAGTTCTTTTAAAAGAATAGGCAATTACTTATGACCACTGGAGAACTGGCATAGAGAAGTGCTCAGAAATGGTGTTAAATACAGCCAGCGTGGACCAGTCTTACTGTAATTTCTATGCATCTATGAGTTTATGTATATCCTTTACATCTGTAGTTAAGATACATGTTAGTATCTTTCTGGTGTAGAAAAAATAAGTACATAAAAAAGAATCTGGGACTTTTCAAATATATAGCTAATAAAAATGATACAAAAGACCCAGAAATTTTTTTTATCAGAATTATGCACTGGTGTTGTTTGGACTAGCTCATGAGTACTAAAATTTTTGTTTGCTAAACAATAGATAAGAACATTTCTTTATAAGTTTCTCCATAGACAATTTAAAAATATTGTTTATTTATTTAATTCCTTTATAGCTGCGTGTATGACGTATGTGGGGGCACACATATGTCGTGGCACTCGAATGGAGATCAGAGTATAACTGTGTGAAGTTGGTTCTCTCCATCCATTTACGAATGAATTCCAGCAATCAAATTCAATCTTCAGCTTGCTTGGGAAGCACTAACTCACAGAGCCATCTCACTAACCTGTTACTGGATCATTTGAAAGATAAATAAACCTCTTCAGAGGACCATAGGCTCAGGCATTAGAAACTAGAGCATAGTCTATGCTGCTAAAAGATGGTACAGTTCCCTCTCTCTCCTCTCTCTCCCTCCCTCTCTCTTTCTCTCTCTCTGCAAGAAGGAATGGAGTATACAGTCATGTTCTCTAACAGCATACTTATGTGGTTTAATTTTGTGTTCCCCAAACTTCAATATTATATTATTTTAATAATATAATAATAGTATCCAAATTATATTCTAATACTTGAGTTTAATACTCATTCTGTGAATTGTACAAACAAAGACATAACTTTGAAAAATATATCATACTAATGAATATAGATGTGTATTGGTGTCTGATTGCCTAGCTGGATCTCATGCCTCTTGTTTCTTGAAGAAGAAGAAGAAGAAGAAGAAGAAGAAGAAGAAGAAGAAGAAGAAGAAGAAGAAGAAGAAGAAGAAGAGGAGGAGGAGGAGGAGGAGGAGGAGGAGGAGGAGGAGGAGGAGGAGGAGGAGGAGGAGGAGGAGGAGGAAGAGGAGGAGGAAGAGGAGGAGGAAGAGGAGGAGGAAGAGGAGGAGGAAGAGGAGGAAGAGGAGGAGGAGGAGGAAGAGGAGGAGGAGGAGGAGGAGGAGGAGGAGGAGGGAGAAACAATAATAACAAAGAAATAAAGGAAGAAAAAAAAAGAAAAATTGGGACATTCTGCCAAAACCAGAGGAGATTCACATATAGCACAATGTTTTCTCCATTAGAATCGTCTGCGTTAGGACCCTCTAAGTGGTTCACACACCCAGCTTGGTGGTTTCCCGTTCTACCAGAAGTCACATCTGAAAATAAACCATTGGGATTCGCTAGTCAGACTTCAAACTTACATGCATTTCATATCTAATACATATGCATAGTCACATCTCTTGAATCATTGAGAAAAGATGCTAGAATGCTGGGCCCTGTACAGGCCTAAAATCTCAGCTACTAGGGATGCTGAGACAGAAGACCAAAACTTCAACATCTGCCTGTGCTATAGAGAAGAGTTCAAGGTCGGTCCATGAACTTCTGAATGATCTCATACAGCAAGAGTAGGCACCTTTATTACATCTTCTGGCTGTGATAGAATACTCTGACAAAAGCAACTGCTTTCATTTTACTTTTGGAATTTTGCAACGTTATACTACTTCAGAGTTTAAACCAAAAACATCACAACACTATTTTGGTAACCTTTTGGTATGCGACAGAAACACCCTGACAAAACCCAGTCTCATTGGCGTCATAATTGGATGTTTGTTAGTAGAGTCCTGATTGTTACCACTAAAGACTTGATGCTTCTAATTTTAAGTGTGTGCATCCAAACAATTAGTGTTGCCAGTCTCTATGTGTGTGACTGTATAGTGCAGGGACCTATAAATCCCATGGAAAGGATGCTTTCGTAACTTAAGGGGCTCTAGAGAGAGAATGGTCATGCTGCTGAGAAACAGGGCCATGCTGAGGAAGCAATTAAATATATGCACACTGAAGACAGAACTCGTTTATGTGACTATCCTCCAGAGGTTAGACTCCTGAGATGAGGGGCCCTCGATGTACAGAGAAGAACAAAAAAAGCTCTCTTTTTGTTTTTGGGGTAATCAAACAGGCCTTTCAAACACATAAAACCTGGTTTTGTCGTTGCTTCGTCCTGCCTCCTGTGCTTTCTCCTGCCATCCAACTGTCAGAGGCTCAGTGTTGGCAAGTGTCTCACCACAATGTTTTACTCATGGTCTCAGTGACCCTGTGTCTCCTAGTTACCTGCTTTCCCTAATTTGGTCAAAATTTCCAGTTCTGAGTACAAGTCACCTCAGCCATCACTCCGAGGAAACAATTGAGCCAAACAAGGCATGCTAACAAGCAATTAGCCACTTTACCTCCAAAGTGATATTTATAGTTTTAAAAAGCAGATGATTTTCATAGATAAATAAATCTAAGATTTAATGTCATCCTGATGAGGAAAACAATGAAAGTCACTTGCCCCAAGCTAGTTTTATTTTCCACTAGACAGTTAAAAAACAAACGAAGAAAAAAAACCTCTTCATTTTCCAGCTATAATATATTTAAGGGCCCCTATCTCTTTTACACTGGCTCTTAGGGAGTTGGAGGTGGGGTGGGGTGAGTTTCAGTTGGTTCCAGTATAGGGTTTGGGTGGGACAGGTATTTTTACATATGGGTAGATCGTTGATGTTTATAAGCCTGACCAATATGATTACAGCAGAGCAGAGAGAAAATGTCTACCCATCAGAACCACCCCTAAGCAACTTTAAGTTCCCTGAATCTTTACCTGGGTTGTTCATATACTCCTGCATGCTTATATATTGTGTGTCATGTAGTTCAGAGGGAGGGAGTTCACAGAACAGTTTGAAATTGTCCTGAAACAATAGGAAGTGGAATTAGGCTTTGTCTTAGTCAGGGTTTCTATTCCTGCACAAACATCATGACCAAGAAGCAAGTTGGGGAGGAAAGGGTTTATTCAGCTTACACTTCCACACTGCTGTTCATCACCAAAGGAAATCAGGACTGGAACTCAAGCAGGTCAGGAAGCAGGAGCTGATGCAGAGGCCATGGAGGGATGTTTCTTACTGGCTTGCTTCCCCTGGCTTGCTCAGCCTGCTTTCTTATAGAGCCCAGGATTACCAGCCCAGGGATGGCATCACCCACAAGGAGTCCTCCCGCCTTGATCACTAATTGAGAAAATGCCTTACAGCTGGATCTCATGGAGGCATTTCCTCAAGGGAAGCTCCTTTCTCTGTGATAACTCCAGCTTGTGTCAAGTAGACACACAAACCCAGCCGGTCCAGACTTCTACTTTTATTTATTTAATCTTTAGTCTATTTTAACTGGGATCACACAGCTGATACAGCTTTAGCTATTTGGAAAGACACACATACACCAGGATATCACATCAGATCCCCGAGTCAGTAAATAATGCCTCAAAATCAAAAGGTTAGGGATAGAGATACAGGCCATGATCCAAGCACACGTAACATGTTGGAGGTCCTGTGTTCATTCACAGACATCACAAAGAAAAACAGAAAAAACAACAACAACAAAAACAATCAAATGATTAACCTAGCAGCACTGGCCTGTGCTAGGTGAATATGATTTTAGTTCACTACAGTTCTCTTTGTGCTTGGCAAACCCAGAGTAAGCTCACTGTTGTAGAGATATAGCCTGGCCTTTCTGGGGAGGATCTGGAAATTTCCTAATGCAGTAAGTACTTATAGAATTGGCTGGGTGCCATGTTTATCTGTGATAAAGCTTCCTATGATATATATACACACACATATATATATATATGTATGTATATGTATATATATTCATTCTTGGCTTAGGGACTATTAACACGCAACACCACCTAATAATTTTTGATAATGAAAAATCTGATAATTTTAGGTTCACCTTTTTTTTAAAGAGGTTATGGGTCTATTTAAGATTGCTAACAAACTTTTCTCCTGAAACACACATGAAAAACATTTCTTTCTTTTTTTTTTTTTTTTTACATAGATAAAAGGTAAATTTACTGACATAGAAGTCCGTAACGTCTTATCCGTTGAATGCAGACATAATGGGAATGGCAGATGTGATGTGCAAACAACTCAAAGACTGATTTTCCCTTGAGATCCCAACTCCAGCCCTGCATCTTCAGTCCTGGGGAGGTACACGGTGGAACAGCGTTACTTCAAGGTCATAGCTACTTAACAAGTTCAAGGGCAGCCTGCGCAGGTCCACAGAAAACATATCTCAGACAAATGCAAAAGATCCAGAATTTGAGAGAGAAGGGGGGGCAGTGGGTAGAGGGAGGAATTGAAGGGAAGTAATGGGAGGCAAATGCATGTAATTATATTTTAATTATAAAAATTATTTTAAAAAACAAGCAATTTTTGAACATTGTCAAACCATGATATAACAAAACTAGGAATGAGCAGCAACAGATGCACAGAATGTAAACATTTGTTTACATTTTTTAAATCAACTAAAGTGAGTACACATACATACTGACCTCATCTATAGGTTGTGCGGTAAGTTAAATATGTCCCACCAGAGGTATTTTTCAGTGGCTTTGAGACCTAGAAATAAACTTTTTTAAGGTTTTCAGTTTGGAGTTCGCTGTGGTTTAAATATGAAATCTCTCCCACAGGTTCATGGGTTCAAGTCTGCCTTCCCAGGTGGTGATGCTATTTTGGGAGCTTCTGAAAACTTTAAGGGGACACCTAACTAAAGGAAGTGGATGAACTTATGGAGGTGTCGTGGCCCTGGGACACCTCTCTCTCTCTCTCTCTCTCTCTCTCTCTCTCTCTCTCTCTGCCTCCTGTCTGTCAAAAGGTTAAACTGTCTTTCTTTGCCTTATCTTCCTATTAGCCAAGCTTACGCCACTAAACAAAAGTGGATGGAACCATCTGATGTGATGAGCCAAAGGATATATGTCCCTCCTTGGATCCTGGCACAGAAGATGGTTTCAGGCATTAAAGATGGGGGAGGGGGACGGGGAGGGGAACATGATAAAGACAGCAATGTGAACTAAGGGAACTTGTCTTTAAGATGCCTAGATGTTTTCATCCTAGCCTCAGCGGCACAAGGACCTATACCCAGTCATGCCTGTCTCGATGGAATGCTTTTTTTTTTTTTTTAAGCTGTCTATTGGCCTCTCCAGCTTAACATCTAGGAGAAAACATAGTCCCTTTCTTAAAAATATGCAAGACAAAGGAAAGAAAAACACCTACAGTAAAACTTGAAGACAATGATAGAGAAACTGGGGAAATAGACCGTAGAAAATGGGAAGACCTCCAGTGCTCACAGATCAGATGTAGCAGTATTATGAAAAAGGCCAGCCTGCTAAAAATCATCTACAAATTCAACCCAATCCTAATCAAGATTCCAGACATAGTTTTTTACAGTCATAGAGTGAATAATGTTAAAATTCATATGAAAACACAAGAAACCAAGAATAACCGGTGATCTGAGAGACCAGATCTTTTGGGTTCAGGACTCATCTTAGAGAATCTGAACTCCAGTTAACTAACAGGCTAGTATTTAGCACCAGTTTCCAGGCTACTCCCCAACAAGACCTGTATTTAGCACTAGTCTCCAGGGTATTCCTCAACAAATCTGCACCTCCAGGTTACAAGTCTGCCCCTGACATGTCACTTCCTAACAACCACCAATCAGGAGGAAAGCAGAAGTTAAGTTTATGGTTCCGCTCCCAGCACCAGCCAATTATGTTAAAGGCTATAATGGCCCCCAATCGGATGTGTGCCAGGCTAGATATCTCGTTCCTGCCTCTATAAATGCTTGCCTAAAACTAGGCTTGGGGCTCTGCCTTCCCATCCTGCTGTGTCCGACCTGGCAGGGAGCCCAAGCTCAAGATTGTAATAAAGAGACCCTAATTCGATTGCATTAAAATATGCTCCTTGGTGGTCTTTTGGGGTTCACAAACGCTTCCTGGCACAATAGATCCTGAACACCACAAAGAATTTTGTGGGAGAGATCAGCCTACTTATTTTAAGTTTTACTACAAAGCTACAGTGCAGGGTTATGATGTAATCACAAACATATAGATCACTGGAATAGACTTGAATACCCAGATAGAAAACTACTTAGAAGCATACTACAGTAGAAGCTTCTTAAATAAATATCCATATACAAGATAAAAATGGAGTTGCACTATAAACTGGGGACAATGCCTCTCCCTGACACCATAGGTGTGGGGGATGTGGAAGTCAACCTTGTGAAGGGAAGAGTGGGATGGAGAGCCAGGCGCCACAGCTCCTGTGACTGTATGAAGAGTTCCGGTCTGCCGCACGTGGTATTAGATCTAAGACGGAACACTGGTGAGACAGCAAAAAGGAACCGAGGCCAGGGCGGTGGCTGCTTTCCCTGTCATCACAAAAGTTCTAACAGGTGACGGGTGAGGCTCTCTGCCTCTCCTTCTGAGTTACTTCATGGGGCCTGGTAACGGTGTGGCAAAGGAACAATTAACTGAGGCTTTAGGGGCTTGAGATTGCCTCGAACATTGTACATAAGTTTATGCACTGAGCAATAAACTCAGATCTGCACCCTGATGCTGGTCTCCAAAGTCGGAGTCCAGGGATTTGTCACGTGACTCCATCACCCCCTCCCCCCCAGTCCTGTTCCCATACAAAGGCTATCAAACGGAAAGTCCGGTGCCAAGTGTGGATTATCTATTTTCAAATTGTTGGTAAGTGGGATTCTACAGACACTCCCCTCACCCCAAACAACACAGGCTGTGGCCATTGCTATGAATACCTTCCAGGCTTGCTGGAGAGATCTTATTGCTCAAGACACCACAGATTGAATCAAAGGCCATGGGTAAATCATGTTGGTAGTGACATGGAAGCTTCATTCCTCCTGCCTGGTTGATATTCTCTCTCTCTCTCTCTCTCTCTCTCTCTCTCTCTCTCTCTCTCTCTCTCTCTTCCTCCTCCTCCTCCTCCTCCTCCTCCTCCTCCTCCTCCTCCTTCTTCTTCTTCATAACACTGAAAGGTTCTGTGCATACCACTGTAGAAGAAAATTACTCAACAGTCTTACCCAAATATGAATTCTGGATGCTACAATGATTGGCACAGCAAGAAACACCTACTTGTGGAATAGAGGCATGAATGCTACTGGAATATCCAGCCTCATTATGACTGGGTTTAAAGCATGTTCCACAAGTCATACTTGCCCAGTATGGGCCAAGAACCTATGGCTGCCTATGTTGTGTGCCCTAGGGTACAACATAGTGCTATTATTCTGCTAAGTGAATATAATATTAAATGGTCATACAAAATGCTAATACCATCCCTCTTTTTCACTGGATATTTTATTTATTTACATTTCAAATGTTATCCCCTTTCCCAGTTTCCCCTCCGCAAACCTCCTATCCCATCCTCCCCCTGCTTCTATGAGGGTGCTCCCCTACCCACCCACCCACTCCCACCTCACTGCCCTGGCATTCCCCTATACTGGAGAATCGAGCCTTCTCAGGACCAAGGGCCTCTTCTCCCATTGATGCCCGACAAGGCCATCCTCTGCTACATATGCAGCTGGAGCCATGGGTCCCTCCATGTGTACTCCTTGGTTGGTGGTTCAGTCCCTGGGAGCTCTGAGGGGTGTGGTTGGTTGATATTGTTGTTCTTCCTGTAGGGTTACAACCCCCTCAGCTCCCCTTCCCCTAACTCCTCCATAGGGGGCCCCATACTCACTCAGTCCGATGGTTGGCTGCGAGCATCCGCCTCTGTATTGGTCAGGCTCTGGCAGAGCCTCTCTGGAGACAGCTGTATCAGGCCCCTGTCAGCAAGCGTTTCTTGGCATCAGCAACAGTGTCTGGCTTTAATACCATCCTTCTTAAGGCTCAGGAAACATGCCGGGGGGGGGGGGGGGAGCAGAAAGAACTCAAGATCGAGGAAACAGAGAAAAAGAATGTAAAATGCCGTCTTCTACGTACAATGTAGCCATAGCAAGTGTGAACTCAGCAGCTGAGCTAACACTGGGTCCACCTGGTAGTTGGCCAAAGATGGAAAAGGGGCTCAGGAGACCCTACCACCGACTGGTGGCTTATTGACAAGTACCTAATTATATGAGGGGACAGAGCATAGCATCCAGTTCTGTACCCACTGATGACCCCAGATAACTGTGGGAAAAGAAAAGAAAAAGTCGTGAATACGGGATGGTAATTTATAGAGAAGGGAAGCAGGCAGGGACAGAGGGGGTTGATAGAAGTGGTATGTTTCTATGCTTTAAACAACTGATAATGTTCTGAATACCACCCCTAGTAAAATGTAGTCGCTGAGCAGCAAGGGGAGAGGAAAAGAAATATTTTGAAAAGAATCGACTGCTGCAAAGAAGTATGTGCCTAACTGAAGGCCTTTTCAAGGACAATTAAAATCACGAGCATCAACTTCCTGGCTCCAATGGGCTCCGAGTTAAAGAGTGACAGGAATTTCTGTGCTGCTTCAGAACTACGGTGCTAACACAAAACACTGCCATGCTTCATACGAGGTGCACCCGTCAGGAAGTCAAAAGCAATTAAACAAATGTCTTGAATAAAGACAATTTGGTAAGTCTATGCACATTGAAAAACAAGTTCAAATAGCTCTCAAATAAGACTTAAATTGACGAATGTGTGGGTATTGTGTTTTATGAGACTCTTAGGTATTGGCAAGTAACACCTTCAGCATGTTAGCCTACATCTGCCTCAGATTTGGAAGAAGGAAATATTTAAACAACATCCTTCTGCCAAGATTCACAAAAGTTACAATCCACTTTGAATTTGTGGCAAAACAATTTTTCTGTTGGCTTTTATTTTCTTTCAATCATAAACAGAGGAAAAGTAATGTGATTTCTCGTCCGTGGCTCCGCTTTATGGAAATCTTTCCAATAATTTCACCTCTAGATGCAGCGGAAGAGCACAGAACACAGATGAACATTTAGGTCAGAAACCAGCTGTGTGATTCAGAGAGGGGAAAAACATGGACTAATTTATACCCCAGACTGAGCAAGAATGAAATACTTCCCAGGGTTTTGAAGTATCGGAAAAATCCTTGATTTTATATGATCCATTCCATTGGTTTTATTGCTTCAAAAAGAAAGGGCAGAAATGTCTTGAGAGTGTTGCACTCAGCTGGAGCCGACTAAGAAGAACCCAGGCTTTTCTGACTTGACCTCAATCCCAATGCTGCATACTTCTGGGCTGGGGTTTTCAGTTGTGCCAGCATCCCCCACCACATTTAAATGAGCAAGCATCCAAGTACTCTGGATTTCCTCTGTCAAAATCATGCTTCATTACACCGGGTCTCTAAGGAGTAAAGGAGCACTGCTAAGTCCCGAATTGCTTTTGCAGTCATCTGGGTATGCAGCAAAGGAGGAAAATCAAGCCCTAGAGGAGAGCCGGCAAACCTGGATTCTCTTGTGTCCAAAGACAAGATAATCAAAAGAAAATTTATTCTCATTCTGTCAGATTTCCCCCAAATCCAAAGACCTTGGCAAAACTCTCTCCTGCTACAGAGACTGTCCCACTGACATTGTCACTTCATTGGAAATTTCTTTGAATGGAAGCAATCAAGTCTTCTGGGTAAATAGAAACTGGGCTGCCATCATACAGGAGCGATCCTTAGTGACTTAAGACCTGAGAAGTTTCCGCTGTGGCTTTGGAAAGTTTTTGTCCCTTGCCACCCAGTCCCTCTCTTGCATATGGCAGTAGCTTTTAATCCTTCCTATTTACCCATTTCAATAAAATCCAGATTGCTCAAACAATAGCTCTTAACTCCACAAAACTATTCCTCTGTTCCCATTTGTAAAACTATCTGCATCTCTTGCAATTCCTGCTAGGTCTGACTAAACGTTGCTCAGCTCCTGCTAAAGCCAGATCTTTCGGCCACCCTTTCCCCAGTTAGGATGCTCCTTGGAAATCTTCTTCCTGAGCTTTGGACTAATGGCCGCCTTCTCCCCTCTATACTAATAGTGCTGAGCTGAGTATAGAATTGGAGCATCTCTCTATTGTTCAGCCCAGAGTCACCAGAACCCTGTCTTCTTTTCTTGACTTTGATGCATCCCCCAAACACATATTCTTCCATTTCATTGTCTTTGATATCCACCTCTTGATTTTTTTTTTTTTACTGTATTGTTTTAATTGAAGATCTTGCTGGTGAGATATGTTCATAAAGTCCAGGAAAGTTTGTAAATTATTAGGCCATTTGAATACACATTTTTATATAATGGATACAGTGGTTCTAGATATTGGAAAGTCCAGCAGAATTTTACCAAGGACAGTTTAATGCTTTTATGGTCAATGGAAAAACATGGGGCACAAATAAAAGAATCCATTTTTTATGTCACCATAGATTCAAAGAATCTAAGGATTCTAAATAGTCCTTAATATTGGTTTGGTAATATGGGTTCTCTTAAAACAAAACAAAGAAAGAAATACCCAGGAATAAATTTAGCCAAGGAGGTGAAATACATCAAAACTTTGACAATGAAGAAAGAAGTTAAAGAAAACACTTTGCCAAGTATATAACAAACGGGGTTAATATGTGGATTCTATAAAGAATTATAAAGCTAAACACTAAAATAACCAAATCTTTAATCAAAAAATTAACTAAGTGGAGTGGATCAACCATTTCAAAAGAAGAAACACAATAACAAATAACTGTTTGAAAAATTGTTTAACA
This sequence comes from Uromys caudimaculatus, assembly GCA_028551405.1. NCBI lineage: Eukaryota > Metazoa > Chordata > Mammalia > Rodentia > Muridae > Uromys > Uromys caudimaculatus. Next base: position 69,078,524 of record CM052707.1, on the reverse strand, counting down.
TGCATAGCCATGAAGGAAATGTAAATTTAAAATGTTTCAAGATTCTATTTCAACCCAGTAAGGATGGTTATCATGGAGGACAAAAATCGCCGGCTGGCGAGGGAGTAGGGGAGGAGCCTTTATTCACAGCAGGTGGGGATGCAAAGGAGAGCAGCCGCCAACAAAATCATTAGGAAGAGTTTTCAAACAACTAAAAGTAGAACTACTGTCTGACCAATCTATCCCACTCTTTGGTATAGTCAAAAGACTTTCAAGTCTTACTACACAGACACTTACACATCTTATTTATTACTAGGTTATTCCTACTAGCTAAGAAATGCAACCAACTAGGATATAAGTCAGTAGATGAATGGATAAAGAAAATGTAGTACAGACAATGGAATTTTCATCCACCCATAAAGAAAAGTGAAATTATGGCACTCGTAGGAAGACAGACAGACCTGGAAGTAATCACGTTAAGCAAAGAAAGCCAGACTCAAAAAGACAACTACCGCACGCTTTCTCTCATAGGATGACCCTAGGCTTTAATTTGTACAGATGCGTATATAAATATGTGGGTGTATGCGGGTGGGTTATGAAACTAGAAAGGGGACCACAAGAAGGGGGAAGGGGAGAGAATGAATGAAGCAGAGGATAAGGCATGCAAGTGACTTGAAAGTAGAAGTGGGGGTTCGGGATGAGGAAGGAAAAGGCCCAGAGAGCACGGAATCCGGACCGTAGGAGAGGGGCATGGGAAGGGGGCAAATCTGAACGTAGTGCGGGAGCATCTGCTGCATGAGAACCTGACTTTGTAGGGTGACTTTAGAAGCAACTCTCCTCTGTGCCCCAAGCTTCTAACCACGGTCGTATCCCTAGACAACAAACTTGAGCCAAGGACTGATGCTGAGGAACATAGGAGATGATTCTAGTTAAATTTTTAAATTGTTACCGTGTAAGAACATCCTTGTGTGGAAGGAGGACATGCTCTACCCTTCTGAGAAATGATACTCGACAGTAAGGCAGCAGAGGTTCCCTTGTGCCTTGCATAGTGGAAGTTGAGATGCTAATACTCTAGCAGATTATTTCTGTCCTGTTATTTCACCATGAAAAATTTAATGATGTGTAGAATAGGAACAATTATTGAGATTCTTGTTTTTAAAAATGTGGGGTCCTGAAGATGTTTCAATACATGTTGACTAATATGATGAAAAAAATTTCCAAAAACTGTGTTTTAGTCAGGGTTCTCTAGAGTAATAGAACTTATGAAGTGATTCTGTCTATCATCTGTCTATCTGACAGAATTTGAAGTGAGTCTGTCTATCTATCTATCTATCTATCTATCTATCTATCTACCTACCTATCTATTTATCTATCTATCATCTGTCTAACTAAATGGAATTTATTAGAATGACTTACAGGCTATGGTCTAGCTAGTTCAACAATGGCTGCCTATAAACATAAGGCTCAAGAATCCAATAATTCTTCAGACCACCTGGCTGGATGTCTCAGCTGGTCTTCAGGAAAGTTGGAGTCCTGAAGAAGTCGCTCTAATGCCAATGAAGGAATGGACTTGCTAGTGAAGTGAGAGCAAGTAGACAAAGAACAAAAGCCTCCTTCTTCCATGTCTTTATATAGGCTTCTAACAGAATTTGCAACCCAAATTATATCTGGATTAAAGATCTAGATTAAAGATCTTTAAACTTCCTACCTCAAAGATCCAGATTAGAAGTGAATCTTCCCACTCCAAATTATGTAGAAACCACTCATAGGTGTGCCATCTACTTGGGGGTCTTAGTTAATTCCAGATGTAGTCAAGCTGACAACCAAGAATAGCCATCCCAAGTCCACCCCTTGTCAATTTGACATACAATCGTATCTCCTTATGTTGTGATAATTTCCAAATATCCAAGTAATAGTAACACATAAACATAATATAACTATCCCATGTATAATTAAAACACATTATATTTTTAAACAGGTCATAATTATGCGCAGCATGATATAACTATCCCTCCCTCATATAACCACAAATGCGTTATACATTTCGAATAGGTGCAATGTCTCTTGAGGGACATTCTTTAGAATCTCAAACTTAAATATGATGGTTATATCACTGATATCCTCTTACTTGATGTTATGTCCCATGATAAAGAAACTGAAGAAAGAAAACACAAACATCTGCACAAATGCATTCTTAACAAAACAGAAATACTCATGTCAATTATAATCCTATTGTCTGCAACTGGTCACATGGCCTTCCCTGGTATGTATAACTAACTATCTTCGTACTACCAATTCTATATTTCCTCCACCCTGGAAAACCCCTTACAGATTAATAAAAAATAGGCAAATATGGAGGTAAGATTACTGACAATAAGATCTTCTAGCAGTTATTCTTGAGGTCTTCCCTGTTAAAACTGATTGGTTAAAAAATATCGAGTTCTGTAGAGGCAGTAAGTGGATCCTTCCTCGATTTCAGGAAGGCTTCGATCTCTTCCAGAGTATTTCATCTCAGTAGGAGTGAGGATTGCACAACTGCTGATTTTCTTATACTGGAGGTGACAAATGGCCTTAGAAATCAGAATACTGGATGGAAGACTTTCCCTAATGATAAGAGCTTGATGAATGATCTGAAGCTTTTTTTCTTCAGAAAATACAACTATTGGCTAAATTAATAGCTTTTCACATTAAGCTGTTAGAAAAATTCAAGAACAAGAGTCTGACCATGGTCTATCTATAAATAAATACTTGCATTAGCAAGTAAAGGAACACAGGAAAAATTTCCTTCCTAAATGAAAACACAGAATACAAAAAGATAAGGGATAAATGTCATGTGACAGAATAAATCCCCCTGAATGGGTTATGTATTTGCCCACAGTTGCTTTTCAAACAAAAGAAAGACATTTTTCAAGCAACCTCCCTAGGCCGTCTCATCGGTTGGGACCAGGACTGTAATACTCTAGCCGTAAGGCTAGTGACCTTTCTAACATGCCTTCCTTTGAGTAACCAAAACATTCCAGCAGTGGGATTGTCAAATGTTTCTCTCGTTAGTCAATATACTTTACACACAGTGATTCAAGCCTCATGCCTCTGCAGCAAGAGATCTACTTTGTAAATTGGATGTTACTCCTAAATGCAGGCTGGAGAGGTTTTCTTCTGGAATGCCACCAAATAGAATTATCTGATGTTGGTAGAGATTGATTTTTCTAATATCTGAGCTCCTGGAGGGCAGACACAATAGAACCTTCTATTACTTACAAAATGCCTAGCTAAAGATCCTGGGCTTAGATGCCTCAGTTAACACAGGCTTTTTCTTCTGTGCTTATGTGAAAGATTCAGAGAAGCACACCTCCCGGGGGTTGGGTGGGGTTCCAGGACTTTCAGTAGCACCCCACTTTGCGGCATAGCAAGAATTGTCTTCTTTGTGTGCACTGGTAACAGCAAAGCTAGCTAAGGTGTTGACTTGAGACTCATTTCCCTTTTTTACTCTGGCACTCTCACTTTTTCTTTCTTTCTTTCTTTCTTTCTTTCTTTCTTTCTTTCTTTCTTTCTTTCTTTCTTTCTTTCTTTCTTTCTTTCTTTCTTCCTTCCTTCCTTCCTTCCTTCCTTCCTTCCTTCCTTCCTTTCTTTCTTTCTTTCTTTTTTTTCGAGACAGGGTTTCTCTGTGTAGCCCTGGCTGTCCTGGAACTCACTCTGTAGACCAGGCTGGCCTCGAACTCAGAAATCCGCCTGCCTCTGCCTCCCAAGTGCTGGGATTAAAGGCATGTGCCACCACCGCCCGGCTCACTTTTTCTTGACTGAAAATACCATGCAATTTTCTGTTTCTAGACTAAACCGTGGAATCATACTCTTCTAACCTGAATATATAGCCACATCGTAGTAAATGTTTTTACAACAGGACTTTGAGAAAGCCATACACAAGGACCTGAGATGTTTGGTATATATTTACTACAACAGTTTCATACGAAAGCAGTGGTTCTCAACCTTAACCCATGCTGTGACCCCTTAATACAGTTTCCTCATGTTGTGGTGACCCACTACCATAAAATTATTTTTTGTTGCGGCTTCATAACTGTCATTCTGCTACTGTTATAAATCATAATGTAAATATCTGCATCTTCCAATGGTCTTAGGCAACCCCTGGGAAAGGTCATTCAACCCCCAAAAGCTTCACAACTCAGAGGCTGAGAACCAGTGTATGAAAATCAAGGTGAGGTCAGCATATATTTCCATCCAATGATGTAGCCATAAAGCCATTGACATTATTTCTTCCTGAGTTCAAGACTCCCTTTCCTGTAGACTAAAGATAGATATTGCGTTTGTTTCCTGGCAAAGTAATGAAGCAGGGTCTTGGAAGAGTGAAATCACAGAATTCACCCAGAAGAAAGGTGTACATTCTTTAAAGATCTTAAAGGCTTTAAAGGTATACATTTCTTAATACCCCCTCCCCCCTGCACTTTAAGTATGAAGCTAGAGAAACACACAAACCTAGATTTGGCGAAATAAGAAGTCTTCCCATTGATGTTGAAGAGAGATGCTATAACGTCATCCCCTAAGGCTTTGCATATGCTCCTCTTCTTCACCTGTTTATCTGTCTTAAATGATTGTCTTAGCTCCTGATTGTTCATCCTCCCCTTCTGATGACGTCTCTGTTGCTAAACAATGATGTCAATCACAAGAACAATCCTGGGTTTTCCCATCTTAATTCTATGTCGGTAGGAGGGACAGAACCTGCATTTGGTAGAATAGAGTCTTGGGGAAATGGTAATGTCAAGGAAAGACAGGAGGCTGACTCTGAGCCTTGGAGACACCATGAAGACAGCCAGGCACAGTTTTATATAAGGCAGTTTTATATTTGGGATAGAAGATGTATTGTGGAGGATAAAGCATATTTAAAAAGCGATCTCCTAAAAGCAACATTTTACACAACAAAGTTAATATTCATTTATCACACAGCCCTAGGCTTTACAGTCCAGCTTTGAGATGTCTTAGATGCCAGAAGTTATGAGTACTATCTTGTTGTTTTTTTACTCCCTAGGGCAGAGTAGAAAGCCATCAATGGAACTAGCTGTAATACAGTAAATAAGAGAAGAAGCTACACAGAAGCACATGACCAGTGACTTAAACATTGACCTAAGAGACACATTCCATTTTCATTTTTTTGTGACTGAGAAGATGGAACATTTGGAGAAACATTGGCCAGTGGAGCAGTTTTGTCTCAACTCAGTACCTATAGACCAGGAACTCAATTAAGCTCTTTTCTGAATTTAATTTACAACGACATAAAGCCGAGAGGACATCTAGTACAGATTGAATATTTTATATCTGAAATCTTATGGACCATAAATATTTCCTATTTAGATTTTTTCCAGATTTTGGGGTGTCTGCACATACATAATATCTTGGAGGTGGTACCAAAGTCTTAAATATTAATAGATTTGTGTTTCATCTATATCTCATACATATATCCTGAAATAAATAAAAAATTAGTTCGCCTATGACTTGTCACATGAAATTGGTGTGTGGTTTCTACATATCTTGTTGACGCTGTATTGCTTCCAGTTTGAAGCATGTTGGGTTTTTAACTTTCAGATTAAAGATGCTCATTATGTGTGTAAGGTAGGAATCAGGCAATGATAAACGCCAATCCAATAGCTGTGTCTTCTGTCCTTCTGAAGAAATTCTAATTTTCTCACTGAAGAAGATACTTTCTGGCTACAAAGTCTTCTCATCTAGATGATCATGTAACGTAGTGTAACATAATCAACACCTAAGTGTTTGGGGCAAAGCTTTTTCTATCATGTGGTCTGTTTCCCCCTCTACGTTTCCTTTATTATTCTTTCTTCCTGTTATGTAGGAACACAGCCACAATGCTGGAATGAGGAACAGTACCCTGTAGCCATGAGAAACTAACATAAGGATGGATATCAGAATCTTACGTATGGTGGAGCTGAAGTGGTAAATGCTAACCCAATAGATCTGCCCCCCTTTTTTGTACTTAGGCCAATGCTTGAAAGATACTCTGTCAGTATAGCTTTAATTACTATAATAAAAATTCCTAGGTATGTTTAAAGTTAAAAGAGGCTCATTTAATTTCTCAGTTTCAAGGCCTTGCATTTGGTGGTGATCTTCAGGTCGGAAGAGTCCTGATATGGTACAGAGTAATGGCCCCTCATATGGGTCTTTTGAAGTTTTTCTTCCTCCTCATAAAGCTACCTGCATCTGATAATAAGGACGACGTTATGATGACTTTATCTAATCTCAATTATCTTCTAAGGGCCATACCTTTTAACAGCATTTTTTTAGATCAAGTTTCTATTTCATAATCTATAAATTTCAACAGATGAATCCTTGAGAGATAACATTAAAGCCCTGTGAAAATGTAGAATTCTATTAACATCTCTGTTAATATTTGCAGCTAAAGGAGAGAAAGTGTGTGTGTGTGTGTGTGTGTGTATGTGTGAGAGAGAGACAGAGAGAGAGAGAGAGAGAAAGAGAGAGAGAGAGAGAGAGAGAGAGAGAGGAGACAGAGATTCCCTAGCTTCGTTCCATTGAGTTCCTGGTAACTGGGTATGTGCATGCATGTGAATGTGTGTTTGTCTGGGCTGTAATGATGAAAGAGGAGAAGAGGGACAGAAGCGTTGATACATCCACTATTGACATTTTTTCTTTCTCTCCGGGTTCTATTTCCCATTTTTCATGCTGTGTAGACTCCCAGAGGACTGCTCCATATGGAATACATCAGGAATTACTTGCCCTCCAGCCTTCTGTTGTGTTTGGCAAATAGAAGGCATTGGCAAAGTATCTGGAGACCAGGAGGGCAGTAAGATCAGGATTTAGTCCTGAGCCTTCTCAGCTGCTCCTTAACTAAAGGCCACGGCTCTTTTGAGATGCTACACAACCTAATTTTTAAGTTTCTACAGCCACTTCCTTCCTTTATCTATTCAGGGTGGGCTAGAGGGTGGTGATGGTGTATCACTTCACTCCTTGTTAGGTTTGCTGGACTCTGCTCACATTTTTGTGAATGACATCTTTAGGAAATCTCTCTACATTGCCCTGTAAGCCCCAGAAGTAGCGACAGAACTTGAAATGGATAGAAGCACGTCAGTTACGTCAGGCAACAGTAAGGTAAAGGACTGTAAGAAGTCCTGGAAAGAACCTCTCCAGAACCACCAACTGGAGGCCACATGTTCAAACACATGAGCCTACTGGGCATATTTCATGCCAAACTATAATAGGTATTGTGGCCAGCTATGTTTGGCTGGCGACCTTCTTTAGAGTTCTGAGAATAAAACAAGTAGAATTATCCTACTCTGAATAAATATACTACCTCATCAGCACCCAAGAAGAAGCTCCACAAGTACTGAGGGACTGCTGCCAAAGAATTTCACAAAATCTTTCTGTATACCTTAATAAGAGAAAAAAAGCTAATTTCCACTTGTAGACATGTAACTTCATCTCTCAAAATAGTCAACATAGACCTTCCAAGAGCCAATAAATTCTATTCCAACATATATATTTTTTTAAAAAAATTAAAGCATAGCAGGGCATAGTGTTGATGCCTGTGATTTCACTACATACAGGCAGAAGGATTGTCATGAGTCTGCAGCTACCCAGAACTGTATAACAAGTCTCTATCTAAAATAAATAAATGAAATTTTAAGAAATGAAGAAAGAAAGAAAAAAAGTCCTGGAATGACAGGTCCGATGCAGAGGGCAGAACCCCGACTCTAACACCGTAACGTTTGACTCAACCCTGACTCTGACTCTTCCTACTGGGGGCAGCTAGTTTCCCTGTCTACAAAGTATGATAACACTAGTATTTGCCTTATAAAATTGTAGTCAAGACTGAATATAATATACATGCAAAGTACATCAATTCTTGTGACTTGGTAACAAATTCACAAATGTATTAATAGTAACTGTTATTAGGACTTGTCTAATAGTAAGCAGCAGCAAAGGAGTAGACAAGATGCTTGTTACTTCACAGGACTTCTGTGGAGACAAGCGATGAGACTGACGTCATATTTTGTTACTCAACAACTCACAGCTTTACCCTCAGCTCCTGCTCTCCTCTGTCTGTTATACTTGTGGACAAGGAAGCCTGGTCCTGTTTTTGGCCCAAGCTATACCCCAACTCTATGCCCTGTATTCTAATCATCGACCTCACCTGTCACCTCAATAAAGTAAGACCATCCCTATTCCTTGTCTTTTCATTTCTGATTTCCTTGAGAGACCTGTCCTGTACTCCCCAATTACCTTGATGCTGTAGGTAGCAGCTATATTAGTCTGGTACTTCATTACTAGTGTCAACATCCAAATTAAACTTTGGATAGAAATTTATCTGCCTCTCTACAGAGGGCATAGCGATCCTCTAGATTTTAAAAACCACTACAACTAAAACCACATGTCTGCCACCCATCCTGTGAGAAAAGGAAGAAAAATCTTGGACAAACTTCACAGCAGATGATGTTTTAAAACTAGAAAATAAGTTGAGTGATAGAAAAGAAAATTCTAGTCTTCTCCACTGTGGCTGGCACAGGGAGATCTACATTCCCTCATCCAGATTATCTGGTGGTCTGTCATATTCGTGGCTTTTCTCCCTGACAAGACTCATCCCAGAAAGGTGCTCAAGCATCAAAGAACAGATATCATAAGGATACTGGAGGATGCTTTCAAATTACAGATGCAGAGTGCCTAGTCCCTGACTTGTGGAGGGAGAATCTACCAGGAAGGTTCAGAGAAAAGTGAAGTTAGAAAACAATGCTAAAAAACCGGGCAGTGGTGGCGCACGCCTTTAATCCCAGCACTTGGGAGGCAGAGGCAGGCGGATTTCTGAGTTCAAGGCCAGCCTGGTCTACAGAGTGAGTTCCAGGACAGCCAGGGCTACACAGAGAAACCCTGTCTCGAAAAAAAAAAAAAAAAAAAAAAAAAAGAAAGAAAGAAAAAGAAAAAGAAAACTATGCTAAAAGTAAGTTCCCCAGCAGATCCCAACAAGCAGTCAGAGGATTAGAATAGATATACCAGTTTGTACACTGGTCTTAGTTTATAATAGTTGTGATTGATTTCTAAGATTTGATCACACCCATCCCTATTTACCACCCTCTAATGTTCCCTAGGCAACCCCAAACCTGTTCTCATCTTCTGTTTTCTTCATGTTTTTCTTTCTTTCTTTTTTTTTAATTGTCTACTGAATGCAATTAGTGTTGCCCATGTGTGCATGGGTGTGGGGTCATCCACTGAAGCAGGAGAAACCTATCCTTGGCGATACCTCCCAAAGGAAAATGGCTGTTCATTCCCGCCAGTGATCAACTGCGGATAGCGCCTCAACTAAGCTTTTGGGCCTCACAAGCTACACCAACACTGGCTTGTTTTAACACAGTGATAATCTGGTCCCAGGGTTTGCTATTCACTCTGCTGATAGTGTATCTAGTTAAGATAGAATGTATCTCTGTGCTTCACTTTCTTCATTTATAAAGTGGGATAAAGTAGAAACATGGAAAACAGTGGTTACTAATACAAAGAAATACCAGAGTATCGTATATCAGAATCACTTTGATCAAGCTGAAGGACTCTGCTTACAATTTTCTTGTGAATGAGCTAAGCTATCAGAATAAAATCTGTTCATTTCATAACCATTTAACGCTAAATATTATTGCTAGTAGTGACCAGCACAAAATAAAATGGCAATAATTAAAGCTGCACACAGGAAAAATTTACAGACAATGAAAATGTGACTGAATTTCTGTATTTTGATGCTCACAGTTTTACATGCAAATACCAAATGGGGAAAATCAGACGTGGTGGACATAACCCACACCAAATAAAACTGCCAACAGCTAAATTGGCAAATGTAAAAATTTATTATTGCCCAAAAAAGTTTACAGAAGGTTGCAATATTTTTTTTTGCTAAGTTTAGTATAAATAATTGACCCATGACAATTGGATTCAGTACAAATAATGACTATAAAAGAAAAGTCACAATTACAGAAACTATAATCATTAAAATTTGATATGAATAACAACAAAAGTATCCCCCATATTAAATAATATATTCATTTTCATTTAAACCTCATGTGGAAAATAACTGATTCCAGTGAAAAGGATTTCAGTAAATTAAAATAGAAAATGGAAAAAAATTGGAAATATATTAATCTTTTGGAACATAAAATGTATCCAAGAATTAAAATTAAAATGGCTCAACAGAAATTAGAGCTAAAACATATTTAAATTGTGTATTTTAAAAATATGATTCTATCATTATTCATGTAAGTATAATTCTGATATAAAAAGTTTCTTTCCGTTCCTTAATGCAGGAATTAAACAATTCTTGGTCTACGATGCGTACAAGGTCAAAATGAAATGGTTGGGCCAAAAGAAAAGACTCACAGCTCGTTTTACTTAATGATTTGTTGGATGATCTGACGGAAAAAAAATAGACGAGTTTGGAACAAGGGAGGAAACCTGGAGCGGAAGCAGGCGCATGCAGCTCTGCGGCCCCGGGTGCTGGGGCCTCCACACGGTCAGTCAAGCAGACTCGAAAGGAAGAGCCCGGGCATCCACCCAGCCTCCGTTTAATTTCTCTTGAGCTCCAGTTCTCCTTGTCTAGTTTTGTACTGGGGTAACTGCACTGTAATTCCAAGTCTTGAGCTAGTCAGCAGCATTTAGTTTTCTTTTTTGTAAATTTATTTCATAAACATTTCTTTCTTTCTTTCTTTTTTTTTTTTTTTTTTTTTTTTTTGATACTTTATTTACATTTCCAATGTTTCCCCCTTTCTAGGTCTCTTCTTTGGAGACCACCTATCCCCTCCCCCTCCCCCATCTCTATGAGGGAATTCCACCTCCCACCCACCCGCCTGCCCACTCCCATATTCCCACCTTGACATTCCCCTTTACTAGGGCCTCTCCTCCCCCTGATGGCCAACAAGGCCCTCCTCTGCCACATATGTCGTCCAAACCATGGGTCCCCCCATGTGTATTCTTTGGTTGGTGGGCCAGACTCCAGGAAGGGGGGGGGGTCAGGCCAGTTGACACTGTTGTTCCCTCCATAGGGCTGCAGACTCCCTCAGCTCCTTCAGTCCCTTCTCCAACTCCTCCATCTGGGACCTCACTCTCAGTCCAGCTGTTACTGTAAAGTGAAACTTGGGTATTCCAAACGTTTCAGCTAATATCCACTTATCAGTGAGTACATATCATGTTCATTCTTTTGTGACTGAGTTACCTCGCTCAGGATGATATTTTCAAGTTCCATCCATTTGCCTGCAAATTTCATG
>CM052707.1:68979901-69066772 GCA_028551405.1 Uromys caudimaculatus | reverse complement strand
GATCTTAACCAATCCTATGTCCGATAGAGGGCTAATATCCAATATATACAAAGAACTCAAGAAGTTAGACTCCAGAAAACCAAATAACCCCATCAAAAAATGGGGAACAGAGCTAAACAGAGAATTCTCAACTGAGGAAATTCGCAGGGCTGAGAAGCACCTAAAGAAATGTTCAACATCCTTAGTCATCAGGGAAATGCAAACCAAAACAGGTCTGAGATTCCACCTCACACCAGTCAGAATGGCTAAGATCAAAAACTCAGGTGACAGCAGATGCTGGCGAGGATGTGGAGAAAGAGGAACACTCCTCCATTGTTGGTGGGATTACAAGCTGGTACAACCACTCTGGAAATCAGTTTGGCGGACCCTCAGAAAAAATGGGCATTTAGTTTTCAAAATGAAGCTTTGAGTATAACGAGAAAGACGGGTAAAAGGAGTGTGGACAAGAGGATGTGAAGGGATTAGATGCTCACAGGAGCTGGTGGGACTGGAGAGAGATGACGTCACTCCATTCACAAGGGCTTCTAGTAATGCCATTCGTAAGAGATATCAGAAATGAGGAGGAATGAACGCGTGGATAGATATGGAGTGCTGCTGGCTCACTATAAAAAGCAAATATCCAAAGCAGGCTGTAACATGGATCCTCTCTGAAAACAAGTCAAGGGAGAGAATCCAATAATAAATGACCAGAGTGTGGTCAAACCCTATTGATATCAAATGACCCACGAAGGGATATCTATGAAGACAGAAAGTAGATGAGTGTCTACCACTTTTATTTTTTTATGTCTCTGTGTTTACTTCTATGAATTGGAACCATGACAGTGAAACAGAAGCTCAGGTAGTGTCTGTTTCCCATGATGCCTTGCGTTCAGTTGTGCCACTTTACGATTCTGAAATTTGCCACAGAACAAAATTTGTGTGTGTGGTCAAGGTGATGAGACATCTGTTTGTATCTATTTTTCCCCCCTGGCCCAACAGACTCCAGGCAATCAACAAGAGGGATGGAGAACTAAAATGGAAAATTTCTGGGTCTTTAAATCCCTGGGTGGGAAGACCCCAGCTGTCTCTGGGTACGCTACAGTAGACTGATCATCTCGGTGAGAAATAAGCAGCTCATGCCATGCTCGCTAAACAGAAGTTTAAACAGCCAACACACTTTTGACAGTAATGAAGCAACAGAGGCGTCTGTGACATTTGTTACCGTTTTTGTGGTTTTGAAATAAAATACAGTGGGGACTGGGAAATAGCCAAATAACAGAAACCGAAAGGTAGACTTCGTGGATGGATGGAGTGGGGCTGACGTTCCTACTCAAATTCTCACTGTTTATTGTATGTACTCGCAGCTTAACATTGCTTTAGATGGTGGTGCACTTAGTTTAATCTTGAGCTCATGGTACAAATACCATGTCAGTTCTGAGCCATCTGTCCAATTTGTGAGTTCTATTCTATGTAGAGCAAGCCTACAGCGAGAATGATAGACAGGAAGACAAACACAAATCCTTAATACATAAAGCGTGCAATGGATCAGATGGTGCAAAGTTCCATGTAAGTACAGAAACAAGAAACTGAGCAGTGGTGCTCCGATTAGAGGGAGGCCACCAGGTAATGTGGCACAGGGAGGGCTCCACTGCAGCTATGATTCCGGTACCACAGGGAAACGAGCCATGATGTCTAGAGAGAGGTAAAGACAGAATCAGGTAGGTGATTCAAATAAGTAAGTTCCTGGGAGTAGGTGGTGGAAAGCCAGACACAGGGGACCTCTTCAGGGACACCTTTGGGCTGCCAGCTCTACTCCTGCCATCTTTGTTTGAGTCTGCTTCTCAACATTTAGTCAAGGTAACAACCATTCCCTTCTGGGGACATTTTCATCACTTAACTTCTGTGGCACCAAACTTGCTTCTTTCTGTTCTCTGGGTGCTCCTTTGGGGAATGGTCTTCAACATTAATTCTCCCTAGGATTCCAATTTGTGCCTTTTGGGCCTCTCTGTCTACATAGAACCTTCTAGTTATTTCAGTTTGATGCCACCGTCTTCCAGTTTTACATATATAATCCGGATTTTTCTGCTGGGAACTAGACTTGCATATATTTGAGTATCTAGAAATCAAGCATGCAAAATCAAAACATCCTAAGTGAACCCAGGACTCTGTGGGATGCTATCAGAAGGCCTGGTGCTGATCCATTATCACAGACGGATTGCACATGGTTGATTCTGTGCTGAGGAGAAAGGGAGTGCCTGGAACTTTATTACCTTTATTTATTCCTGTGCTCAGCAAATACTCTTAGATATCTACAAATGGGGAGAATGGAGGGATATTGAGGTGGATACAGCTAGGTTTCTACTCAAAAGAAAATCCATCTATACTTATCAACGAGTTTATAGTGTGTCAGAAATTACCGAATGCTATATCTTTTTATTCCTACAAATCTTAAATGTTTAGATTTATTTATTTTATACATATAGTATTTTGTCTGGATGTACGTATCCACACCATGTGCATTCCTGGTCAAAAGGTCAAAAGAAAGTATTGGATGCCCTAGGATTGGAGATGTGGATGGTGGTGAGCCATCGCAGGGGTGCTGGGAATCAAATCTGGTTTTCTATAAGGGCAGCAAGTGATCCTACTGTTGAACCATTTTCCCAGCCCCATGCAATTATTTTGATGGACATTACTGTTACCTGTAGTCATGTGAGGACATGAGGCTCCGAGAGAGCTCCTACATGATACATTGATCAATGACAACTTTCATTTTTTGTCCCCACTATACACTCTTAAATCTCACCCCTCAGAGAATCTGCATCCCACTTTTCCCTTACTGCGGAAGGAAGTAACTGTGAAAGCATTTACTTGAGGACCTTACTGAGTAAAATAGTGTTTGTTAAAATACTTATTACTGAAGATTCTACAGAGAAATAGAACCAATACTTTCTCTCTTGTGTGTGTGTGTGTGTGTGTGTGTGTGTGTGTGTGTGTGTGTGTGTACGCACACCTAAATCCTAGGGCTTACAAAAGTAAAGAGGTCACCAGTACACATCTACAAGATGCAAACCCAGAATATTGAAACATGAGAGCTCTATTAAAGCTAAGGATAAGGAATAGGGAGACTGGATGCTGTAAGCTCATCTCAAGGTCAGATGGCTTGAGACCCAGGCAAACTCAGTGCTTTCATTTAAAGCCAGTGTGGTAGTTCAGAGGCCATCTCCCTCATCCCCAGCTTGGATGGCCGGCTTCTTCGTTCTACCTGAATCTACAACTGATCCACTGGAGCCAACCCTTATAAAAGTCACTTTGTTCCTTTGACCTATTAACTTGTTTGTTTCTTTCTCAAAATGTCATACCCCAAACAAGATTTGATGGAATATTCTGGGCATTGCATGGCTCAGCTATGTCAATTCAGAAAATGAACCTAACTAGTATACTTATGGTACAGAACATGTTTGGCTATAATGGCCTCATGGTCTGTGTAGCAAAGGTTGATAAAAGCCTAGTGGCTGCAATCTCTTAGTGTGTTCTTCAACTGTCTACTGAATACACTTGAGTACATTAAGATCCTGGCCTTGAAGAGGAATGGTACTTTACGGTTTTGGTGATGATGATAATGAAGTGTAAGTCACTTAAACACTCCACAGTTGTATTTATGGAGCAAGATATTTCCTTTAATGTTACTTTATAGGCAACGGGGAAATATCTGCAAACATACTTTGGATAACAGACAAGTTTGTCAGTGTCTTGAGTTACTCCACACTCAGAGTGCTGGAGTATCTTATGCTAACAAGGAACATTCACGCTTTATACAACCAGGTCTTGGGCAGATTTCAAAATATCTGGGAAACAGACTTTGTTTAAAGGTAACTATGTGCATGGGGGAATGGTCAGTCTCTCCTAACTGTCCCAGGAAATAGATTAGAAGTTAAAGCTCATTCACATTAGAGTTTGATGCAATGAACGTTACACTCCAGAATCTACCACTGCAGGGACAGGGGTGCCAAACTGAGGGTGGATGGCTCCTCCTGTGCTTAGCACTTGGCTTGAAGCTCAATTCCTTCCCATTCTGAACCAGAGAATAAACACCTAAGGGGAGCTATGAGAATAGACGCTGCAGAATTTGCTTTGAAGGATGTTGCTCACTTGGAGTACAATGCACAGGGATGAGGGGTGGGGACTTTGACTTTGGCCACTATGGTTGGCAACTTTACAGGTCAGGGACTTGTGACATTAGTCTTTCAGCAACTAAAACAGCTCTCTCTTCTAACTGAAGTCACAGATAGGAAACACATTGAAAAATGTGTTATTTCTCTGCTTATTTCTCTGTCACTTCCAACTTAGAATTTGGGAGTTCACTCTGCTGGCCAGGCTACGTCTCAACATGGTAGAGTCCATGTGAAGCACCGTGAGTGAACATCTTCAGAGTGCGTCTCATTCCGTGTTTGAATGGAGCAGGTCCTCCCCAGTCACGCCTATGTTGTTGGTAGAGTGTTCTCATTTTCTCTTGACAATAGAAAATGAAAACTGTAGGCTATCACTTATTTCATTTACTTCTTTGTTTAATACCATTTTCTTTTTACTGTCTGAGTACTGTGATAGACAGTGGAAATAAAATGTTATAGAAGACAATAGCTCAGGAATCATGTCTTCATGGAGATTTCAGCTAATTTATTATTATTATTATTATTATTATTATATCATTAGTATTTTCATAATAACTTGTCTATTCCTGCCATTCATTGTATATTTTATCACTATAAAGAAAAAAACTAATGAAAAAAATGAAATGAAACGAAACATTTCTCCCTCCTAGTTTACTGCTTCCATTAAAAATTTCTTTTCATATCATAGTCTTTCCTATATTTTAACTTTAGTGTTAATTTGGGGGTATATTTTGCATTCAAGTTATCAGGTACAAATCATTTCTGAAAACTTCTCTTCATGGATATCATATCACAAGTATGCTTAAAAGTTTGATATTCAAAAAATACAGGTGGCTTGACACGTATTGCTTATTTATCCTTTGATTGAGAGGCATTTAGCTGCATAGAGTTCTGCAATAAATAATGTTGAAATTGTTTTTTTCTTATACTGTGTCAGAGACAAAAGAGTTGGAATCCCGTACGTTAGTGCTGAGACACATCTCCTTCAGTGCTGAATGAGTAAAGGATGTGACTGGCGTGAGACCTTCGTGTTTGTCTTAAAGTTGTTGAACATCTTGTATGAAGCACAAACACAAACCCCATTTGGTAGTGGATATATTATACAAAGACATTTTTTTCTTCTCTTTATTAAAAATAGGAAAGAAAATAGAAGGAAATAGATGTTTATTTATAAAAACATTAATAGTATAACTCACACATTGTCTTAGTTAGGATTTTACTGCTGTGAACAGACACAATAACCAAGGCAACTCTTATAAGGGCAATTAACTGGACTAGCTTACAGGTTCAGAGGTTCGTCGATTATCACCAAAGCAGGAACATGGCAGCTTCCAGGCAGGCATGGTGCAGGAGGAGCTGGGAGTTCTACACCTTCATCTGAAGGCTCCTAGCAGAAGACTGGCTTCCAGGCAGCTAGGGTCTTAAAGCCCACACCCACAGTGACACACTTCCTCCAACAAGGCCACACCTACTCTAACAAGGCCACAATTCCTAATAGTGCCACTCCCTGGACCAAACACATACAAACCATCACACACATGTATTCTAAGATGGCCTCAAACTCTTTATGGATCTGAAAAGGACTGTGAACTTCTGGTTCTCCTACTTGTGCCTTCTGAGTGCTAGGATGGTGGGTGTGCGCCACCATAGCTGGCTTATGTGGTTAGGAACTCATACCTGCCAGTGTCTGTCAACTGAACTACATCCTTAACCAAAAAGACATCTTTGTTTTCGAGGGAGAATCTCGTGTAGCCCAAGCTGGCTTGACTCGTGATTGTAAATGTGAGTCCCAGACTAAATTACAAGATAGATGGGTGGGGCTGAAAGCTCATTTCCAGAAAGGATTAACTAAGGGCAGATGGCCCTCCCCCAGCATGGGTGGCCTCTTCCATCAAGTAGCCCAGAAAGGAAGAGGTGGGAGGGCGAGGCTCGCTGCTTGGTCACCTGCCTTCACTTCTGGCTGGTGCTTGTGTCTGTCTCTCCTTTGATGGCATTACAGTGCAGCTCCTTGGCTTTCAAACATGAAGACCAGAGACTCCTCTGGAATCTTCTAGGTTTTCATCATCAGATTGGAAGTGCCACCAAGGCTTTTCACCTAATGGACTGAGCAGCTCTTAGGGCCTCAGCTTCTCCAGTGTACAGACAACTATGGTTGGACCACCCAGTCCCTATCATGTAAGCCGAGCTATTAAATACCTTTAGAATATATTGATATCCTATTGGTTCTGTTCTCTAGTGAATCCTGACTAAAACATGTTTAAAAAAGATTTGTGTAAACTATTGAAAGTTTAAATTATTCTTAAATCATCACAGTTTATGATGGCTTATTCAGATTCTAAAATGTTGATTTAGTGTTACAACAGCTACATTCTTCAGTAAGATTGACTTTTTCTTCTGCCCAGTCGTCTGATAGGCTTCTTGTTGACTCTTTTTATTGTTTATTTTTTACACTGTAATTTAGTTAAAACATTTCTTTTCCATTTTTAGTTCCAAATCTTCCAAATCCCCTCCCCCACTCTCTTTCAAATCCACGGTCTCTCTTTTAATTGTTACTGTAATGCATATATGTGTTTGTATATACAGATGCATTTCTAAGTATAACCTGTTCAGTCTATATTCTGTCCCTTGTATGTATATTTTCAAGGCTGACTATTTGTCATTGGAAAATCGATTGATGTGCTCTTCCCTGGGGAGGACCTCTTGTCCTTAGTAACATCAGAAGCTCTACTTGCAAAACCTTACCAAGAGGACCACCCAAACATGAGCTGAACAGAAATGACACCAACAAACGTGCCAGACTGGATGGGGCAAAGCCCATGATGCCTCAACCCTATGCAGTTACAGATAGCGTAGTGACCCTAGGTCACCCGTATGCATTTCCTTCCTGATCAATTCAATTTCTTTCTTCATGAAAACATAGGTAAGGACTTACTGGAAGAAAAGGTGTACCCTGTTATCCATCTTGGTTTGCTTCTTCAAAGGGCAAAGAAGTGTGGGTCGGGTATTCCTGCTGGGGTTCTTCACACAGCCATCATGGGACTGTCTGTAACGAAAGGCAGAAGCTAATGAAGAGCAGGATGCACCCCGGGTGGTTAGGTGGAGCTCCCAGCACTGCCTCTGGATTTCCAATGCTCCGGCAGGCCTACTGGGCTCAGAATTAGCAGCAGCTGCTCACTCTCTCCCTTTCGCGCGTCTGCCACAGCACCAGCAGCTGTTCATCTTTCTTACCCCACAGCCAGATGCAAACAGCTGCTCTCTCTCCGCAATTGTCAGGGGTAGCTCATTTTTACCTCCCACCCCCCAAACACATGGGCACCGATTTCATTTTTCAGTTCTAAGGAGATATGGAAAGGCTTCAGGGAGGTCGGGATGGGCTGAGGAGAAGAGGGAACAAGACATGCTTAGAAACAGAGAGAGGCTGTGCGGGCAAGCTGCAAGGTGGTGGAGAGCATTGGTTGTTCCTTTGGGGCTGCATCAACCTGTAACACAGGCTCTGTGACTTTGTTCTTACTGAGACATTCACCTCAAAAAACAATGAGACACAATCAAGAAGCAACAGGAAGCTGAGTTCCTAGGAGGGTCCTGTGATGGCGCTCTGGGAATCTGGCTTCTGTTACTGTATTTAAGAAGTGGATAGAGGAACGCATCACATCCCACGTGGTTATACGTACATGTATGAGTTTCTGCAACTGCACGTGTATGTGGAGGTCAGAGGTCAAAGCTGGCTGTTTAGCACCGTTGCTCTCAACCTTATTTTGAGACATGGTTCCTCACTGGGTCTGGAGCTCACTGATCTAGCTAAGACTGGGTGGTCGATGAATGCCGGGGATCCACACGTCCCTGCCTCCCCAGCGCTGGGATTTGTAAGTGGGTCTTAGGAGATCTTAGGCTTGTGCAGGAAATACTTTACCAACTGAGCTATCTCCCTGAAGCCTAAATGAATTTTCTCTATTTAGATTCTCTTGATCGTGAAATATTTCTAGTTCTTACCCCACCTCTCTTAATTTTTACATGGACTACAGAGACGTTTATTTATTTAGTTTTTAGTATATCTTCACTACCGGGAATTTGAAAACATGATTGATTATCTGTGCCACTTTTATCAGAAACTGAGGAAATAAACATTCTTACTACCGTTTAGGTGACCCAGAGAAATGCAGGGGCAATGAGGAGCTGTTACATGGGTCCCACAGTCAGGGATCACCACCCCAATTTACAGCATCCCAATCCTTTGGTCTCTGAAAGGCACACCGAGATGGAAGGGCAAGAAATGACGTCATCTGCTACTGGATTGCATATGCTTGAATGTCCCAGATACCAATTTAAGAAACCGTATAAATGACCACCTGTGTTTGTAAAAATGACCGTTTTGAAGAGAGTAAGCAGAGGCCAAATGCAGGCTCCTGCCGCCCTGGCTCCTTCTGTCCCTTTCCTGTCTACTCTTCAGAAAGCAGAGTTGTAATGAGCGGCTTTAACAATGCTGTGTTTCTGAAAGCAGATGGACAGCCAATCCATCTTCAACAGAAACTCACCTGAGCTTCACCTCATCATTCCAAACTACAGAACGCTGCCATAAAATGTCATAAAAGGTAAAATAAAAAGAGCAGAATTCCAAATAGCTCATCTTACAGTTATACTCACACGTAGAATCTCTGCCGTGCCCTCAGAACTTTTTTTTTTCCTCTCTGGCAAAAGAGTTTGAAAGGGTTTTAACCAAAGTAAGAGAAGGCTTGATAACCTCACTTCACACCCCAGCTCTGTCCTCAGCAGCCAAACCAGTGAATGCCGATCCTGTGTGACACTTGCTGGGAAGGAACTGGCTGGGGCTCTAAGAAAACTTCCCCTGGCGAGGGAGCCATTTATAAAAGCTCCTTCTTATAACGATTTCCCAAACTTTCAGGATGGGGTTTCTGAGGCTGGCCGAGAGTCGGCTTCACCTAAGATGCTGCCAAACTGAGCATCATCAGCTCGTTTGGCTCGGGAGAAAAAGAAATGAGAAACAACTGGACGTTTGTATACTGGAAATTACGAGCTGCTTCTCTGACAAAGAGACCAAACACTTTCGGCTTGTTTTACAGTAAACATACACATTGGACAATCTGGTTGGCTAGCAGCTGGCTGTCCATATGTGGGGCATATGTTAACACATATGCGTACATAAAACTCCCATATGTTCACTTAAAAGGACACTGTCAAGTCATTTTATGACTTTTTTTGTTCTCTGGGCTCCATTGTTTACAAAATCTTCTTAGAAGCTTAAAAATACAATCTTTTCCCTACTGATTTTTGTCCTCTCTCTCTCTCTCTCTGTCTCTCTCTCTCTCTCTTTTTAAATTAAGGATTTTGAATGGCACTCAAGTGTACGGGGCTGGTTCTACTTAAAGCACAAATCCACTTCAAGGTATCCAGCAAAGCACATTGTTGAAACGGGAGTAAACCAGTAAGAGAGAAACCTTCCTGAGAACGGGGTAAGGGCAGCTACCTTCAGAGCGGATACTTTTGAATGGCAACATGAAAGGTTATTTTTTGGCATGCTACTGTTTTAGTTGATGTTAGGTAGCAGAGGAAGAATCTAGAAAGCATGAAACATCCCCCTCTCTACAATACATTTTGGTCATTTTTTTTTCTAGCTTTATCTTAAGCAGCGATCCTCTTCAGAAATCCTTGGGATTTGGGGGTCGGGGAAGCTGTAGGAAAATCAAGGCAAAAGAGCTCAGAAATCACAACTCTTGAGGAAAATGAAGAGTGAAATGTTGACGGATGATTATCTAATGTCCGCTGGGCTGGCAGACAGAAAAGTATAAAACCACACTGTGCTAATAAAGACACAGAGCAAAGGGCGTCTCATACATTACTGGTAGAATTTGAAAACAGAGTTTTGGAAGTTAATTTGGCAACATTTTTATTTTTATTTAGTTATTTTGATTTTTTTAAAGAGTTATTTTTTTTTATGTATATGAGTATACTGTCACTCCCTTCAGACACACCAGAAGAGGGTGTTGCATCTCATTACAGATGGTTGTGAGCCACCATGTGATTGTAGTTGCTGGGATTTGAACTCAGGACCTCTGGGAGAGCAGTCAGTACTCTTAACCCCTGAGCCATCTCTCCAGCTCCTTTATTTAGTTTTTTTTTTTTTTAAGAACCAGAAGTATATACTTTGGGACTTGAGTTCAATCCCTGGTAGCTGACATATAAACATGGAAAGAGTCATGAGAACCAACTCTACAAAGCAGTCCTCTGAGTGCCACAAGTCACATAACACATTTTGGTAATTTTTTTTTTCTAGTTTTATCTGACATAACAACACTTTGAAGCAATTCCTGGCTTGGGCAAAAGCACACACATAATGTGTGTGTGTGTGTGTGTGTGTGTGTGTGTGTGTGTGTGTGTGTATGTGTATTCACAGTTTGTATCAGTATCTCACTCCCTGGAATCTCACCATAGAAATAAATATATAGTAATATATAGTAATATATAGTAATATAATTAATATATAGTAAATATATAGTCATAATATCCTACAGAAATATTATTTAGTGTGACAAATGAACCCAAGTAAGTGGTTTGTTTACTGAGAACTACTGTTGAATAAGTCAAGGCATATCTTCATGGAATGGCGCAATTCTGTCCAAAAAGAGAAGTGGAGCTCGAGCAGCTGATTTAGAAGGATCGCCACCTGGTGTTGTTGAGCAAGATAAGATGAATGGATGGTCGAATGAGCTCATTTACTAAACGACACAAGGAGCCTTTGTGTGTATTTGTTTATTACTATCACTTACTGTCTACCATCTGCCATTATCTCTCCTAAAAGATAAGGATGGACCCACACAAGGTCAAAATGTTTCCTTCTGGTCCAAACGAAAGAGGCTGAGTCAAACAGGGATACGCTCATAGGGCCACAGCTATGCAGAATTGGACGTGAGTTCGTGTTTGCAAGGATTTTTGAAATAATCATTTGTTATGTTAAGTTGTCTCATCTAGGTTTCAGGTTTTTTGAGGATGGGACAAAGGACAATGTAAAGACCATGGTAGACCAGGACAGGACTTGAGGTTGGAGCTACGCATTCCCAGGGTAAGGCCCAAAAGAGCAGGCCATTAGCATGCTGGCGCCACCAAGTGGTGCCTGAAGCAACTGTTGGCTTTCCTTTTACCCCACCAGTGACAAAAGCCTCTTGGCTTAGCTTTGTCTTCCAGGTTAACCCGTAGAGTGTGGAAAGCTCCAGTTCTTTCATGAATGGAATACATACATATGATCCTAGCTCTTCAATAAACCAGAAGTATAAAAATTGGATAGAGGGCAAATAGCTTTTGCTATAGAACTTGAGTTCTTTTTGGTTCCTGATTTGGGCAGACACTCCACAGTGCATGCCTTAACCTACCAAGTAGACTGTGTAAAGTCTTTCTAACTGCCTGGACTCGTTCTTACAACTGTGCGCCTCTTTACTGTCTCGTCTGTTATGTGCGTTTCATCTCTTTATTGCCATTTCCCTGGCCTGGCTTGTTCTTATTTTTCTAGAAAACACTCAAGGACTAACCGTGTTCTCTTTCCTTAGGCTCAGCTATAACCAAGTTCCTTGCTAGAGTTCCTCAAGCTCTGGTCATTGGTTAACACTCATTAACAGTGTCCACTTGTTTCTTTGTACGCACAGTGAAATCTGATTTCAGTGCAACTACTTGTCAGAGGTGACAGCGGTGCTTAGGTTTCCCAGAAGGAGCCCAGTTTACATCTGTGGGCCCAGTATGACTGCTGTGGCCCAGTGTGACTTTATTCACAGTTTTTATTCAAAGTACTCTGGTTTTGAGAGTCCATTACATGGTTACATAAACACCTTACCTATGTGCTTCTCCTCCTCCTGAATACATATAATAAATAAACTAAAAGAAAAAGGTGTCAAACATTTTTTTTTGGATCGAGGAATTTGATAGAGTGAAAGAGGAGAGAGAGAGAGAGAGAGAGAGAGAGAGAGAGAGGGAGACTGACAGACAGATGGAGAAAGACAGAGACAGAGACGAACATACATCTTTTTAAACGCTCAAACATCAAAATTCAAATTTTTCAGATTATCACTTCATTTAAAATGTATTTTCTTTGGAATTTATATTGATTTTTTTTGAATTTCAATAAGAATATGTATTTGTAGATTTAAAAAATTTCACATTTTAATTTTTCATAGAAAAGGGTCCCAGGTAGGAAACAAATAGCACACTCAAAATTCATCAGCAAATGGGCAGGTCACAACTCACTGTGGCCCCTTAAGTGCCAAAGCTTGTATCTTGTTTATCCGTGGTCAGTGTTGTGCTTGCTGCATAAATACCACGAGGCAGCATTTACAGGGGTTTCTCTCCATTTGTGTAACTGGTCTTTATGGCAATGCATTTGGATTGAGAGATGTGATCTCACCCACACAGTCCCTTACCGAGTCTTCTTTACAACCAGTAACAATTAGTTTTGGGATAGCCATGGTCTGTGTCTTTGGCAAGGAGTGTGAGAACATGATGACCTGTGAAGGCTTGGAGGTGTTGCCTCATTGACTCTGAGAGGCCATCTCCTTCCAGGATGACCTGACCCTGACCCACTTTAGAGCACAGGACGTTGGTCTTTAGCCGAAGCTACTCTTTAACTAGCTGAGTCATCCATTCATCATTGTCCCTTTATCACCTGTGTATTCTGTACCTGCTGAGCACACAATGAAGAATACGCAGGACATCCTGGAGGGGACTTTCCGGGTGCTCCCACGCCCACGCCCATGTACAAACACACAGAGAGAGAGAGAGAGAGAGAGAGAGAGAGAGAGAGAGAGAGAGAGAGAGAGGGGAGAGAGGGGAGGGAGGGAAAGAGAGAGAAGCTAATGTATCGTGTTCATGTGCAATGAATAAACTGTCTCTGTTACTTCAGATCTGATCTCCTTAAAATATTTTTTCCTTTTCTCTAAATGTATGTTTAGTGACTCTGCATAATTTAGATACAAGGACAAGTATTATGCCTGACGTGTAAAAATCTCAAGATTTCTCAGTTTTTATTCAGCTTAGGAAAATATATTATTTAATATAAGGCTAAATTTGAATCTGTATTTTGTCATTTGCAAGGTTATTTTTTATTTTATTTTTCCATTAGACAGAACAGGTGAGTTCTCAACCGGGCAGTGGTGGTGCATGCCTTTAATCCCAGCACTTGGGAGGCAGAGGCAGGTGGATTTCTGAGTTCGAGGCCAGCCTGGTCTACAGAGTGAGTTCCAGGACAACACTACACAGAGAAACCCTGTCTCGAAAAACCAAAAAAAAAAAAAAAAAGAACAGGTGAGTTCTCTGTGTTTTAGGTTACTTATCTGCAGCATGGCCACACTCCATTTCCTGTTTTTTTGTTTGTTTGTTTTACATAAAAATTCACAAACCACAAGCTCTACCCACTACTCATTGCTTTTAGTACATTTACAGATTTGTGCAACTATCTCCAATTCTAATTTTAGAACATTTTTAGCATCCTTAAATCCCGATTCACCCCAAGGCTACCAGCCATCCCTCTCTATGACTGCTCAGTTTTCAAAATGTGAACTAAATACATGTCTATGTGATAAACATTCAGAACACCATCCAATACCAGTAAGTGCTATATAAATGCTGTAAATAATGATGTTGATGTTATTTTTTATTAACATTATTGCTATTATGTTTGTACTGTCAGTCAACATAGTGTCTGAAAATCACCATTTGCAGAATAAATGAGAAAGGTAGTGGAAATCATTACTCCTTTAGCATTCTAAATAATGGGCCTACATATGCAAATTACAAGTATAACCCAAATCACAAAGAGATCTGTGAAAGATACCCGAAGATATGCCAAGTGCCTGAGCAACACTCACCTGAGAATGGAAGGTCCTAGTTTCCAGGGCAGCCTGAGCTACAAGATGAGACTTTATCTCAAAAATCCAAAATGAAATTCAAAGAGCTCTTACTGTAATGTCTTGACTCAATGGTACTGTACAGTGATTATGGAAAATTCAAGTCAAGTCCTGAAAGCCAGCCAGCAAGTAGACATTTAATCAAGGGAAAGCCACGGACTCAGAGCATCTATTTCTGCTAAGTGGAGTTGCATCTGCTATGATGCAAAAGCCTCTTAACATCTGCAAAATTGTCCATTAATAAATATGATGAGAACTTCATATATTATTTATATATTATCATTTAGACACACAACCACAATGGCAGTAATTATATAATCTTATTTTGCTTCAGATTCCAGAGCCTACTGTTTCCTGAGAGAGACCACATGAGTGAGGAAGATCTCCATTCTGAAGTCCTCCACTGGCTTCTCTCTGCTTGCTGGGCGACTGGCAGAGCACTATGCAGTTTGGTCTCCTTGGCCTGTGGAATATCCATCCTCAGGCCCTCCTGTGTGCTCTCTAACTGAGGTTCCTTTGGCAGAACCACCAGCCCTTAAAGCCTGCAGGCCTGGCACTCTACCATTCTTTGTGTTCTCCTCTCCCTACAAAGTTAGGGCAAAGAGTTTAATGTTGAGTAACGAGAGGACTGAAGGTACTCAGAGGTGATGCATTTCAGGCACCCATTATAGACTCTGTAATGAGTCCGGTACCCTAAGAAGATTGCCCATTTGCTTCTCTGCCCAAGATTCTTTCAGTTGCCCTGGGTAATTTCAAAGATATACACAGTCAATGTTTTGTTTGCTTTTTGCAGTTGATAAGCCTTCCTGTGAACGGCTCTCTTGTTTTTTCTCATCCCTTTCACTTAAGTGTTGGAAGAAGGTGGTTCTCCTGTCTGTAAATAAAACTTCTGGTAGGAATCACCCCACCCCATCAGATCGTACATCTTGTTTGATGGATTCCATCTTCTCTCTCAGATTCCTAAAACAGGATACGCTTTCTCATGGTGTCTCTCGGCAAGACATTTCCCTCCTGCATCTGCCCGTTGAACGTTTTATTACTTCAGCACTTGGCTTAGCACTTCTGGTAAAACTTCTCCCTGACTGTAATCTTACTGCATCCTATATACTCCAATGCTAGGAGCCAACCTTTACTATGTGTCTAAAACAATTAGCCTTCCGGATATACATTAACTAACTTAATCCTTCCTTCTGCTTTATATGGGGAAGCACCGTCATGGTCACTCCATTTTATAGACCCAGAAACAAGAGCAGACAGGTTCAACTGTGCTACAGCCTAGGTAGTAGGGGGCACACCCAGAACTTGAGCTAAGCCAGTTGTGGTATGAACGGATGATTTATAGGACCGCTCAGAGGTTCTTTATGAGCCCTTCGCATAAACGTGCTTACATGTCCGGCCACACCTCCAGGCGAGGGGTTTCTGCTTGGTTCAGCTTGTAATTCCAGGATACAGTGAGTGCCTGGCCCAGAGAAAGATTAGCCGGTGAGAGAATGAACCAGTGCAACAAATAATACTTTGGCCTTTTTTTTTTTTTAAAATGAACCACATATTTTAACCCGTGATTAATTTTTCTCCATTGGATGGACATTTTAAAATTTTTGGAAGTTGGAAGATGCCTTAGTGATGACATAAATATTTAATAGGCTGGCTCCTTGATCACAATTCAGCATACTGGAAAGCTGTACTAAAGTGGCACATCCCAGATCCACTCATTACAGACTCACAGTAACACTGGTATCAGTTTGCATTTGAGAGCTTTCCTCTTGGTTTCCCTCCCCCAGAGCATCCTCTCTCTCCATTTTGTTGCCTACTGCTTTTGCTCCTTCAGATGCAATTCTGTGACCATGGGTGAGAATTGTCTGTTACTGTTGGAAATTACTATGAGTTTGAAATGGGCCCATATAGGCTTAGAGGCTGTCTTAGTCAGGGTTTGTATTCCTGCACAAAACATCATGACCAAGAAGCAAGTTGGGGAGGAAAGGGTTTATTCAGCTTACACTTCCACATTGCTGTTCATCACCAAAGGAAGTCAGGACAGGAATTCACACAGGGTGGGAACTTAGAAGAAGGAGTTTTTCGAGACAGGGTTTCTCTGTGTAGCCCTGGCTGTCCTGGAACTCACTCTGTAGACCAGGCTGGTCTCGAACTCAGAAATCCGCCTGTCTCTGCCTCCCAAGTGCTGGGATTAAAGGCATGCACCACCACTGTCAGCTTGTTTTCTTATAGAATCCAAGACCACCAGCCCAGGGATGACACCACCACCATGGGCTGTGCCCTCCCCCCTTGATCACTAATTGTGAAAATGCCTTCTCATGGAGGCATTTCCTCAACTGAGGCTCCTTTCTCTATGATAACTCTAGCTTGTGTCAAGTTGACACACAAAACCAGACAGTACAGATGTCAATGGATATTAGCTCAAAGGTGGCTGGGTTGGAACAGGCTGATGCTTTAGTTATAAGGGTTCAAAAACTGAAAGAAAGTGTGGCCTTTGTCTTAGTCAGGGTTTCTATTCCTGCACAAGCATCATGACCAAGAAGCAAGGTGGGGAGGAAAGGGTTTATTGAGCTTACACTTCCATGCTGCTGTTCATCACCAGAGGAAGTCAGGACTGGAACTCAAGCAGGGCAGGAAGCAGGAGCTGATGCAGAGGCCATGGAGGGATGTTCCTTACTGGCTTGCTTCCCCTGGCTTGCTCAGCCTGCTTTCTTATAGAACCCAAGACTACCAGCCCACAGATGGCACCACCCACAAGGGGCCCTCCCCCCTTGATCACTAATTGAGAAAATTGCCTTACAGTTGGATCTCATGGAGGCATTTCCTCAAGGGAGGCTCCTTTCTCTGTGCTAACTCCAGCTTGTGTCAAGTTGACACAAAACCAGCCAGTAGTACAGCCTTCAATCACATTTTCTACCTGATTCAGAGTGTAATGTCAGAATGTGTTAGTCATGTCCTTCCCTCCCCCTCCCTCTCTCCCTCCCAGGTCAGCCTTCCCTGAATGTCAGCTGGCTCTGAAGAATATACCCTGGAAGGCCAGCTGTCCTTTTCTCTCACAGCTTCAGGCCTGAGTAACAGAATCAGTGAAGTTTCTTTCACTGTTTGTCTCTTTACTCTCATTTGTGGGTAGGGTTGGAATGACAGCTGCTCGCTCTGTTGTGGACTGTCTCTTGGATCAGCCTAGATACTGTCTGTCTCAGAAGAGCAAAATGAGACAGACTAAAACAACCCATGGATTGCTCCCCTTGAATCTTTTCTCTAGCCCTGAATCTACCAGTTTTAACTAGTTGCAGTCTGGGCATCCTGTATTTCAAATGTCTATGCAGCCTCTCCTTGGCCCAGAGGAACTTGCATACAAGTGACTATGCCAAACAGACACCTTCTACACTTTAGTTTAATCAGGATTTGACTGCTAAGTACATGAAGTAACCCTGCTGATTTAACACAAGCTTTTGAGAGGAAAATCAAAACCACTGGCTCTTTTGGTTTAGATTTTAGAACAGGATGCTAGGTGGGATCTTTATAGTTAGCATGAGAGTTAGTAGCTTTTTTAAGTTAAATTTTTATAGGTCACCAGGGGTTCGTTTTATTATTCTGAGTTAATGTCCAACCAGAGAGGACTTCTCCAGAGATCTTTTACTTTTTCCTTGGAGAATTTGGTTGTTATTTGAAGAAAACAATAAATGCAAAACCCTTCTCTATTCTATAGACATACTTAACTGGCTTAGTGAGCCTCAACTATCTAAGTATCAGAAAGCAGGAATCATTTTTCTGATGGAAGAGTGTCATGAACTCTTCCGTGCATCGACAGACTCAATCCATAAATCAAGAAGCCTTACGAACAAAGTGGTGCTGGGCAGTGTGCCAGGGATGTTTTATATGTGTAGGAGAGAGGCAGTCTGTTAGGAAGGGACCATGCAGGTCACCAGGAAGCAAGTACCTGTGAACTGAGAGAGAGAGAGAGAGGACCATCGGCCTCTACCAAATGGCAGGTTGGAGGAAGAAGTCTCCCAGGCGCAGAACCTCAGGGGTGGTATCTCCTGAAATCCTCAAGACCTCACATCTACAGACATGAAAATCTAGAGGTCTATTATTAGGGAACTAATAGCTATCTTGACCCTAAAACACTTGCTTCGTGTTACTTTTTGTTAGGCATATGGGGCAAAAAGAGGTCCTTGGGGGCTTCAGTACTGAGTTAAGTCAGACATCTCACAGACCCCATCATTTCCACCCTTTGTCAACCCTGAACAGTAGTTACCACAGTGAACTTGTGTAAAGCCATCTGCTCATGGGAACTGATTTATGTGCTCAGCTAGACTGAAGAGTTCTCAGCTTCCTGTTAGGCCACTGTGCCTCTAGCCTCAAACAGAACTTTTATCCTTTGCTAAGGGTAGGTACATTTAGATGCAGGTTCCAGGGGCTCTTTTAATAGTCTCCATCTCAAATGACATGGTCAAGATGGTACAACATCTTTAGATGAGAGAACTGCAGAACTCAGGAAAGGGGTCTTATCTACGGTGGAACCATAGCTAAGAAAAATTCCAGGGGGCCAAAATGTTCTTCTCAGCCTCTGACTTTAGGATTAAAATGACAAATGGCATAACTTAACAAACAATTGATTTACTCGAAGTTAAAGTTTAAAATCCGACCAAATAACCTCTCCTCATCTAGAAAGGTATATAATGCGACAACAAGAACCAGTTCCTGAGCTGGGACAGGAGTCCTACTGTTAGTAACTTGGAAAGACCACTCTTTAGATATATAAATAATTCCATATAATAGTCCCAAAAGTTTAAGAGCAAAGAACAAAGGTAAGACCAAGGTGTAGGACGAGTTATAAAAATACAGAGGAGTGTATTTGAATGTGTGTGTGTGTGTGTGTGTGTGTGTGTGTGTGTGTGTGTGTGTGTGTGTGTGTGATTGTCTTCTATCATTTTTCCCCATGTGTTTTAGAAGACAGGGTCTCTCAATGAAGCCAGAACTCACAAATTTCATAGTCATATGAGTGTATTAGCTCCTCTTCTGTTGCTGTGATAAAATGTCATGAGCAAACACAAGTCAAGGAAGAAAGAGTTTATTTTGACTTATGGTTCCAGAGGGTCAGACTCAGATGTTCCCATGTCTGTGGGGAAGAATCATGATCTGTGGACAACTGGCAGGGTCGAAGAAGGATAGCAACTAGCCCACAGGGCTCCTGGAAAGCTGTCGGAGAGTGGGAGAATACTGAGACTTGAAAGCAAACACCAGGATCTTCTCTTATGATAGGAAAGGCAAAGGAGGTACGCAGCAGGAGCAAAAGCTGAGTGATGGCGCTTCATCTGTGGCCAGGAAGTGGAGAGAGGGATCAGGACATGGGGGCGGGGTTATAAACCCTCAAAGCCACTCCCCTGTGATGTCTTTTTTTCCATCCTGGCTTCATCTCCTAAAGGTTCTATAACTTAACCAAAAAGCGCCACCAAATGGGGACTCAGTGTTTGAATACATGAGATATTTCTCATTCAAAGCACCACAGATTAGATGTACGGTAATCCCTAGGGGTTTTGTAATCTTTTTCTTTGTGGCTGCAATTACGGGTGTGTGCTGCTATAGCTAACTTCCTAGGTGGGTTAGAGAACTTAGATCTCAGGATGTCATGTCTGTATAGCAAGCACTTTACAAATGAAGCCATCCTGCCAGCCTGAATAGAAAGCTAGATTACAGCAATTCTCAACCTGTGGGTCACAACCTCTTTGGCAATCCTCTATCTCTGAAAATGTTTACATCACAGTTCATAACAGTAACAGAATTACAGTTATGAAGTAGCTACGAAAATAATGTTATGGTTGGGGGTCACCACAACATGAGGAACTGTATTAAAGGGTCGCAGTGTTAGGAAAGTTGAGAACCAGTGAGCTAGAAGAAGCAAGGATTAGCATTAAGGTGCTCCACCTCCTGCCCCTCCCACCCGGGAAGTCCTTAATTTTGTTACTGCCAGCTTGCTCATCTGAAGCAAGGTGGGGAAGGGAGTAAGTGGAGTTGCACAGCGTAGGTTAAACAGAAGCCAGTGACGATGAATTCTATTGCTACTTCTCAAGACTTTCATATACAAATTCTCATGGAGTGGTTTTTCCTGAAAGCCTTCCTGCACCAGGCACTCTCCTGATCTTCATTGAATGCCCAGAAGCCTATGGGCAAGAAGAACTCTTATCTTTGTGTGCAGGAGAGGAAACTGAGTCCTGGAGAGTAAACATGTATACCCTAGGCTGAAACTTGGATGTGGGCCCATCTGACTGTGGTTTATTTAACTGTGGTATTGCTCCTAATTTGGGGGTCATTTCTGATTGATCAATTTCCCCAACATTGTTAGCGGCCGTGTGGTACCGGATGTGGTTTGCAATGAGCTGAATGTTCTACAGAGAATTTCTTAAGCTTTGTTCTTAACACAAAACACTAGGGAAGCAAATAGTAGAAATCGGGTTTTTTGTTGCCAAATTCATTTGGGAGTTCTTCTCTTGTACTTTCCTTGCATGTGGGCGATTAATCATTATAGCTATTACATTAGTAATGAATAACTAATATGATACGCTTGCACATTTGAAAAAAAAAATACGAGCAAAAGAGTCTGCAAGGCAATCAGCTGAGTAGATCGTTGTATTAGAGATGTCATCATGGGTTATTCCAAATGAGAACTGACACTTAGGGTGTAAGAAGTTAACTTTGACTTTCTTGCTCAAGTACCATGAGTCTTTTCTAACATAGTACTGAAGAAAGAATGCCTGAATCCTGTGTCGGTCCCATGTTTGCGTTTCTAAGCATCGAGAAGGTAAAGGCCAGCTGTGAAACACTAAATTCGACAAGAGTTCAATAAATTCTGTGGAATGAACGGACGGTGTCCCTAGAGCTAAAACGCGGACACGGCTGTTTTGGTTCTTCATTCCTGCTGACCGCTTCCTTTATGAACATCTCACCATCTTCCACCCCCTATTTGCTATTTCTGTTCACTTCAAGCACTGAGTGGAAAACAAACCTGAGTAAAACTAAAATTGGTGACTTGCCAAGTTATTTCTTTGAGAAGAACTGACACTTTCCAAAGATGATCAGGAACAGGTCTGAGAACTCACGTTAGAAGCTCACTATCAGCAGTGCTCAGGGGCTTCCAAGGCCATACAAAAGGGTGATTAAAAGACGGGCAGATTCGGAGATTTCTTTGCAGACAGCATGCGATTGCTTTGTGGTGTCTGGATTCTTACACTGATCTATCTCCTAGTTTCTCATTGGTTTTCATGCTAAGGGCAGATCAAAGACCAGAGAGGGGACTCAAAGCATTGGGTTTTTTCCCTATAGTGTCTTTCCTTCATATAAATCAACACACACTTACCATACCTTACAAAAGAATGCCAGTGTTGGGAACAATTAGTATTCTTAGAATACAACCCCAGAGAACCTCAGAACTGATGATATGAATAGCCTCTATAATTCTAATGCATAGCTAAGGATAGGCAAACTGAGGCCCCTGAGCTATACCCTAGTTAATGTTTGCTTAGCCTGAGAGCCGGCACAAGATCCGTACTAGATCAAGCCAGCACTAAATCAATCCCAGCACAGATAGGGGAGGGTCTCATAAAACAGCACCCTGAGCTGAGGGGTCACGGACGTTGAACACTCCTGTGGCAGGAAGAGTGAGTTTTCTTCATGGCCTGGACTATGGTAGGTTGGTTACACACGCCCGGTGGATAGCTCTACATCCATGCACATATGGAAAACACCTATTAGACTCAATGTGTCAAGAAAAGAGGACATAATGGAGAAAGAGGAACACTCCTCCACTGTTGGTGGGACTGCAAGCTGGTACAACCACTCTGGAAATCAGTGTGGCAGACCCTCAGAAAAATGGACATAATACTACCTGAGGACCCAGCTATACCTCTCCTGGGCATATACCCAGAAGATGCTCCAACATGTAATAAGGACACATGCTCCACTATGTTCATAGCAGCCATATTTATAATAGCCAGAAGCTGAAAACAACCCAGATGTCCCTCATCAGAGGAATGGATACAGAAAATGTGGTACATTTACACAATGGAGTACTACTCAGCTATTAAAAACAATGACTTTATGAAATTTGCAGGCAAATGAATGGAACTTGAAAATATCATCCTGAGTGAGGTAACTCAGTCACAAAAGAATGAACATGGTATGTACTCACTGATAAGTGGATATTAACCCAAAAGTTCAGAATGCCCAAGTTTCACTTAACAGTAACCGCTGGACTGAGAGTGAGGTCCCAGATGGAGGAGTTGGAGAAGGGTCTGAAGGAGCTGAGGGAGTCTGCAGCCCCATGGAGGGAGCAACAGCGTCAACTGGCCTGAACCTCCCACCCCAGTCTTCCTGGAGGCTGGACCACCAACCAAAGAATACACATTGAGGAACCCATGTTTCCGACCACATATGTGGCAGAAGAGGGCCTTGTTGACCATCAGGGGGAGGAGAGGCCCTTGGGTCTGAGGGTGTTAGAGGCCCCAGTAAAGGGGAATGTCAAGGTGGGAATACTGAAGTGGGTGGGCGGGTGGGTGGGAGGTGGAATACCCTCATAGAGGCGGTGGGGGGAGGGGATGGGGGTTTCCAAAGAGGAGACCTAGAAAGGGGGAAGCATTGGAAATGTAAATAAAGTATCAAAAAAATAAAAATAAAAATAAATACTCAAAAAAGAAAAGAAAAAGAAAAGAGGACATAAAATGGAAGAAAGGATGTGGCAGAGGCCTGTATGAAGTTGGGAGGAGGTGACTGGTAGGTATAATGGCTATGCCTGGATGTCAACTTGACTATATCTGGAATGGACTACACTCTAGAATTGGAGGGCTCATCTATGATCCGAATCTTGAGGCTGGAAAAGACAAGTTTCTGACCTGAATCTTGGCATGGATATCTTGAGGCATAGTGGCCATGAAAAGCTTAGGCCCAAGCAAGGTAGTAATGGCCTTTAATCCCAGGAGACTGAGGCAAGGAGATCTCTGAGTTCAAGGTCAGCCTGGGACAAAGCAAGTCCCAGATCCAGGCGTGGTGGTACACACGTTTAATCTGGGTTACGCCTTCTGCTGGAGGCCTCTATAAGGACACTGGAAGAAGGAAGATTCACTCTTCTTCATCTGCTTGTACTTACTTGCCAGCACATCTGTTGGAACCTACTTCTTCTTCAGGATTCCAGTTTATACAAAGACCAGCTGAAACAACTAGCCTCATGGGACTGAGCAACTACTAGATCCTTGGACTTCCCATTCACAGGTTACCACTGTTGGGTTAGTTGGACTACAGACTGTAAGTCATCACAGCAAATTCCTTCCATATAGAGAGACATTTCATAAGTTCTGTGACTCTAGAGAACCCTGGTAGGTATGATCAAAATACATTGTCTACATATATGAAATTCTAAAAGAATAATAGAAAAAAAGGTTTTTATATTTTAATAACTAAAAAGTTGAAAAAAGAAGCATATTTCATGACCTAAGAAAAATTATATAAAATCAAATTATATAAAAATCATTATTATTATATAAAAATTATATAAAAATCAAATACCAGTGGCCCCAACTAAAGTCTTAAGGGCCCACAGCCATGTTTATTACTTTACACACTACCTATAGTTGCTTTTGTGTGATGGCGAAAAAGTTAAGTAGCTACTGCAAAGACCCAGAAAGCCTCAAATAATATCACTGAGTTTTGTTTTCAGATTCAGTCAGTTGGCCCTCAACTTAGCTGCTCGCCCAGTTCATATGAGAGCTGCCTGGAAATCATTGTTATCTCCCCTCGTGGCCATTTGCTTTCCCCGGAAGCTCTGCCACCTTGATGAATTACATCAGTGAGTATTAAAACTAGACAATCCAGCTCATGTTTGCCTGCAGCTCTGCCAATCTGTCTGTGTTTCCCAGCCATGGGACAACGTCAGCATCACCCTTATGGAAATAACAGAGCAGCAATAGAAGATGTAAGGGGGGGTTGATAACATTATCAGCTTTGTAATATAATTTTCAACCCTTTGGACATCTCAGTAACTGGGTATAAAAGTCATTATGAATAAAACATGACAGAACAAGGCAAGGCAAACAGACATAGTTTGTTTAGCCATTAGTAAAATTCGAGCTAATGGAACCTTGGAGAGATTAAGAACCTTCCTAACATCAAGAAAGTTACGAAATAAAATCCCCATAAAATGGCTGCACACAGGCTGCAAAGAACAGAAAGCCAGGTCTCTTTCTATACTCAGCTCCCTGGAGAGGCGAGAAGGGCGATTCACCAGTTAGTTTGGATCTATTCACTTTCTTCTTGACTCATGGAGTTCTTGGGAGGTTGCAGGGAACTTTTCCAATTCATTTTCATTTGAGAGAAGAGTTGTTATTAAGTGAAACTTGGGGTCGCTTTCGAATGTCTCTATGGTGGGTTGCAGATGCATGCACCGTGTTCTGTGCAGACTGCATCTCTTCTCTGTGGAAGGTCGTCTAGCTGACAACGATATACCTGTGATGAGAGATGCCATTTACATAGTCACTGCTTACGTGATTTGTAGTGTTGGGTTAGCATTCATGGCTTTGGACACTATTTTTTGTTTTTGCTGCCGGGTTTTATAACCATATCTCCTGGGGACATTGAGTTCCTAGTCTTCTGGATATTTCCTCTCAACAAGAGGCCCGTATTTACAAAGTTGCATTTTAGTCAACCCCAAAAGGATATTGCTTTGTAGAACGGCATGAGGCCTATGCCTTTATGTCTTTATATATGGAAATTTACAGAAAAAACACCACATGTGTAAAATTAAAGAGAATTGGAGGATTAAAGCTACACATTCAAAATGTGTGTAACTTTAGCACTGGAATTTCCTCTAGTTGATCTTCAAGACTGAGGCTTGCATTTCCACGTTATTAGTGGTGTGTGTCTGTATATAACGCATAAACAGGTACACCATCGCTTTGTTAAAGTGGAATGCATGTGTGTGTCATCCAACACTTCATGTTTTATTTCTTTGCTCAATGACTTTGGCAATACTTTTGGTTTTTGCCCAAAAGATTTTATTGAATTGAAACCAATTTGCAGTACAGCACATGAGGGTAAATTATTAAGATAATGGCTGTAAGACCAGGAAGGTAGTTATCTTGCCAACTTGGGGAATAAAAAAATAAAAACAAAAACCACTGGTCAAATGAGATCATGACAGAAAGCACATGTAAGAGTCACCTCTATATTTTATTTGCTAAAATCGGTGACCCCGAGGAAAGGATACTTCCCGCCACTGCCTTACTCCTGTCGCAGAGTAATTGATTTAGTCTAATGACAGTAAAACCATGGCATTGAAAAGTGTTGCCAAAACAACATGGCTGCCTCCAAAACAAAATAAAAAGGACACAAGAGCTCCTATAAAATATTCTCTTCCCTCCCTTCCTCCCAAATAACAGCACATTTCTCTGCCCTATAAATTCACGTAAGGTTATTCATCTAGTCTTCACGTCACCTGGAGAAAACAGTAATTCGCCATGGACTTAGAGCCAGGTGGCCGAGCAGACTTTTTGAAAATGTGGCTAATCAGCCTTAGACTGAAAACAGAATTTTTTTAAAAAAGAGAATGCTCCGTTGTATCAATGAGAAAAGACCTGGACCGCAGCTGTTCTCACTAAATTCCTGAAAAGGGTCTTAAATGAAACAAACTGTTGGCTTTGATGAAACAGTAACCCACGATGTAGCATGAAATGGAAGAGTGGTACAAGTCTCCAACAAGTCACACAAGTGATGAGATTTTTAAATTTGTGTCTTTCCCTTGGGTGAGACAGCCTTCGATTTTGGAATGCTTTGCATAATTACAAAATGTGGAACTCTTTTTGTATGTTGAAGTCCGCTGTGGGTACAGATGGCCTCGGTGTGCGAGTCCATTCCTCTTTTTCCCAATAAAGTCAGTTTATGCTCTGAAATATTCCTCATAGAAAGAACAAAGTCTATTGAAATAGGCAGAGCTCTCTGAAGATGGGGCACACAGCATACAGACTATGCTATTTTTGATGTCCTTAATTTATCTGGTCCCTTTGAAGAAAAGCAGAAGTGAGTGTGATTTTAAAAGGAAATGAATATAGATGAATCTGATTTTTAGGGGTAGTTAAAACAGTCTGAATTCTAGTCCAATACACGTCATTTACATTGTGTCCAAACCTTTCCCAATTTACTATGCAAGAGTAAACTCATAAACTACAGCCTTTGAGTGGCGTTGGTCGTCACTGTGGGTTCATCATCTGTCACATATGCACATTTCTGGTGGGGAATATCAATGAGAGTGTCTTTTGTACTGTGCTTTCTGCTCAGCATGGCTGTGAAATTAAAACCTCTATGAAAGGTAAGTTCTTGAGAAAAGAACCTAACCAATCATTTCTAATTTTTGAGGACCCCCCCCTTTTTTTTTTTTTTTTTTTTTTTTTTAAAAAAAAAAAAAAAACAAGGGATCTATGCTGTTCAGGCCTTCTGTGTCTTCTAACTGAAATAAACATACAAAGTCCCCCTCGATAGTCAAATTAAAAGATGAGAGTCAAGTAAAAGTCAGGATTAAACAGCTCAGGTGGTAGAAAGTGCTCTACAAACCTTGGGGACATGATGTCCAGGGACAGTTTTCTGTTTTTAAAGTGTCTCAGGATCAGAATAATTTTGAGAAGTGAACGTTCCATACAAGGTAGGCAGGATGCTCTTTCTTACTCTCCATAAGAAGAGGCTGCCCTTTGATTATTGTAAAGCAGTAGAACTTATGGCTAGCAAGACTATTTTACCAGGAAATATTTGAAGCTATTCAGGGAAATGCTGTTGTTTTCTTGAAGGAATAAGGAACTATTTGTATTTGTAGCACACAAATGAACTGCTAAGCTTCAAGTTGTTCTGAGTAAACCTTGTATAGAAATAACTGTTGAATGACCTTGTACTTACTGTATGACTAAGATACAGGGTGGAGGGGCTGTGCCTACACCATAAAACTTGAGAACGGGCTTTAAGATATATCACTGGCCGGGCAGTGATGGCGCACGCCTTTAATCCCAGCACTTGGGAGGCAGAGGCAGGTGGATTTCTGAGTTTGACGCCAGCCTGGTCTACAGAGTGAGTTCCAGGACAGCCAGGGCTACACAGAGAAACCCTGTCTCAAAAAACAAAAACAAAAAACAAAAAACAAACAAAGATATATCACTGGCTACATTCTCAGTGATGAACTGTAACCTATAAGCCAAATAAACTATTTCTTTCCCAAATTGTTTTGGTTAGTGTTTTATCCCAACAGTCAAATGCAAACTAGGACAGAAATTAGTACCAGCGAGTGGGCAGATCTGACCATGTTGTTTTGGGAAGGATTGTGAAAGTGTTTAGAATTTGGGACTGAAAACACCACTGAGAATGTAAACCAGAGTAGGCTGCTCTGTGGGAGCAAGGAAGATAAGAACGTTGAGAGAAACGTTGATGGTGGAGACCCTGGCTTGTGAAATT
Organism: Uromys caudimaculatus; assembly: GCA_028551405.1. Taxonomy (NCBI): domain Eukaryota; kingdom Metazoa; phylum Chordata; class Mammalia; order Rodentia; family Muridae; genus Uromys; species Uromys caudimaculatus. Next base: position 69,039,249 of record CM052707.1, on the reverse strand, counting down.
TCAGAGGGAAGCAAAGACTCTGAGGACTGTTTATGATGTATTTAAAGAACAGATGGAATAAAGCTTTGATCTGTGGGGACAATTGATACTGGTTGTCTGGGGCTGAAAATTTTTCTGGGATTGATAATAAGCCAGTACCACTGAGGTAAAATCTGGGACTACTTCCTCAGGGTCAGCACATAAAAGCTGTAGTCCAGAGAGAGAGCTAAGACTGCATCTCATCCTAGAAGTTGGCAATGTGGAAGAGTCCCCCACATGGCACTGGTTGTGGCAGAAGCTGGAGGATTGAGGACGTCATGGAAAGAATATGAGAATTGCCGCCATAGAGTAGGGTCAGAGTCCCCAGATGATCTTAAAAGACCATTGGTGAAGGTGTGGCCTCAGTTGCAGTAGAGACCCAGAATACTGGAGATGCCAGGATCATGAAATGACTACTAAATGCAGTAACAGGTGATGAGTGGAACAGGCCTGAGCCTGTGTACTTGGAATGTCAGAGAGGCAGGGCTGCCCAAACTCTTTGGAGCCCAGAAGAACATGAATGAGTCTCAAATATTAAACACGGAGGGTTTTTTGCACTGTTGGGAGTTTGGAGTTTTGCTTTTATCTGATCGTGACTATGCCCATTCTTCCTGCTTGCAATAAAATTATGTAATTTATTTTGAATGTTTTCATTTCAAACTCAACACATCTACAACTAAGCTAACTGTTCTTCCAGGTTTCTCCTCAGGTTTTTCCTGCTTATCACAACTTCCCAGTACCTTAAACAGTAAACATTATTATGCCATTTTAAAATCATTTATTGCTGGTAGAAGAATTTTTTTTTCCTCAACAATTTACATGATGATGGTGGTGGTGGTAGTGGTGGTGGTGGTGGTGGTGGTGGTGGTGGTGGTGGTGGTGGTGGTGGTGGTGGTGGTAGTGGTGATGGTGATGCTGCTGATACTAATGTGTATACCTCCCTCATTTTTCAAGTATTGCTGTCTTGCTTTGGGTCTTTATTATTTATCTCTTATCTACCCTATATCCATAGTTCTTTAGTGATCACCAAAGACTCCAATTCATCTTCTGCTTTGCCATCAAAAGAATAAAAACTGTAGTTCAGTGTAAAAAACAAAACATCATTTCCCCAACTTCAAATTATTTGTGAAATCTCTATCTAGCGGAGACAGAAAATGTATAATGTGGCCCAAGAACAGCTCTATGATTGTACTTTATTCTGAAAATGTAGGTCTTGGCCCATTTGCTCATGTGGATCTCTCCAAGTAGGTTCTAGAATTTACCTCTGTTGACCTTTCTACTCTCCCGTCCCACTCTCACACTAAGAGAAAACTAAGCCCCCTCCCCATGGTGGTAGGGCTGCCCAGCATAAAGATTTGAGAATGGGCTCTAGAATCATATTTAAGTTTTGCTTCCATCTTCAGCTCTACTGCTTATGACTCGGGCTTCTTGCATCCATGTCTTTAATCTCTTTGTGACTGAGTTTATTCATCTGCAAAATGGGGCTGGCAATTGGACCCTTTGTATAGCGCTAAGAGGCTTAAAGGAAGCAGCCACAGGAAACACATTTAGACCAATTAAAGGCCCCAAAGCACTTACTGAAGATTCTGATCATTTCAGAACCCGGCTATGGTTTACAAACACTTATAATTACCTGATACTTTGGCCCTTATGTGTTTACACAAATGCCTCTTTCCTGTGCTTTTTGAAGAGAGCAACAAAGTATGATTCACTTTCATTACTTAGAGACCCCTTCTTCGGGGATTTGATGTACTTAGAATCCATATATATATATATGTATATGTATATGTATATGTATGTATGTATTTCAATTTCATATGCTTTATGGGAAACAGTGCTTAAGTGGAAAATTGAATCATTACAGTGATCCCTTGAACTTATGGGTTCAGATAATATAGAGGCTTAAGTTATCAATGATGGTGAAGTACTTTATAGCTCTGATAGGTAATTGACAGCAATGAGTCTTGTTATTTAGGACATGCAAATAGAGCAAGCTCAGTAGAGATTCAACTGGCTTCTCTCACACTTTGAAAGTAAGAAAGGTTTTGTTTCCATTTTCCTTTCCATATTTGTGACCAATAAACTGTTTATTTGTTTGTTTTTTTAATTCTCCCTAGATTCTTTTGGTAACTTCTCAATGACCTCATTAATGATAAATAATAAGTCTTTAAAAGTTATTCCTTGTCATCCGCACGACCGTCATATATTAATTATGTTTTATGGCTGTCTCTTTAACATCGATGATGCCAAACACTTGACTAAGATGTGTTCTTGAGATAATGGCAAACGTTCTCCCATGGGACACCAAGACAATGATCCAGAATTAATGAATCCTATTCGTCACTACCGTCCAAGTTTGGGATGCTCTGTCAAGATGAGGCCTGATTTCTGGGTGTTTGTGATAAAACTTGCACAATTCTTCTAACAATTTATGTCTTTCCACAAGACGGAGAACAAAGGAGATTCTTAAGCACACAGAGTCATATGGGGCCCTTATGGAGTTCTGGGCATATGGAACCAGAGACGTGAGAAGACTCTTGTGGATTGCAGAAAGGAAGATTTGGCAGAGTAATAAAGAAAGGAAAATTGCATCTTTGAGCACCCTTTCATTTTTTTTTTTTATCAAATTATAAATATTACGAAGATCACTTGAGCATGAAGAATCTACCTTAACTAAATCTGTGGCCTTCTGGAAAAATGGCCAAGTGTAAATTATCAAAAACTTCTAAAAGGAACATGTCGACGTTAGACCAGTCACACAGAAAATCCTAATTGGGAATAAGTGAAGAAAAAAACCCCTCAGTCTAAATGAGCTGCAGAAGTGACTTAGAGTGAACTTTTGTCAAGATACCCAAGTGTACCAAGGTCAGAGCTCAGAGGAAGCATCTACTCTGCTGTAATGAGCAAATTCCAGTCATTTGTAATCAAACATTAATTCTATGCAAATGTGTAATCAACACATTAATTCTATGCAAATGTGTGTTCCACGCCTCAGAAACAACAGGTTTCCGTGGTTAAGCACTCCGCCCTCACCAATGCTGACTGCATTATACATTTGCTTCCAAGATGTAAAAATCCCTAATTATCATCACAGATAAGTAAGATTTTGCCTTATTACAAAAATCCAAATGATAAACTAATCAAGAAAAAGAAAGAGGCCTGGTGAGATGGCTCAGTGGTTAAGAGCACTGGCTGCTCTCCCAGAGGTGCTGAGTTCAATTCCCGGCAACCACATGGTGGCTCACAACCACCTGTAATGGGATCTGATGCCCTCTTCTGGTGTGTCTGAAGGCAGCTACAGTGTACTCACATACATAAAATAAATAAATAAATCTTTAAGAAAAAGAAAGAGAGTAAGACTGAGCCTTATAAGATTTTTCTCTATATTTAATAAAATTTCTTCATATACTCTGTCCACTGAAAATTTGCAACTGTATATGCTTAAGGTGTAAGTGTCCAGTGGGGTTTAAAAGATTGTTTAGTGGGCCTAAGATTTCATAGGCTGGCTACCGAATACTTCCATTAGAATACTCGTTTTGTGGATGCATTAAAGTACCTCTACTTTTCTGCTTAATTGTTTCCCTGACACACTCTATACGGCTATTGTGTGTGTGTGTTTGTGCTTGTGTGTGTGTGTGTGTGTGTGTGTGTGTGTGTGTGTGTGTTTGGGAGCACAGATGTGCACACATTTAAAGTCCAGAGGACAGACAACCTTAGGTGTCATTTGTTTTCGGAGATAGGGTCTGTCATTGGCTTGGGTTCAACAATCAAGTTAGGGTGGCCAAACAGTGACACTCAAGAATTCTTCCTGTCTGTGCTTTCTGAGTTCTAGGCTTTTGAGCACATACCACCACGCCTGGACTTTTTATGTAGGATCTTAGGACTGAACTCAAGTCTTCATGCTTGCTCACTGAACACTTCACTGAGCTATGTCCTCAGACCTCTGTGTGTATGTCTGTATGTGTGTGTGTGTGTGTGTGTGTGTGTGTGTGTGTGTGTGTGTGTGTGTGTGTATATATATAATCAACTCAAATAATTTTTCTAATCAGAGGAAGTCTAGCCCAAGGAACAATGTAGGCTCTTAGCATGCCTTCCATGATGCCTTATGTTTCTTCTTCATGGCACTTATGGTAACTATCAAGATAGATTGGTTGGCTGGCTTATTTGCTTTTTCTCTCTATGCCTTACTAGAGTGAAAATCTCCCGAGGCCAAGATTATACTGCTTTATCAATTCAGTAATTTTTAGGCACTTAAAAATTGTCTTTGAACAAACAAAAGAGTTCTCTAAGCCAGTAAGAATGAGTATCTTATTTTCAAACCTAGACTTTTTGAAGGTAAAACTCAGTCCTTCCCAAAGAGCCTTTGGTTTGACATGTCTTGTTAGCTCACCATCTCCTCTGCTTTGCCCCTTCACCTCACAGCCCCACTGATGGAGCCAAACTGTCTTCCCTGCGAGCCAAGCTGTCTTACATGTCACGGTTTCCAGGGGTGGGTGAGTGGGGGGTTGTGAACCTTTCATTATTGAAAACACTGTGTTACTCTGATCTTGGTGGACATTGTCTTCACCCCGCTGTCTGTTAGCTTAATTGGAACCTGTTCTCCTCTTGGGAGGGCTGGGTTGTGCAAGGTGACTTCGAGACAGGCAAAGCTAACATGAAAGCACTCAAGGATGTTAAGTGGTTAGGAAAGCTGTAGAAGGATGTCAGTGAAGATAAAAGGAGTAAAACCGAGGGATGTTGACAAGCCAGAATCCGGCCTTCGCTTTTGTTTGCTCTGTGACTTTCAAAATAGGCTGGAATATTACAGCAGGCTTACAAAAAGAAAGCATGAGCTTCAAAAGTTACAGGGCTCATCTAAACCAAAAAACAAACAAACAAGAAACAAAAACAACAACAAAAAAACCAAACCAAACAAACAAAAAGCCCCCCAAAAAACCAAAAAAACTCTAATAATGCTATCAGCAAATAAAATAAAGTGAGTTTGGCAATAGTTGCTCTGTTTACAAAGAATCAAAAACAAAAAGTTGATTGTTTTTCAAGGTTATACCTTTACCTTTAGATTCCTTAGCAAATTATATATATTATATGCGCTAAACATGTATTCTTTCATTCAATTAATATTTACTAGATGAATTTGGAATGAGGGTTACAAAGTTGAAGAAGTGTAAAGTGTCTGGCTGCATCTTAGTAGAGAGAAATACAAGCTAGCAATGAGCCACATATGCTGAATTATGGGGGCTTCTAGTTTGGATCTTAAACATTCATCAAATGTGCAGGGCTTGGGTGCTAGCCTGCAGTGGGAGCTGACAGAAGCTGGAGCTTAGCAGAGGAAAACTGTGCCACTGGTGTTATACCTTTGAAAGGGACGGACCCTGACAGGGATGGAGATCCTTGCCTGCTTCCTCTTCCTTCTTACTTGCTGACTGCCAGGAAGTGGGCAGCTCTTCTTTACCACATGCTTCCCCTCCATGATGCTTTGACTCAGAAGCCCAAAGGCAGCCGAACCAGCTGGCCATCAGCTCTGACCATGAACCAAAATCATTTTCCTTCTTTTAAGTTACTTAGGTATTTTTGTCCCCGCGATAGAAAGCTGACATCGCGTGATGCGAATGCACGAGAAGGAAAAGACTGATTTTTAAATCGTCTCACGTGGGCACTGTTATTTGGATGAATACACAAATAAATCTGAATGTATTGACGAAGCAGGTGATGTGGGAAAGGCATCTGAGGCAGGGAGGAGATGACTGAAAAGACAGAACCAATTAAAGAAGAAAAAAAGCAAAGACGTCTCTATCAGTGGGCACCGATTATATAGGGCATTTTAGGACTGAGCATAGACGGACTGGGAGAAGGATTGTTAAAGATCTTCTATGCTCTGCTAGGGAGTTTATATTTTGTCTGTGTTACATAAAACTGCAAGAGAATTTTAAAAATTATCCTTAGGTAACAGAATCCTTATTCGGGTGGTTCTCTTGGAACTAGAGATATTGTATTGAAAGAAGATTCCCGATGACTCACTCATGTTTCTGCACGTCTTCTGAAAACACAGGCAGCATCAACTCTTTCCCCAGCTTCTCAAGAATGTTCATGCAGCCAACAGTTTTGGAAGAACGACAATGCCCTCCTCCCTTATAGCAGAAGGGAAGTGGTCTTTTTAAAAGATGGCAGTTTCCCAATCTCGTGTCCAAAACTGTGACTCGGACTTACTGCGTGATCAACCTCCACCTGGGTTTATGGATAGGTCTGCTGTGAGACGTGAGAAGCCCATGCTGCTGGGGAGCTCATCCAGTCTGCCGGACCATGGCTTATACATACATGTATGGAATCTTATATCTTTGGGACAGCTACCATTTAACCAAGGCAGCCTAACTGTAGTTTGCAAGTACAGGGAAGTCTCAGCACATCAACAGTCTTGGCAGACTGAAAGCATGAAGTTTGCATAGAAGTCAATAAAATAGAGTAGGTTACTAGCAGTGGGCATGAGGTTTATTTCAGAGATATCCCAGCAGTTATTCCAGAGATAATGGAACTGAGAAACAGGAGCAGATCTTCCCTGACTGGATAAAGCCAATGGCTCAAGAGTGATGAGAAAAGAAGATCTTTATTCAGTGGTCAAAGAAGCTAAAGTGCGAGTCTCTACTCCCAAAGGAGCCATTTTAACTGTAGGGTGATCCCATCAAGATAGGCGTACTGAAGAAGACAGACAGGACAAGAGAGGAGAAGAAGAATTGTATCTTTTCTCTGAATAGGAAGGCTTCTTCCAGGAACTTGGGTGTCATCTTTTCCCATTCCTTTTACAGGTTAATATTCCAGGTTATGACCACAGATAGGCTGAGAAAAACCAAAGGTGTAGGCCACAAAGGAGACCCCAGGTCAGAGGACAGTGGGAATTTGAGAATGGGGCTTGTTGGCTTCCGATCAAGAAAAATGTGAGTCCTAGGTCTAGAGGAAGAGACCCTCACTCTAAAAGAATAGGCAAAGAGGGGTAGAGATGCCCTTTTCTGGCCTGTGGACATAACAGAGATGTGTAAACTCAAATGCACAAATATGCATATATAATCACACAGACACACACATATAAAATAATTACATTTAAATTTCAAAATAGTTTTGAAAAAGAGTTAGCACAAGTTTAATGCAATAGAGTGATGTAATACATTGCTCTATACAGGAGGAATTGATAGCTGGTCAAGATTGATGAGTGTGTGTGTGTGTGTGTGTGTGTGTGTGTGTGTGTGTGTGTGTAACATAGATTTTTATGCTTACCATAAAGAAGAGGGAGAGATGTACCATAAGAATCCCAGGAGATATCCTAATAAAGGTGCCAACTGGGCTGTTTAAAATATAAATATAGGGTTTAGGAAAGGTTTCATGACTGAAGATATCGGAGTGATACGGACGATACTTAGAAGCAAAGGCTCAGGTAAAGCAGCAGACAGAGAAGATGGTAACAGAATTCTGACCTGTTTCCTGTCTCAGAACAGAGTTCAGAAGTACAAAAGGGAGAAGTGAACGCACAGGACTCAAAGCCGTTCACAAGGGGTTAAGAGGAACCTCAGCAGTGTGGAGTCCAGGAAGCAAGCAAGCAAAAAAAAGGGGGGGGGGTTGAGGAGGGGTGAGGGGGGGGAGTTTCCAAGAGAAGTCTAGTAAGATGTAGTAAGGTGAGAACTCCTCACTGCCACTGGTTTGAGCAGGGTGGAGATCACTGTATGCTTGAGAGAACTGGAAAAGGGCTGAAAGAATTATGTCTTAAGTGATCATTTCAAATTTTACCACAAAAGGAAGCACTCAACATACAGATCTATTCCACAGTCCCCCAGAAACGTCAGAGGGGTGGGAAGATGAACCCTCATAGGAAAGGAACCTGTTTCTTACCATGTGGACGAGTAATACTGTGTCACAGTATTTAAAATCTTCATCAGCTCTGTAAAAGCCTGTAGAGAATCTTATACACCGTAAACGCTAAGTACAATGCACTAGAAAATAGAAGAAATACAGGGCTCCTTGGATAATAACTTCTTAATAGAGGCACTCGAAGAAATCTCTCTCAAATGACACAATAGCTAGAAAGCATACAGAGGGGCAGAATCCAATGCTCCGTGAGGTAAAAAAAAAAAAAAAAGAAGAAGAAGAAAGAAGAAGAAGAAAGAAGAAGAAGAAGAAGAAGAAGAAGAAGAAGAAGAAGAAGAAGAAGAAGAAGAAGAAGAAGAAGAAGAAGAAGAAGAAGAAGAAGAAGAAGAAGAAGGAATCCAGGATTGCATAACTTCGGAATCCAGGATTGCATAACACCTCTGGAAGAGCTACCGCATGCGCAGATACAGACGGTTTCCAGAAACTTCTAAGATGAGGTGTTTCCATCCTGGTTTCCCCTGAGGATAAAGACTACAGTGATATGTGTCACGATTTTCTTTGGGTGGCAAGGCTAGAGAAACAGGACATCGTGGGTTCTACTGAGGTCGGAAACTAACAAGGATAGTGAGGAAAAGGAGCTAGGTCCTTATGACTGGCCCATGGGGCTGCCGACCCAGCTCCAGGACGTGTCTGCGGAGCTATATTAGCCAGATAAAAGCAATATTTTGAATTCAGTTCTTCTTGAGTATCCCAGTAGCTTTGGTTTCTCCTCTCAGTATTGGTTCTTTTGTATACTGCCCTTTTTGTTTTCTTGACACGGGTTTCTCCCCTGACTATTAAATCTCATTCTATGTCATCTCATTTCATAACATTTCTCTGGACCTCAAGCTCAATACTATCAAATTAAAATGATTTATTCCTTCAAATAACTAAGATCTGTTATATACTTATGTTTTACAATAGTTATAGGTTTAGAAAGAAACTAAGCAGAAAATAAGGATTTTCCACATACTTGAAACCCCAGCCCCTCCCCCGCGTAATTTCCCAAACTGTTAATATCTTGCACTGATATAGAATAAATACATTTTAAAGTCGATGAGCCACTGTCGATATGTTATTATTAAATAAAGTCTGTGGAGCCATCTATTGGAGTGTGGGTAACCTACCAGAGGCTTTCTTCTGGAACTGTGAGCTACTGATATAGGTACTAGAAACCTAACTTATGTCCTTGGTAATAGTTTTAACTGATGAACCATTACTCCAGCCCCAGTGTTTCTCTCTCTCTCTCTCTCTCTCTCTCTCTCTCATCTCTTAAATTGTCTTTCTCCCATCTGCTTTCTCAAGAATTGGGCTCTGACTCATTTTGTCAAATCTTTCTCTGTGTCTGCTGCTCAATTAGATGTCACTTTCAAACATGGCTGCTTACTTTTACAAACTAACTTTACTTTCACTGTTTGGGGATTAAAGGTGTGTACTAAAGGTGTGTCTGTAATCCATCCAGAGGAATTAAAGGTATGTGGCGTGTCTTCATTTCAGACAGATCACACAGACCTAGGTCTTTGAATGTGATCCCCTGACAGAGCAGCCATGTTGCTGGATTAAAAATCCTCTACATGCATATATTATCTTAATGAAAATAATAATAATTCATAATTTATTATTAGCAATTAGATTACTTAGGCAGCTTGCTATTCAGTCTTTTGCTTAAGAAATAATTATTATGTTCCTTCTGTATCCCAGAACCTGGAGACTATGTCACTGAACAATAAGAAAAAAATTCTCCTTGCTGAATTCAAATTCAAGAAAGGAATCAGAAAACAGCACAACGGCAGACAAATGTACGAAAGGACGGAAGACGAGGATGCAACGTTTAAATGTGCCAGAGGGGTGTTCTGAAGCGGGAAGGAGACGAAAGCTCTCGCTGAAGAGAATACCTGGCAAGTCTCAGGAGTAGCCAAGAGCATTGAGGTGCTTAGAGAGGGTGGGGGTGGGGCACGGGAAAGGAGGATGCCCAGACAGCCGGGAACCCATCTTGTATGGCTGTGGGCTTTATTTTAATAGCGATGGAATAGCGATGGGGACCTATCAGGGCTCAGAGCTGGAGGTGACATAATCTTTTGCAGTACACGTTTGCTTTAACCACTATTTCTTGCTCATGGAGTTCCTGAGGGGACTGGCTGAGAATATATAGTTTCTAGGACTCTTGACGCTCCTGCCTGTTCCTCCTCACCCACCAGGCCTTGTGATGGTAGCCGAAGATTCTGGAATGTGTTTCCATTATTTGTACCTTTTGAGGAGGGCTCTGGCTTGACCAGTCTGTCTGGTTTAACAGCATATCTTTACACTAAAGTGTGAAGGGAGAGGGGAGACTTCAGAGTGATCATAGAAATTCCCTGGCTGCCTGACATACTGCACCGGGGAAGAGCAAGGTAGAAATAAAGACTATTGGGTCCAGTCCACAGTTTAAACAAACAAAAAACAAAGCCAAACAAAAAAGGAACAAACAAACAACAACAAAAAGCAAGAGCAAACCAAGGAAGGCCTTCTCTGCAATGTTTTCTTAAGGTTTAATAATTAATGGAGGCAAACGTGGAAGTCAAGTGACTGCGGAAGGCAAAACAGCCCTGGGATTTGCTTGACCTACAAGCATCTGGATGGCTCCTAAGACTAATGTTTTTAAAAACATGTTTACACGTTTCAGCTTTCTCACATGGTGAGTCCATGGAGAAACATCTCTGAATCAGCCATGATGTTAATGTGTAAAAGAGTTACTGAGAAGGCTGGAAAAGGCCACAGTAAGATCTGACCATACCTCATAGAGGCGGGGAGCGGGAGAGGATAGGGGGTTTCCAAAGAGGAGACCTAGAAAAGGGGAAACATTGGAAATGTAAATAAAGTATCAAAAATAAATTAATTAATTAATTAAAAAAAAAAAGATCTGACCATAAATGAAAAAGGGAGCCAAAGAATGCTCTGAGAGGCTCCATAAATTCCCTTCCTGGTTTCTAGAAAGACTGTGTTTGAATATATCATATTCTCATAAGGCCTTTGTTTCTTTCATTAGAGGATTTCATACAGGAGTCTTTCATCCTTTTTATCTCCCCTTTCTTCTCAAACTCCTCCTAAATGCTCAATCACACCAAGTTCATGACCACACACACACACACACACACACACACATACACACACAAACACATACAAACACACATACAAATACAAACACACACATACACACACAAACACATACACACAAACACACACATTATACACTCAAACATGCATATACACAAATGCAAACACACATACACACAAAATACACATAAACATACATGCACACAAACATACACACACATACACACACAAATACAAAGAAATACAAACACAAACATAAACACACACAAATACAAACACACACACATATATACACACAAATACAAACGCACATGCACACAAAATACACAGAAACATACATGCACACAAACACACACACATACGCAAACACACACACATACACACACACATACACATACATATACACATACACACACAAACACACACACAAACACACACACACAATCACACACACATACACACAAACACACACACATACGCAAACACACACACATACACACACACATACACACACACATACACATACATATACACATACACACACAAACACACACACAATCACACACACATACACACACACAATCGCACACACATACACACACAAACACACAAACACACACATACACACATACACACACATACACACACTCACACATATATACACACATACACACACGCACACACACTCACAAACACATACATACACACATGCACACACACGCACACACGCACACACACATGCACACACACACACGCACGCACGCACACATACACATATACACATACACACACTCACACACATATATACACATACACACACATGCACACACACTGACACACAAACACAAACACATACACACGCGCACACACACGCACACACACACATGCACACACACTCACACGCACATACACACTCACACACATATACACACATATACACACACGCACACACACACTGACACACACACACGTGCGCACACACTCACATGCACACATGCGCATACACACACGCACACGCACACACACACGCATGCGCACACATGCACACGTGTACATACACGCACACTCACACGAGCGCACACGCATGCACACACACGCACACACACGCGTGCACGCGCACACATGCATACACACACACCTACCCCTCCATCTACTGAGCCCCATTAGCATTTCCCCAATTGTTCAGGGCTGACCCCTCAGGCTTGGGGACCTCATCCCTGTAAATTAAAAAGAAGAAAAATACCAGATCCTCCCTCTCACAGCAGCCTTCGACTACCTACAGATATTTGTTTATGGAAGAGGGCTTGTACATTTTCCTCTATCTATGTAGGCATGTTGACTGGTGCGGTGGAACCACCACCCAGCAGACATTCTGGTCTTCAGGCTCTCCCAGTCCTTCGGTCCCTTCTTCTACAATGCTCACTAAGCCTTGGATGTACAGGTTCTGTTACCGGTGTCCTCGTTGGGCCTGGGCACCCCATGGTCACTGATTTCTTACATTTTGGCCAGTGAATCTCTACACTAGTCTCCATCTCCTACCAAGAGGCTTTGATGATATCTGAGGATGGCACTTACCAATGAATTTAAAGGGGAGTCTTTAGGAGGTGTTTGGAGAGTGTTATTTTAGTGTGTGTTGGGAGTAAGTTCTCCTGTAGAGAATATGACTTCTCCAGCCAAGAGTTCTTGGCTAGGTTTACAGGGCCAGGTATGAGTTCTTTCCAGTTGAGCAAACTTTTGGTCTAATTCAACAGATGTTGTTTGCTCCCCTTCCTAAAATACAAGTACCACTATTGCACCTATAGGGATATCTGGCCAATTTCTGTCTTGTGGTTCTCAAGCTTTATGGCTGGGTAGGACTGTTGTTAACTTTCACTCCCATGGCTGCTTGCATAAGACCCATGAGAGTTCCTGCTCAGGGAGGGGAGTTCAGATCAGTATCAGTTCCATTTTTACAAAATCGTGTGACCAAAGTGTGTGGTGTCTTCAGGAATAGATCTTACCTATATTCTGGTAAGAAACCAAGAGTAATAGCAAGAGTCTACATTGTTTTAAGGCTCGTTTGGCACTCTGACCAACAACTCGAAGGGACATCCCCTGGGCTAGTGCTGGATTAGTGTCAAACAGACTATGGTTCCTGGGAGGAACAGTGTTCTCTATGAAGTAACTACTGTAAAACGATAAACGCATGAACATAGTGCATTCTTCAAGGAATCCACTTTGGTTGGTTGGAATTGGGATGGCTCATTTATATGGGATGGGTGAGGGTAATACAGGTAGACAATTGGCTTCTCCTGTCTGGACCGATGATCTAGGTATTCAGCCACAGGTTTCTTAGAATACCCTTCCCTGCCCTGCCCCTTCATATTTCTTGTTTATAATAAGAAAACAATCAAGTCTCATATGAAAATCTTAAAAGAGAACTCTTGGTGGTTTAAGAACTACTTAAGCCAGAGTAAGCGTTTTTTGTTTTTTTTTTTACTTTTGGTTGTTGTTATTGTTGTTTTGTTGCTGTTTGGTTTTTTTCACCTGCTTTTATTTGGGATATGTTTTGTTGTTTCTTGTGAAGCTGGAAAATGGAGGTTGTAGGATTTCTTCCTAAACGAGCTTTCCCCATGAATTCCTCTTATTTTATTCTTCTCTGGGAACCAAGTTAACCATGCATCATATTTTTACTCGCTTGAACAAATCTTTCTGACTTGGAATTAGTCACTTGTTAGATCCCAATTTGTATTATGAATAAAATGCCTGTTTATTCGCGGTCAGTCGTGGGGCAAGCCTGTGTTGGATTCAGTCAGTGCTCTGTTGGCTCTTTCCATTTTTAGAGGTTGGTGTCTGACATAAGCCTTCAATACTCCTCCCTGAGTCTTCTGTCACTATTACTTTACTTATGCATTTTCATTGGTGACTTTAACTCACTTCCTAATGTTTAATCACCATTAACTCAGAACCTAATCATGCTGAACAGCTAATGCAAACCCTGCGAGTGTATCATACAAAGGACTTATTCAGAGCGCTCCCAGAAAATCAGGCTGTCATTTACACCTAAGAGGCAAGCAACCAGGCAAATATGTGCTTTAAGAATGGACTGCCCAGTGAAGTTGAAATGGCTATTTCAAAGTCCTGTTCTGTATTCCTCATTCCCTTGATGAGCATGGTAGTCTGAACATGGTCATAAATGCTAATTTGAAGAAAAGAAAGAAAAAACAAAACAAAAAAAAAAAACAAGATTAACTTTCAAGAGATCAGGTAGTAGAGTCTTTAGGCTTAAACAGATAGATCAGTCATATTTAAGTGAAGGTAGTTTTAAAAAAAATGCAACCACAGAAGGGACATTGAGTTGTAATGACAATCCAGCAAATAGAAACGTAATAAATACTCCCGTGCCTTGTCTGGAGATGCTTAGCAATCAGAATAGATAGAGCAGAGGGAAGAGGCAGACTTAAGCAGAAAACCTGGTGGTAGGTCAGTCACAGCAGTGCCCATGGTGAGGATGCCGAGCCCACTGAGAGCCCCACCCGGAGGGTCTGACGGTCGATCAGATTTGAGGAGGTGTGGGTTCAGGAGCCTAGCACACGTTGGCAACACAAATGATCCCTTTACTGAAGTCGCCCCCAAGACATCATCTTTGCTTAGGGTCCTGTGCTTATTTTTTTTTTTTTTTAAACAGGGAGAAGATTTTCTGAACATTTACTGTCTTGTCATAGGTGGGTAAATTTCTCATCATAAACTAAAGTAAATGGCACTTCAGCTCCTGGGAGAACATTTAAGGTGAATCCCTTAAGAACTGGTTCACCCCAGGAAAAGTTGGGAAAGCTCATCTTTAAGGGTTGTCAAAGGCCTGACCTTGAATCTCAGTCGGCATCTGGCTTCTTTCTCAACTCGCATAAAAGGAGTATACAGGCATCTCAATCTACCACGGTCTGGCTGTACCTGTAATCACTGTACCATAGCGACTCAGCTTTTATTTATTATCATTTACTACCAGATTTTAGTGATCTGAACTATATTTTCCTTATACACACTTTTATATTTCCTCTTATGCCATGTACATAGTTATCTCCAGTCCAGGAATAAACCACGAGTATTTTAAAATAAAAATATTTATAGAGGGTGAAGAATATTAATTATTGGCATTTGTAATTGTCCACCACATTTACCTCTGAGTTATAATTAATGTAAGTACGGCTTGTTTATAGTTTTACAAAGGAGCGAGAGGGACTGTCCTCATATCACATGCTTTCATCCTCCAATGGGAAAGCAAGGAAGGTTTTCATGGGCGGGCTGTGTGAGTGCACAGGAAAGGGTGCCTGGGCAGGAGGAGGCTAAGGCAGGCAGGGATTAGATCAGCTCACAGAGAAGTGGATGGAAGTCCCACCCTTCAGCTTTCCCCAAAGGACTGGGTGGAGCTTCCAAGGGAGACCAGAGACCTTCCTTTTCACTTTAATAGTTTAAGATGGGCGCTGACTCCATTACATGCCTACTTCTGAGCCTGGTTCTCACAACACCACTTTATTGTCACTGTTAGTAACCTTTGAGAAAAGGAATTCAGTATTCACAGTGTGATACGTGTATATCAGAGAACGACGTAGAAGATAATAGAGAAAAAACCTTTTTTCTAAAATATGTCATTAGGTTTTTTTTTTTTTTTTTTTTTTTTAATACCTACTCCATTGACAATTATTGTTAGGATTACTGGATTCTGAAAACATAAATACAAAAAAGAAGTGGCCAGGCAGTGGTGGCGCACGCCTTTAATCCCAGCACTTGGAAGGCAGAGACAGGCCCTTTTCTGAGTTCGAGGCTAGCCTGGTCTACAGAGTGAGTTCCAGGACAGCCAGGGCTATACAGAGAAACCCTGTTTTGGAAAAAAAAAAAAAAAGAAGTGATCATCTTAGTATGAATTCTTTGAAAACAGATCTTCTCTTTGTTTCTTTGTTGCAGAGTGAATACAAAGTAACTGCTCAACTAGGCAGCTTGGCGTGTGTTTGTTTGTTTTTGTAACAAATGGCGGGCCAGCCACTACATTTGCTGAGCTTGTGAACCTTATTTCTCACTATATGTAAAATGTTGCACTAAAGCCAAGGAGCAATTCTTAGATAACAAAATAAAATACATAAAGATACAGAAACAGAGAGGTGGGATGCCACAAAACCATATATTTAGACTTCAAAGAAACTTCAAAGGATCATTGCCTTGACCACATCGCACGTTTCTATGGCGCCTCTTATTAGATATTTTAAACCTTGGTTTCTAAACTGTTGTGCTCACAACAGTTGTAAGACACCCAGAATCTAGTTTCAGGGATAGAGTTTAGGGTGTGTCTTGTAGAGGAGAAGCCACTACTGTGGTAATGTACATGTTATGACTATTTTTTTCAATAAGTTCTAATTTAAAGGTATGTCTTATACTTTTAAAACAAAGTATATCAGAATGAATAACTCTTGAAGAGGAGACATTTCTTTCTTGCAGTTTGGCAGCTTAGAAAAATCAAGTTCATTTACTGTATCGGATGAGTGCTTTCCTTCTGCAATACTCTACAGCAGATGGTGGAAGCTCAGGGGAGTATGTGCTCCAGCATACATGTCTGAGTGTGTGTGTGTGTGTGTGTGTGTGTGTGTGTGTGTGAGAGAGAGAGAGAGAGAGAGAGAGAGAGAGAGAGAGAGAGAGAGAGAGAGAGAGAGAGGGAGGGAGGGAGGGAGGGAGGGAGAGAGAGAGAGAGGAGGAGGAGGAGGAGGAGGAGGAGGAGGAGGAGGAGGAGGAGGAGGAGGAGGAGGAGGAGGAGACAGAGAGAAGAGCGCGCATGGCCAGATAGGACCTGAGAAAGACTGGAAAAAGCTTTTTCCAAATAATCCACCCTCACACTAAGAACCACTGCCACCAGCACACCGTAAATCCCTTATAACCTGATCACCTTTTTTTTTTTTTTTTTTTTGGTTTTTTGAGACAGGGTTTCTCTGTGTAGCCCTGGCTGTCCTGGAACTCACCCGGTAGACCAGGCTGGCGTCGAACTCAGAAATCCACCTGCCTCTGCCTCCCGAGTGCTGGGATTAAAGGCGTGCGCCACCACTGCCCGGCCCTGATCACCTCTTACAGACTTCACCTCTCGACACTGTGAGATTAGAGATTAAGCTTGTAACATGTGACTCTTCGGGAACACATTCAAATCACAGTAGTTTCCAAGTAGAAATTGGGTAGCCTGGAGGAAATATTGTATTCAACACAAGGGCCCTGATGTTCCCACTCCTGCCCTTTCGACCACTCCCAGCATAAGCATCTTCTCTGTCCCCTGCCAGGATTTCCATCCAGTCAGCAAACCTGACTCAGTGGTGACTGCGTCAAGGAGGGTTTCTCTGACCAGTCAGACTTGAATTCTCCCCTCCTTTATTTGCCCTGTGCATTCACTGTGAGTAACAGGACTTGGCAGGCTGCCAATCCGAGGGCACCTTTATTGAAATTTACTGGGAGTTTCTGCCCTTTACCCAGGCGCCATCTCTCCCTGCAATACCCACCTGCCAAGTTGGCTCTCTTTCCTGGTTCGATCTTTTCTAAGATTTAGGATGGACACTTCCAACCCCACCTCATTCTCCACCCTACCTCTGCTATACTCATTGGATAACTAGACCACAAACTCTGTAGTAATCAAGGTGATAAATGTTGCAAACTTCAAATTTCAGCAGTCGAGGCTAGGGAACAGAATTCAGATCTGATAACCATCCAATAGCTTTGTTTCTAGAAGGGATTCTGTCGCAAGCCAGTTTTGTGAGCCGAGTGTCACTTTCTTAAAGTAGTAAATTTGAGCTTTTTTATAGATCCGAGTTTCTGAAACTATGCCGTCTGTGATACTGGTTCAGGACACCTTTCGGGAAAGAAATTCTATGGCTGCGTGCGTTTGTGCATTGCCGTATATCACCACGATATGTTAGGAAGTTAAAGCTTCCAGAAAGGTTTAAAATGTAGAAATGGCATTGATGTTTGGATAGCATACTCAGAGTTCACTAGGGAGCTCAGTGAAGGAGCCACTAATTGAACGTTCTGGGGATCTGAATTGCAGCTCTAGATCCCTTTATCTCCAATGTTAGATGCTATAACTAATAACAGCAACAGGCTTTTCAGACATAAATGATCAATTAGGAGAGAGAGACACTAACTAATAACTGAACATAACAGGACATAGAGGTTTACTCAGATCATAATGGTCAAGGGCTGAGGAGATGAGGGCTCAGCCAGTGATGTGTCTGGGGTAGAGACCTGGAGACCTGGGTTTGGGTCTCCAACATCTAAGTCAAAGGCTGGAGAGGCTGACTATATCCATCTGTAGTCCAGGGCTGGGACAAACAGAAACAGATTCCTGAAGCTCATTGTCCTACTCATCAATGAGCTTCATGTTCAGTATTACATGGGGAACTAATCCTAGATTTCACCGATTACACTTAATGTTACTGCTAATAATGCACCAGAAATATATGTGTATTTTATAGTTACAGAGTAAAGTCATATATTAGTGAAAATTAGAAAGATTTTGTGTGTGTGGGGGGATAAGACCCCAGTTACTTGTTATAATTGTATTTAATGAAGATTTTTAGGGAATTGTTTTTCCTGAGAAACACTTGAAGTATGCTCTTGTTTTATTTAGGGGGCAAGGGAGGTCCTCTGAAAGGTCTGAAAGGAAAGACCCAGGACCCAGGCTGTTTCCTCAGAGCAGCCTGCCCAAATAGATGGAAGAGCCATGCCCGGTGAAACTTACATTCCCTCAGCACCAGAAACACCTGAACGAGCTGCTTTCATGAGTCCACAAGCATGTTCCCAAAGGAATTTTCTTTGTCAACTGCCCAGAAACCAAGTCAGAGTGGAATTGTTGCTGTGGGTCATTTCTCAAAAGAAAGAAACCTGAGTCTACCTTAAAAACAAAGCAGGCTATCAGCCCTGGTTACTGAGTCATAAGTAAACACAAAGAGGCAGTCAGGAGCAGCTCCTCAGAGTTTCCTTCCTTTTTTTTTTCTTTTCACACAAAGAGGTAAAAATACCCCACCCCACCCCCCATGCTCTTACACGCAAAGGCAGGCATTTAAGGGAGCTCCTTTGAAAGAAAAACAACATGCCGGGCAGTGGTGGCGCATGCCTTTAATCCCAGCACTCAGGAGACAGAGACAGGCGGATTTCTGAGTTCAAGGCCAGCCTGGTCTACAGAGTGAGTTCCAGGACAGCCAGGGCTACACAGAGAAATCCTGTCTCGAAAAACAAAACGAACAAAAAAAGAAAGGAAAACAACAATAACAACAACCGCCACTAAACAAGACATGCAGCTGATTAACAGTTGTTTCACTGTTCATTTGAAGCTGAGGAGAGGAGGTTCCGGTAACTAAGCCTGGACGCTTTGCAGGTTTCCAAATACCTACTGCTACATTTGAAAGGAACTTTGTGCTCCTATCAAAAAAAGAAGAAGAAAAAAGTGATGCAAAACCGAGTGAGACACAGGGCCCATTTACTTGAGAGCCTGGCAGCCCGATTTCCGCAGGGTTAGAAGAGAGGGCAGCAGAGCCAGCCAGCCTATCCACCTACTATCACGCTGTACCATTCTCCACCTCTGCCCCAGCCACTCCCTTAACTTGATATCTGTTTACTCTAGAGGGAGCGGGTTTTGAGAAGCAATCATAAATATTCTGGCCCAATGCCTTAGCAGCCATAAGAAGGAAAAAGAACGTACTCGCCTGAAGATAACGTTTGGGATTTTTGAAGGTGTGGGTTAATTTTTTATCCACTTAATAACTGTTGGTGTTTTTTTTTTTTTTTTCTTCCGTCTTCTTCTTGCTCTCTATTTCTGCCCTGAAGCTTCAGGCACGCGGATCTCTGCAGGCAAAATCCCTCAGAGCCTACACAGGACAGCCTTGGAAGAACTAGTTCGTCTGTCCCACTGCAACTCGGTGGCTGCCCCTTCTCCGAAATGGCAGGTGTGAGCAGCTGTTTAAAGTATTCTATGTTTTTCTTCAACTTCTTGTTCTGGGTAAGTAGTTTTCTTTTAATTCTCAGTTTTGTACAAGAAAGAGGACTTGAGATAAATATCACAACCAAGAGAAGACTTACATAGAGCTAGAGGGTGAGGAGGAAAAAGACATTTTCCATTGGAATGTTTAGATTTGTTTGTCGCTGTTGCTTGGGGAACTGAAAATAAGCCAATGACTCCCCCCCAAAAAGTGTACTCAAGTTCTTTGAGGATACACATGGCCCAAATGTTTTCGTATTGTTGCAAGACTAAACACAGGGAGAAATATCCCTTAATTAAAGGACAATTATTCTCAGTTCTATGTCAATCAGCAGTCTGGTTTAAAGACTCCAAGGAAAACAGTTTGATTCGGCATGGCTTCTGGTTCCCTAACTTTGACGTCTGGGTTTGAAACAGGTGACTAACTAGTGGGTGGCAGGGTGGAAAATACATGGGAGGATTCATTTTCAGAGCCCCCAGGAAAAAGAAAGGGTCTTGAAATACTCCCTGGAGAAGCAGCAAGAGTATTTAATCACACGATTCAGCTAAACTAGTGACTAGTTATTAGTATTTTGAAGTCAGTATTTTGATGTGTCATCAACCCACCCTCTCAAACAACAGGGTTTGTTTCTTGCAAATTATGCCTTGCTTAAGTCTGATGATGGCCGCAAATGCATTGAAAGCATCATTTAACATTGAAAAAACAAATATCATGATTTGAAGGGGTGGGGTGGAAAGTTAGGGAGAGAACCTTATCACATGTACATATATGGTAGAATGTGTTCATAAGTAAGATAATGGAAATGTCCCAGGGAGCTCAAACAGAAAACAATTACATTATTTCTGGATTGAAAAGGAATTTAGGCATTATTAAGAATAAGGAGCTCTGGTTTTGTGTCTGTGCCTATTGGCCTTTAGTAGAGAGATGGCTGGTATCGGTCCAATAAATTCATTTTCTTTTCTTTCTTAACTTTAGGTAAAGGGCTTAATAGAGATCTGGACAGGGCAGGGGTGAATAAAAAGCTCCAATCTCAGCCTTCCATTGCATTAAATTAATAATGATTTAAATAAATTAAACTTTATAGTATGAAATGATTTTCCACTCAATGGCTAGTAGCCCTAATGAATAAAGGTGACATAATGGTGAATTAAATTCATTAAATAAGTATTTATTTATAGAAATAAGTAAAAGAATAAAAACATTTTGTTCTTTATACTTTGTCCCCTTTTCCTAAAAAATGGGGGGCTGTTTTTGAAATTACTAGAAACTAGACAAATATCTTGAAACTCAAGAACATATGACAAATTTTCAAAAGTAATCAAACATATTGCTTCTCTTGAATTATTAAAGTCATCGAGGGTCGAATATAAAGGAAGAAATGAACGTGCGCTTTGGCTTTTTTTCAAACTTTCCAGCATTCACAAATGAAGACAAATTTGGAAAATTAACTCCATTACTCAGCCACTAAAACCATGAAAGCAATCTGTATGTGAATAGTCTCAGTCACTTAACCAGGCGACTATGAAGAAAACATTAGGGCTATCATTCATCTATCAATGCGTTAGCATGAATCTTGAAAGGAAATTACACTTACTAATGTATCTACAGCATCATTCTCAAACTTTAAAAATTTAATAAGAATTTCTTACCCGGGGTTTAAGTTTCCAATTGCTTCAGACATGTTATCTGAACTGTTATCCAGAGTGGGCCCGCAGACCGTGGTCAGGTGGTACAGCTTGTGTAGCAATTGTAATCTGTAGCTTCTTCCTCAGACCTCGTCACTTGCCCTCCTTTTGAAATTTTGTGTAATTTTTTTTGGTTGGCCTTATCATTGGTTCTACGGTTCAAATTTTGCTGTTCACACACCCAAGGTGTGCCTTGCCATATCTCTCTGTCTTCTGTATTTCTGTAAGTTCACAATGGCATTAGGCCAGTTGACAATATGTGATAGTGTCCTGTTTGTGATGATGCCCAAGTTCATTTGGGGGTTCTTATGTGAGAAGAGGCTGATAATCAATGTCTCAATGTCTCTGCATGGGCTAGTTGAGGGGAAATGTGTCGTTTGGTTTTCAGGGCAGTGTGTGTGTGTGTGTGTGTGTGTGTGAGAGAGAGAGTATGTGTGTATGCAAACATATATATATATATATATATATATAGTATGTGAGAGAATATATATATACATATATATATCACATATTGTTTTGTTTCTAGGGCATGGTGTGTGTATGTATGCAAACTTACGTATATATATAATGTATATGTGAGAGAATATATATCACATATTTTATATATCATGAAGGCATACACAAATGTGGTATAAACACTTCTTTCTTACTTTTTATCAGATTTCAAAACAATGAATTAACTTTATCATACCATTTAACAATAAAATATTTTCCTTATAAAATGAAAATACGGCCCAATACAGTTCTTATCCTTATTGATATACAATTTATTCTGGATTTTTGCCAAGAGGCATTTAAAGTTGGCTTCTGATTCTTTTTGGAATGATTATAATAATCTTTCTAACTTCTTTATTATATATTGCTTCTTGGCCTTTTGGCTAAGATCAAGTGTTATTTCATTATTATGAAGGGAGACAAGATATTTTAGGCTAATTTGCTCATCTCCTGGCCAGAGTTAGAACTAGCTATTTTTTTAAAAAGTCCCGGTCTCTTTATTTTTGTACAGAACTACAGCCATTGTTTCTATTTCTATGATATATATGAAATCATATATTTATTGTAACTAAATATTAATATACTAATAAACACATAGGGTTTAAGATGTTAAAAAAAATGTGTCTGAAAATACACCAACCAGAAACAATCTTCAAATTAGGAAAAAGTTGAAATCTGTCTCTACTTTATGAACAAAGAAGGTGAAGTGGTAATGGAAGCTGGAACCCATTGTCTAGTTCACAAACAGGAGTTTGGAAGAGATCCAAATTTCTCATCAAGACTGTTACATAAGGGTAATCCAGGAAGGGGATGTGTGATATCTTTAAGGTAAAGGTGCAAAGTCAGCTGCAATGGTCCCTGCTGGGTACCATTACGTCCCCGACACTGTCACGAGTTTCCTGGGGAACTCTGATTGCTTTATGGTTACAATCTGTTCTTTCTCCAAGGTCACACATAAAATCTTTCTGACCCCACAGATTTCAGTTAGATAGCTCTAACTTCCATCACAGATTTGTCTTATCTCCCTGTGTGGTGGGAACTGCAGTCTCTATGTAAGGGACAGAGACTGTTGGTGAGAACAATAGTTGGAAAGGCCAACGATGACTTCTTAGCCACATGTCACATCAGCATTTTAGATAAAAAATGTCGGGATACGGCGCTCTCTCTGAGGTGAGGGGACATTCCTGTCTTCACTCTCCTCTCTCCCCTCAGTCCTGAGCTCTTGGTTGGAAACTTATGATCCTTCATAGGAAATTAGCAATTTGTCACATTCTTAATGTTTACTTAAGCAAAAATTTTAGCATTCCCATTGATGTGGTTTTTCTCGTAGATGCCCTAGGCCTTGCATTTTTTTTTTAAAAAAATGCATTCTTTCTGGTTTTAACTTGTGAAACTTGGCTTGGGTAAAGTGGGGCCAGATGTTGAAATATCTCTGAGATAGGCATATGGTCATTTGATCTGAACTTACTGGTTTCTCTTCCGGGAGAACTTGATGTGCCACAAAAATATGTGGTGGTTTTCAGTTGATAGAATTGATAATGAAGAAAAACACGTGACTTGAAAAATCACTCCTAATTATGCTGGAGATCTCTGCAGATGGGAGTATTGGAGTTCTTATCAATACTAGAAAAGTTTCAGATACCAAACCTATTTCCCTGAGTCATAAGTCAAGCAGAAAATGACCCAGTTTTCTCACACCCTTCTTAGATAGGACGGACCAGGAAGTATCCAAGAGGCTTAGTGTTTCCTGGACATCTGGGTAAGCAGAAGTATGGGACCTTCTATGGGAAGATGTAGGATAATGAAATCTAGACACAGAGCATCATGTGACCATCAAGGCTCATGAAGAAAAGCACAGAGGCACATTACCAATCTTCACACGTGCGCAGTGAGGAAAAGGCTTAAGCCAGCCAGCTAGCCAAAGGCATTTGCACTGGAAGTGATCAATGCATAAGGGAGGTGGAACTGTTCAGAAGGCAGTGTGAACATGAAGCAAATCCAGGAAGCAGGGATCCAATGTTCATTGTCTTTTCTACCCTGCATGTGCCCAGCTTCATAAAGAGCTGTAGAAGTTAAGCCCTCAATTCTTCCTCCCAGACCCATGGTTCCAGAAATAAGACCCAGACTCAAAATATATTTACAAATACCTTGGCTGTATAGTCAGGCTCTTCTCTGACTAGATCATAACTTAAGATAGCCCATTTATTTTCAACTACATTCTACCACATAGCTAGTTACCTGTGCTCAGGTACCATGCTTCTGTGTCACATCTTTCCTGATGAATCCTTCCCCGCCTGGCCCTCTCCCAGAATTCTTTCTGGCTTCCAGATGTCCCACTTCTATTTCCTGCCTAAGCCATAGTCCATAGGCTTTTTAATTGACAAGGGGTGCATCCATACAATACACAAGACACTCTCTCTACAAGAGCTTGGATGCAAAGCAGACATATCTCTGAGATAAAGGTACATCACAAATGATGGGACGCAATTATATTTTATCCTACCAGCTGTTGAAAAGTCCCGCAATAAACAGTTAACTGCGGCTGACATCTATGACCATTGTTAATACAGCAGCTGTTTGTCATTGTACAGTTAATGCTATTCAGTTTAACTACGGGAATAGCAAAGGTGTAAAGGCCCAGTTGTAGTGAGCTTAGGTCAAATAGGTGCCACTTCACCAGCTGTCCTTTCTTGGAGGGACTAGCTTCTCAGTACTTTACAGTTTGTTATCTATGAAAATGATGACCATAGCTCAATCTACCTCCTTAGATCACTGTGAGTTAATATGCACAAAGGATTCGAAATAACAATAGGCGCTTATGACAAATGACGTTTCAACCAACAATTCATAGGTATTTTAACGAATAAGATATGAAATTGTTTCATATTGTGATGAATAATTTTCCATGTTGAATTTTGGAAGAGAGGAGAAGCTAATACAGAAAGAATTTATGGTAAGGCAATAATTCTTCTATCGCAGTTAAAGAAATGGAATAAAAATGTTTATTCATGCCAATCGTGATTCAGATCCTGAACCTCCCCACCCAGTTGTTTTGTGTGCTAACATATGCTCATTGGCTCTTCTCTGCTCAACTCCCTGCATGCATAGACTGAGGGTGGCACTTTTACCTAGAAGGACTAACTGTAAAGAATAACTAAGAAACTTTATGACAACTTATAAGCAAGGATCAGTATGTAGATGTTTAATTGATGTTATTTTTATCCCAATGATGGCCCATATTGCTTTTTAATATAAAAACTCGCCCCTCAAATGATGATCATATTTTGTGCATAGTAGGATTTTTAAAACATAAGCATAATTTTAGTCCTACTCTACACTCTTCTTTTCTCACAAGGTGAGAAGTCTGTGGGAATAAGGGGACTATACCCTCAATGATGCTGACCTACACTCTATATAGATGAGACCCCAAATATCCCCACCCAAGTGGCTTCAAACCTGTTGCTTGCACAGACTCTTCTCCTCTAATGACCACTGGGGGCTACTGTAAGCTGAGCTTGGGTTTCTAGGTACTTAGGAATTTCTCTCAAGTCCTGCAGAGCTCAAATCAGAAGTTAGTTCCGGACAATGTCTTGCCATTTTCTTCCTAACATTTTGTTGATTCCAGCATATTTTCTGTCTTAGTCAGCTTGGGTCTTGTCTTAGTCAGGATTTGTATTCCTGCCCAAAACATCATGACCAAGAAGCAAGTTGGGGAGGAAAGTGTTTATTCAGCTTACACTTCCACACTGCTGTTCATCACCAAAGGAAGTCAGGACAGGAACTCACACAGGGCAGGAACTTGGAGGCAGGAGCTGATGCAGAGGCCATGGAGGAAGGCTGCTTACTGGCTTGCTCCCCATGGCTTGCTTAGCCTGCTTTCTTATAGAACTTATGACCACCAGCCCAGGGATGGTACCACCCACAAGGGGCCCTCTCCCCTTGATCACTAATTGAGAAAATGCCTTACAGCTGGGTCTTATAGAGGCAGTTCCTCAAGGAAGGCTCCTTTCTCTGTAATAACTCCAGCTTGTATCAAGTTGACACACAAAACCAGCCAGTACAGGCCTCCATAAGAAATTACCATGGATTGGTAGTTGGAACAACTGAAACTCATTTCTTACATTCTGAAAGCTGAGATGGTCTAAGATTGAAGCACAGGCTCATTGTGTGTCTGTCGAGGGTCCCCTCCTTCTCACTTTTTCTCACATGGTTCTTCCCAGAGGTTAAGGTAATTGACAGAGACAGATCTTTCTTGTAAGGTCCTCAGTCTCACTGGATTAAGATTCTACTGTTGATGACCTCATTTAACTTAAATTATCTCCTAAAAGTCCTGTTTCTAAATATAGTCATTTAAACAGCGTCTTATGTGAGGGTCTAAGAAAACACGAATCAGACCACTGCTTGCCCATTTGTAAATATCAAAATTGTCTACATTCTCAAAATACTGATTCAGACCAACCACATCCTAATTCTAAAAACCAAAGATGTCAAATGAGAACTGGGTGAAAACCACAGTGGTTCTCCTGAAAGTGAAACCAGAGTAAAGATGGGCCAGTTAGTTCTCTGTGGCCACTGATGCCCGGCCTAGGGCCAACTTATTAACGCCTTTCACTTCCCAGTCTTACAAGCAACAATATCTAGAGTGAGACATATCTTAACAACTTAACACATCCTTAGAGCTAAAGGAGAAGGATGCAGGAGGCCTCACGGACTCATGATGATGGTCCATCTCAAGGCAATGGGAATGGAACTGCTCTGTATTTATCAACTTGATAGAAGACACATCTACTTCTAAGATGAGCTGTAGTGCTTACGAACGTCCTAATGATGTTAAGTTTGTGACCTTAACATATGAAATTCTCCAATGAGATGAGAAAGATGTTTTAAACAGTGTATTTTCATTTTAAAACTAATATATATATGGTAGCAATGGGAATGGACGTAAGAGTTCAGCCAATTTCAATATCTGCAAATGCATTTTGTCTAATTGTGGGGACTGAAATTAGAGAAGACATTCTTCGCTTCTGAAATAATTGAGTACTCTATTCTCAAGGTTATTGTTACAGGTGACGTTCAGTGGCTGAGAAAAGCCAATATGGTTTGAGGGCCAAATAAAATAAGATATAGATGTGTGGTTTAATTAATGCAGTATTAGGTATTAATAATGCAATATGTAATTGTATTAATTGTAATTACTTGTAATTACAATTGTAATTAAGTGTAATTATGAAAATGTAATTAGCAAAATAGAAATATATTAATAATGTAATAATAAAGTGTAACACATTCATCATTATTATTATTGAGATCATAATATAGTTACATCATTTTCCTCTCCCATTTCCCCCTCCTGACTCTGCCATGTAGCTTTCTGGATTCCTTTTCAAGTTCCAGATACACAATAGTTACTAGCAGAGTTAATATTAGTTTCAGTTAAAGTTAAAGGGCAGACTTACTATTGAGCTAATCAGTATGAGGGCAGAGAAGGAGATATGGAGAAGGGTAAGTAGCACTAGAGGCTTTGAAACACCATATGAAAACCTCCTCTAGGAGCTTCCTTCAGTCTAGACATGCAGAAAAAGAATATGCATGGGGTTACCGTACAATGGAGGAGACTGTACCCCCATCAGACATCTTATACCACCAATAAAACACTCAGTGCCAGGAATGGGTTACATATTTTTTTAGTTGTTGACCAAAAGGATCCCATAAACTTCCCAAACATTGCAGGGAATTGCTAATACTATTATCTATCTATCTTCTACAACCTGATGGTAAGACCTTACTGCTTAAGACATCACATGTTATGAAACATGGAGAAATCTGGGTGGAAATGAAAGCCTCATCCCGGCTGGCTAAACGCTATTCATGCTACTGGAGAAGAAAAGTGTCATCAGTTTCTCCCCTTAGAGCTGTAATAACAACCTGCCTGCAAAATATGCCCGCTGGGGCGAGAGTGGTATGAGCCGTTATAGGAGTAACCAACCACTTGTTCATTGGATTTCATGAGATGGACCCTATTCCTGATGCCATTAAAGAGGCCAAGAGCCTGAGACTAGATAGATCACAGGCCCCAAAGGAAAACTATTAATTACTATTATTCTGTTAAATGAACTTAGCAATAAAATGACTCCTAATGACATGTCACCACACTCATAGACCAGGGTATCCCTCAACCCTCATCAGAGAAGCTTCTTCTTGCAGCAGATGGTAATTAACAGACAAGCAACTGGACAATATACCAAGTGAGACTTCAGAGTGTTCAGCCCTGAATGGGATTTTTTAAAAATTGTATCTCTCCCATATAGACTCAGGGATATATGCAGATGAGGGGCTAGAAATATCGTGAGAGCCAGAGGTGGCAGGTGATTTTAAGGAAACAAATCGGACAGGGTAGATACAAACAGGAACTCACAGACACAATGAAAGCATGTTTGATATCCCAGCACAAAAAGAAATGGGCAGAGACTCCCAGCCCTAGCCAAGAAGCTATTCACAAATTGTAGCAGCTGAGAGGGGGGGAAATCGGTTTTCTTCAATGGAGTGATATTAGGCATAGCAGACATACCCCATGCTCCTTGTTGGTGTTGGTCAGCACAAATCAGATGCCACGCTTGTCGGGGATTTTTCTTTTGTTTTTATTTTTTAAGAGAGAGAACGAACATGAAATTGGTTGGGAAGAGAAGTAGGATGGCGTGAGGGATGAAAAGGAATATGATAAAAAAATAACTTGTATCAAATTCTTAAAGAATAAAAACTTTGAGCCGGGCAGTGGTGGCGCACGCCTTTAATCCCAGCGCTTGGGAGGCAGAGGTAGGTGGATTTCTGAGTTGAGGCCAGCCTGGTCTACAGAGTGAGTTCCAGGACAGCCAGTCTACTCAGAGAAACCCTGTCTCAAAAAAAAAAAAAAAAAAAAAAAAACCCAAAAAAAGAATAAAAACTTTAAAAGACGATCAGTATAAACATACTTGTAAAGGGAGAAGAAAAACTAAATATGAATAAGGAAATCGATTAATTAGCAAGAAAAATGTGATTATTATAAAATCACTATCAGAAAGCCATGTTATCTTTTGACACAAATTCTCACCCTCTGCTTGGCTAACTAGCACCTGCGAACCTGGGCGCTTATCTTTATTTGTCAATATTAGCTCTAGTGGGATGAAGGGAAAACGAGGATTGCAACTGTAAACTTTTATTAATTTGTAAAGCATCCACATATGCCTGCAAGTAAGATGTCAGTCTCATAGGCTATTGGCTAGTGGACGAAGAATTTTTTTTTAATCGCATTAGAATAATTGGGGCAATTTTTGTAGGAATTAAAGAATGTGGGAAGGGTTGATTGGTTAGGAGTTGGTCTGGAGTTTCAACCTTATGACTATACTCTATCAGGGCGGTTACTTTATCTTAACCAACAGTTTGGACCTAGAAGACTTTCGAGGTCTTTGAGGCAGGAGAGGTTCCATGTCTCCTCAGTGGCTCAGGCTCAGTGTACTCCTTATCCTAACAGGCTCTTTGACCTTTGACCTTCTTCTACCACAAACTTAGTGAGAAAGCACTGGAGGTGAGGTTCCTCTTGAGGGTCTCAGGCATATGGTTCAACCATGCATACATGAAAGCAGCGACAGCCCAAGGGTTTGGAGAACTCGGACATTTCTTTGTGAGAATATGGAGAATTAGAAGCATCTAGAAAGTCCTCCAAGGCCTTCTATGTCTGCCATGTTACTGGGGCTGCTCTTAATATATCTACCTAAAAATACATCTTTGATTTTTTTGAGGCCACTATACATATCTCCTTTTTTTTTTTTTTTAACCTTGAGAGACAAGAGTTTTCCTTACACTAAAGTAAAATGTGTTTCACATTTTATGTGCTGGCCATGGTCCAAATGAAATAATCTGGAAAATCCATTAAAGGAAGGTAGGTCTTTAAATACTGGTCCCTGTTGTTCCTTTTCTCTGGGTAAGCCTTACTACCTAAAATAATTTATTTTTTTAAGTTGATTTGAGTTTTAAAATATTAATTAATATATACTATCATTGCTTAATTTCACATTTTGTCAAATGTTCTACTATTGTCTGTCTTTACAAATGTCTGTCTTCCTCAGAAACCCTGAGTGCATATTGGGTGGTTAGAGTGATATGCCTTTCTTTCTTGGTCCAAGATAGAGTCTAAGTGTCAAATCCAGGAGCATATTAAGGGTGTCTTATCTTCAAACCATAGGAAAAATTCCACATGATTGGAATTAAATCCTGGGAAACGTCTTTTACCACCTAGCAGAGGTCTCTTCTCGTCTTAATGCTATGAATGGACTGCGATTCTTATCAGTCTTATTGTATACTGCTGTGGAGCACTTCGGCATGTAATGGTCTGGGTATTGATGAACTAATCCAGCAGCCATAAAAGTGGGGTTCATGGACTTAGCATTTTATTGTATCTTTGTATTCTAACATTCTCTCCCCCTCCTTTTCTACAGCTGTGTGGCACATTGATCCTGGCACTGGCCATATGGGTGAGAGTAAGCGAGGATGGAAAAGAGGTAAATGTCGATACACAAAGCAACTCTAGCTCTGTAATGAGAAGCAAAGACAATAATAATGACAGACAGTAAATGTCCTATAACATTTTTCTTAAATGCCTCTCTTATCGTTTGTGAGGTTACATGGGTTTATACTTCAGAAAGTCAAAATTACTTATTATGTGCCTTGCATGGAGCAGTCCTTCTGGAGAGCTGAGAGGGGTGTGCAATGGGTACAGAAGCATCCGTGTACATTAAGGGAAAGCTATTTCTCTGCCATGGGTAGAGATATAACACTACACGCTACCCAGAAATACGTTAGTCAACCCAATTGGGCTAGTCACTTGGCCAAGGGGCCAGTCCTCAGGAAGGGTGATTCACTCTAAGCCATTTTAAAAATATGGGAGGAATTATATTCTCAATGAGATAATGTATTTTGCCTTTGCAGAATCCCAGTCCTCTGTGTAGACAGTAATAGAGCACTGGCATGTAGCTGGGTTAAGCCTGCCTGCTCTTCTGAGTCCTTATCTGTACCATCCAGAGCAGTCCTGATGTGAATGTGATATCTACTCTAATGCCATCCCCAGCCTGTTTTTTTTTTTTTTTCAATATGGCTGCTTGTCTGACCTGCATGGCTGAACATGCCAACTTAAATCAAATAGCATCGCTTTCTCTCTTCCTCTTAGCCATCTTCCTCCTCCAGGAAGCTGCCAAGATTTGTAGCTCGGTTTTGCTTGTAAGCTCAAATAAAATTATCCTTGAGGTTTCTTCTGAGCTCATTCTTAAACTGTTTTATCACTGAGATTTCCCTGGTAACATGTGTCATCCCAGGTGGGGCTCTCTCCCAAATTCTAGTACCATTATTCTCAAACTAGAAACACTTCAACAAAGGGAGATGTAGGAGGGTATTTAAGTAGAATCTTGCCTCCTTCACTACTAAAGGCCAGCCTAACGGACAGCTTGGAGACACAGAACACCTTTCCTCTCCACGGAGAACAAGATCTATAGCACATCTGATTATCATGCAGCTGAGTCCAGGGTGGTTGGTCCAAAATGGAAGGAGACAAGATGTTCTCTTGACGACGAATATGACTCCAGATTTCAAGGGCAGCACAGTTTAGGGACAGTTGGCATTTACCTCATGCAACTGGAGCTTGAGGCAAGCATTTCATCCTGACTCACTCACCCTAGTGTGACTCACTCTCACTCACCCTAGTGTGACTCACTCTCACTCACCCTAGTGTGACTCACTCTCACTCACCCTAGTGTGACTCACTCTCACTCACACTAGTGTGACCCGGATACTGTTCAGCTTCTTGATCATGCAAATAGTTAACAAGACCCATGTGCTCCCATGACATACCTTTTCACCCTAGGGACAACGCTCTTACCAACATGTCCCCAGGTTTGGAAGTTCAGCTCCTAGGCACAGTTCCAGCCCCAGCCTTTAGACTCCATGGGGAGCTATTTCTATTCCATGTTCCAAATGCAGCAGGAGGAAGAAAGCACGAGGGTGGGGGTGGGTTGCTGATCCAGATTTATCCAAAATAGCGCCATGCTGGCTTCACTGCTTGATGCTCTTATCTTCACTCTCTTCTCCAGCCTCAGTTCAAAGAGCCCCCTGCTGCCTGCATTACTGTTCTCAGTTCCTGCAGAGCAGTTTGCTCAAGGTTGTGAAGGCAGGCTCTTGTGTGAATCTTCTATTGTTAGAGCTTTTCCAAAAGTTTTGCTCCAATAGTTTTCCTCTCTTAAGAAGAATTCTGATTCCTGTCAAATGTTACAATGATACTATTAAGCCAGAAGTGAGGACAAAGCTTTAAAATGACTTAAACACATTGTATCATGGTGCGACTAGATGCCCTTAGACACAGTTTAGTGGAAAGAAGTATTAAAAGCAAACTAAGCTGGTTTGTTTCCTGTTTTAAATATGGGTAGATTTCCCATAAATATACCCCCTTTCCTTTCCTCTCTTCCTCCCCCTCCTCTTTCTCTTCCCTCTTTCCCTCTCCTTCTCTAGCTCCCTCTCTTATTTACTTTCTTCTATCCCAAGAGAGTCCAGAGCATCCAGGGCAGTTAGGTATTTCCTCATGCTGTACTGTACTTGGTGAATAAACTAGGAGAGGCTGGGTGGAGCAGGTAGGCTTGCCTTCCAGTTCATCAGAATTCCATTTATTATTTATACTGATAAATGTGGCTCTAAGTTCCTGATGGCCCCATGATCTGGTGTCTGAGAGGAGGAAGAGAGCTTTGAAGGTGCATACAATCTGCCTGACTTTGAGGCTCGTAATTAAAAACAAAGACTAACCAACCATTATCTTAAGAATACTTTAGACTTTTGAAGATATGTCCACAGCCTGAATTTTATATCATTATTTGATTTGTGGTCAACATTTTCTTTCTCCCCAGTGTTTCTGTTAAGTAAACGTGGTGTTTAGTCTGTTAAGAAACAACACACATTGAATGGATTAAAAGAGAGCTGTTGTCCTTGGGAGAATGTGAGTCCACATCTGGAAGTGAAACGGAGGGGCTTAGGCAGCATCGCCAGTTACATTTAGATCTTTGTGCTGTCAGCTTCCTACCCAGAACAAAAGTCAGTCCCAGGACAACACCAACCAGCCTGTCTCACAGGAAGTCAGCCTGATTCCTGTTTATCTGCAGTGAGTGGCGAAGAGTCAACACTGAGCACAGAGCTGAATTTTATTGCTGGGAAAATAGAATGAGTCGTTTTACAAGGGCTAACAAGAGTAGAAACACATACAGGAATGGCAAGGAGGTGACATCTCTTTCTGCTAACTGCCTTGGGAGGATTTTTTTAATGGATAAACTCAATAGCTCCCAAGGCCAAAACTATGGGCACCACCCTTGTCTTAGGACATCTCTTTGAATCAAAAGAAGATCCTAGCTATCGTCCTCATCTTTCAGACTCTCTAGGCCTCCTTTAGGATCTCTCCCCTTTTCTTAAGAAACACACAGACTCTGTTTCTACGGGGCAGCTTTGGTAACGTTGCTGGGTCCCAGCTGTAACAAACACTGAGCTCAGATTTCTAGTTCATTCTTCAACAAGAATAGGCATTTGTTGGGCAGCACTTGCAACGGGGACTGCTAGTGGGGCAGCACTTGCATCTGGACTGCTAGTGGGGCAGCACGCAGCTTTCTTTCTGCCTGGTCCCTGGCAGAGGGGCGCTCACTTGGGTCAGCCTCACCACAGTCCTTACTACTACTGCCCACACAGGTGTCACCTGCACCACTTAAGCTCCCTATGAAGACTGTCCATCTATCGTCACTGTGTCTAGGCTTTCTCTCCCGAGTTCTAATAACCTTCCTAGAGTCTTCTGCCTGTTTAGATGTCATAGCACGCTCTGGTGATCATACAGAGCTACCTTCCCAAAGAGGGTTTCCTGGCACATCTGTTTTGTCTCTGACCTTGTGCTTGCTTGCTAACAACAATGATTTCTCTGGCTTTAGTAATTTCCGTGTGTGTGTGTGTGTGTGTGTGTGTGTGTGTGTAATTTGTGAAACTCTTACATTCATACAAGGTAGTTTTTATTATATTCATCCCTTACCCTAATTCTCCCTCCTGAGAAGTCTGACTCCAGTCTTAACAATGAACCAAACAAAAATCTCTCCCTCCAAATAAAAAATAAAATAAAACACAAGCAAGCTTTAAATTTGTAAATCTAAAGCATGCTGTGTATGCAAATACTTTTAAAAGTAAAGGAGGCTTTGGAAAGCATAGAACTGGCCTATTTCCTTTTTGTAAACTAAAAATGGGCCAAAAGGCTTGGATAGCTTACTTTTCTTGAGGTTACAAACTTGTTAAAGATTTGGACCCTGAGTATGAGTATGGGTATTTCTATTTAGGCTTTTGTAATTTAAGTACACTCCTTCTTAATGACCATTGAGTAAATGTCTTCTACAAGTTATAAATGGATTTTAAAAGCCTTCAAAACAGAAGGACCACAAGTGGCACCACTTACTTTTGCACTGGTTGTTAAAGGAGATTACCCATGAGTGCTCTGGTAGATGAGAAGACAGAGTCTTGAGTTTCCTTAGCCCAGTATCTAGATGTTGCAGGTAGCATAAGGACTGTATACAGCATACATATGTAACACTGGCATGCGACCTCCATCTTTAACTGTGATTGATTACTGTCAATCACATGAAGGAATGCACATGTCAATGCACGAAGGAAAATAAGTAGCCTATGGGTTTGGGGCACTCTGAGGTTGATGTATAAGAATATACTTGGGGGCTGGAGAGATGGCTCAGCAGTTAAGAGCACAGACTATTCTTCCAGAGGTCCTGAGTTCAATTCCCAGCAACCACATGGTGGCTCACAACCATCTGTAATGGGATCCGATACCCTCTTCTGGTGTGTCTGAAGACAGCGACAGTGTACTCACATACATAAAGAATATACTTGGGTTGCATGCGGAAGACCTGAATTATACCAGATGAGGAACCCACTAACTGTAAATAGTTCTAAGATATTCTTTTCAACATTCCATAATTTGACAGTCACGTAAAATTAAAGTTTCTGGGTTAAGTCCTCCTGAAAACAAGAAGACAAGTTTTGATACGGACTTGCAGGAAGTGGGCTTAGTGCATTCTTACCAAGAGGTAAGAGCATGTTTGTTAACCTGAGGCCTTTCCCAGCATGCCTTTCAGCCACTTCCTGCTTTCTGTCCTATTCTGCTCAAAGGCAAACCGCTTTGGTTTTGACCGTCACAGCTTTGCCTGTTCTTCAGCTCCATGTGAATGGATTAAGATCCAGCATTTTCTCCTCTTTTAAACACAGCTTCTTCTGCTCCACAGATTCTGAACTTCATGTTGTCACCAGCCTGGACTTGAAGAATTTGAGAATTTTTCAAGTCAAAACAATTAGGTTATCATAAAACAATGGCTTTATAATGCTACTCTAGGTATAAAATATACACTGTGTGAACCAAAGAGCCCATTCCCCCCACCCCCCAAAAGGACTGAAAGCATGTTAGAGACAA
The DNA here is from genome assembly GCA_028551405.1 of Uromys caudimaculatus. Taxonomy (NCBI): domain Eukaryota; kingdom Metazoa; phylum Chordata; class Mammalia; order Rodentia; family Muridae; genus Uromys; species Uromys caudimaculatus. Next base: position 69,003,574 of record CM052707.1, on the reverse strand, counting down.
CTTTAAAGGGCCATTACTGTTCTTCCATCCAGCATCTACTGTCTCATTTTCGGACAATTCAAGGCCGGAAACAGGACTCAGGAAGGTGGCATTTTAATAGATGTGAGCTGTGCCAGAGCAGAGATTATTTTTACTAGTTTAGGTCACAAAAGCTTCTCAGGGTCTCGGAACAGGGCCTGGCACCAGTTGGCACTCAAGGGGCATTTGGAAAATGTGTAAAATAAACATCAAGGGAAGGCATTCATACACCAGTTCTTTTCTTTTTTCTAGCTTATCATGTCTGGAGACTCTGGCACGAACCCCTTGATTGCTGTGAATATCTTGATTGCAGTTGGGGCCATCATCATGGTTCTGGGTTTCCTAGGATGCTGTGGAGCAGTGAAAGAAAGCCGCTGCATGCTTCTCTTGGTGGGCAAACGTCACCCTTCAGACCCCAAGCGTTATCTATGATCTGTCACAAGACTTGGACTTGCCAAGCCTGAAGAAACCCTAATTTATTTTAGAGAATTTGGCTATGGAAGAAATGATGGCATAGGTTTTGGGTTACGTTAGTGTACATTAAAATATTATTATGTTCTGTTTATAATAGTTAACGTTGGAAATTAATATGGCCGCAATTATTCCCTAACCAGCATTTCCCCCAAATAACCACATAGAAACCTTTTAATACTTCAAAGCCTTAGCTGGGCAGACTTTCAACTAACTCATCTAAGTTAACCCAACCTACCAACCTACCAGCCACACGGATAGCTATACTTTGCAAGCCTGTTATCAGACTGTCTCTTCCCATGTCTCCTGACAAAAGGCCTTTTCTCCTTCTCCTTCCCAGAGTTCCCTTTTCCCTTCTAGGAAGTCCACCCTCCACTTCCTGCCCAGCTAATTGGTCATCAGATTTTCATTAAAGCCAATCAGAGAATGCCTTAGGTCGGTGAGGAAGGACAGAGACAAAATTTCACATATCATAGCTAACCCATCGGCTTAAATCTGAGCTTACTCTAAACGTTAGCATCTAAAGGAAGATACAGTTTAGTGAGTCATGTCTTCACTCCTTGAGACAGTCAGTCATGCAATGTGACCATGTTTCTGTATGTCAGACACTGTGTTCAGTGATACAGAAAACCCTAAGACACACCCCACTGTGGGAAGAATCAGTGAAACCATCTTAGAGTGAGGGTGGCTGAAGAGAAGGGTGAGGCTGGGGGTGTGAGCTTTCAAGCCAGAGGTGGAAGTGAGTAATCTATCTGTGTGGGGGAGGGTGTGTTGTTGTCTCCAGGAAGAGATCCTGGGTCTTGGGTTGCTGTGTTTGAGAAATGGGAGTGTCTTGGGTGAGGCTGGAGAGGGCAGAGGCTTTTTCAGTAATGGTAGGAGATGTATTTGTGTCGGCAGCAGCCAAGTCATAAAGTATGTGCTGTGCAACAACATTGCAAGGGAGATAATCAGATTTGTCGGTGAGAATTCTCCAGAAGGGTGGATTACGCTAGAATAGCTCCTAGGCCTTCACTTTTAAACGTATACGTTAACAAGCAATGGGTGGACCTTGTAAAACTATTAGAAAATCATATTTGTTGGGTATGAATCCGAATGATCTAAACTTGCTTCTGTAATAAAATAAGGATTCTGCCTGTCTGAGAGGGATGGTGCTTAGCGATTTGCTATGAGGGAAGGCAGAGACAAGTTTAACAGGACACCAGTGTCTACATCTTCTGCTCTAGCTGTTTGAGTGAGGAGTCCTCTTTTTTCCATTTGGGAAATTTAATTACTTGAGGAACTTGTTGTCCAAACAGACTGGTATGTGGGCTGCATCCTCCAGGTAGAGGTCAGGATGTGCATGGGGCACAAGGTTCTGGTGATTTCCACGGTGAAGAACTGTTTGGAGACCAGTTTTATGCAAGTTTTCACCTTGATTTAAACAGGAATGGAGAAACAACCCTTAGATCCTCTAGGCTTGCAAACCTACTTCCCTTTACTAGGCTAGAATAGACAGTGGTCTTTCCGAGGAGATTTAATTGCGACCACTTGCCTTGATCTACTTTTGAAGCAGATGTTTGTTGGTCGTACTAGATCTGTAGCTTCAACACTGTAGTGTAATAAAGGAGACAGATTCTGGTACTCCACTTTTGAGGCGATTCTGGCTGCCAGGGGTCACATGACACTGGATATACTGTTGGAAGTTACCCACTGCTCTGAGAATAACGCATCCCCGTCTCGTCTTTCAGTTTTTTATCGGCTTGCTCCTGATTCTGCTTCTGCAAGTGGCAGCAGGTATCCTAGGGGCCGTTTTCAAATCTGAGGTACGTTCACAGATGATGTTCGACAGCTCTTACAAAAGCGCAGAGCATTGAAATCCTACACTATGACATGAATAATTTAACAATATATAGTTTTTCCTCCCAATTTTCAGTCTACCCGCATTGTGAATGAAACGCTGTATGAAAATGCCAAGCTTTTGGCAGAGACAACCAACGAGGCAAAAGAATTCCAGAAAGCCATGATTTCACTTCAGAAAGAGGTAAACAGAATGTTTGGGCCACTTGAGAATTTGAATATAATTATTCAATGTTTAATTGTAAATTTAAAAACATTATTATTATTATTATTATTATTATTATTATTATTATTTTATATGTGTGGTGTTTTGCTACGTGTATGTCTGTGCACCACATGCATTCCTAATGCCTGCAGAATCCAAAGAGGGCATTGAATTCCCAGGAACTGGAGTTACAGGTGGTAGTAAGCTGCCCTGTTGGGTGCTGAGAATCAAACCCACGTCCTTTGGAGCTATAGCCAGTGCTCTGAACCACTGAGCCATCTCTTCAGCCTAATATTTAATTTTTTAAATTGTTGTATTTTATGAAAAGAACTTGTCCATTTCGCAGATTTTGACTAACTGCTATTTCAAAATGTAATAAGAAAAAAGCATTTGGAACAGTTTCTAATCCCTTAGGATTCGAAGCAATTTAGGGCATAAATTAAGAAGGTATATGTATGACAAATTAAGCTTTTATGGGACAAACCAATAACTACGTTAATGTTTATAACCTAAAAGAGTAGTGTTGTGGAGTCTGCCTCCCTCCATTTAAAACTAACAGTGTGCTCCTTACAGCCTACGAACTAGTGTTTTAGTTTATTTTGTATTGCTATGACTAAATGCCCGAGACTAAATATTTTATACATAAACAATATTTATTATTTGTTAATTGGGGTTCTTGTTTGTTTTTTTGTCTGGTTAATTTCTTTTAGACAGGGTCTCACTGTGTAGTTCTGGCTGCAACTCACTCAGTAGACCAGGCTTGGCCTTAAACTCACATCTGCCTGCCTCTGCCTCCCGAGTGGTGAGATTAAAGGCATGTACTACCTACCACTAGCAGAAAAGAGGCTGGTTTTGCTCACAGTTCAGGAGGTTGAAGAGCTTGGAGTCATTATCAGCTCAGTTCTCTGAGGTCCTCCCAGAGGAGGGCATCACAGCAGTGGAAGTAAATATGGAAAGAGATCGCCTGAGACAATAACCAAGATTGTAGCGGGGAGAGAGATCCGGTTCTTTAGTTGTTGGTTCCTTTGAGTGTTCAGATTTTTAATTTTTTTAAACTGCATACAAAGCTACAAAGTATTAACGATCACTTGCGGTGTGGTATGTCGTGTTCATACATACCGTGTTGTGATTGCCTCCCGTCCTCCACTCCTCTCCCCACCCTCTCTCCACTCCTACCACCGCCCCCTTCCGCCCCGTTCTAGTTTCCTGTCACATCCACCGCCCCCTTCCGCCCGTTCTAGTTTCCTGTCACATCCACCGCCCCCTTCCGCCCGTTCTAGTTTCCTGTCACATCCACCGCCCCCTTCCGCCCGTTCTAGTTTCCTGTCACATGCATCCTACCACTTTCTCTATCCTTTCTTAATCCCCATGGAGCCTCTCAGAGGACACTTATGCTAGGCTCCTGTCTGCAAGCATAATGACTATCATTAATAGTGTCAGGGACTGATGCTTGCCCATGGGATGGATCTCAAGTTGGGCCTGCTATTGATTGGCCATTTCATCAGTCTCTGCTCCATCTTTGTCCCATTTCTTGTAGACAGAACACATTTTTGGGTTGAAAGTTTTGTGAGTGGGTTGGTGTCCTTATTGCTCCATTGGGCTGTGCCTGGCTACAAGATGTGGCCACTTCAGGATCCATATCACTGCTAGGAGTCTCAGCTATAGTCACCCCATGGACTCCTGGGAGCCTCCCCCATCCCAGGTCTCTGGCACATGCTAGAGATGCCTCCCGTCTCCAGACCCCCACCCCTGCCAGCTGCTGGTTCCCATTTATGCTCCTGGCCCTCTGACCCTCTCTCTTGTCTTTCCCCACACCTGATCCTGAAGTCTCCATTCCCCTCTGTCTCCCTTCTCCCACCCAGGTCCCTCCCTCCATCTGCCTTCTATGACTATTTTATTCTCCCTTCTAAGTGAGATTCAAGCATCTTCGATTGGGCCTTCCTTCTTGTTTAGCTTCTTTGCGTCTGTGGATTGCACCATGGGTATCCTAGACTGTCGGGAACCAACGTATCTGCAGCTTTCTTATTAGCCTGAGAGAAGCCATTTTTTGTAGAAGTTAGGCTTGAAGGTAGAAGTAGGCCTGAGTTTCAGGTTCCTGAGAACTAGGCTTTTGTTTAGGTTCTGTATCCTAGGAGATGGGTTCTTTCCCAGGTCAGGGTGACCCCCTTACAGTTAGGTGATCAGCAGAGCATAGATGGTTGCCTTAGCAATCTGTCCTGGTGGTTGGGAACATGTACTCCCTAGAAACTCCTCACTCCTATAGCATTGTTTAAGCCTTGGTTACTTTGTTTAAGAGTCCTTCTACATTGTTTAAGATTCTCATACTTCCTTCTCCTTGTATCCTATAAAAAGCTTGAAAATAAAGTTCATCTTTGGAGCTTGATCAGACATTGTGTCTTGCTCCCAGGTATCTCTTGTTTCCTGTCTCTTCTTTCATCCAACAGTTCCCTCCTCGGACCCTCGTTGAAGGTCCCGCAGGTCGGGAGGCACACATTAGACTTTATGGCTAATTTCGACTTATAAGTGAGTACATAGCATGCGTGAAGACATGTTATTTTTTTTTAAATTGGAGCCTCTAGCCCTTTTTCTTCATATTCTCTCTCTCCCTCCCTCCCTCCCTCCCCTCTCTCTCTTCTCTCTCCCTTCCTTCCTCCCTCCCTCTCCTCCCCTCTTCTTTCTTTCTTCCTTCCTTCCTTCCTTCCTTTCTTTCTTTCTTTCTTTCTTTCTTTCTTTCTTTCTTTCTTTCTTTCTTTCTTTCTTTCTTTCTTTCGTCTTTAAGGTAAAATCAAAACTTATGGAGGCACTAAAGACATCCAACAATCTGGTTTCTTCCTAATCGTTACTAAGTTCAGTTTCTTGAAGAAGCTGTGTCAGACCAGGTTTGTCTAGTCAAGGTCCCTTGGGCTACTCTGTCTTCCTGTCTTAAAATTATTCCACATCCTTGGGGTGCACTTCCTACACTCCGTTTCCTTTGTGAATACATGCACTTTCAAGAATGACTAAATTTTATTTTGTGAGAGGCTTCCTAGCCATACATTTAGATTTTAGAAACCTCATTGTAATAACTACATATAGTATTCACTGCAGATGTGGCTTGTTATAGAACATTAGAGGAGGGTTGGATTTTATTGGTTATCTAACCTGATTTTTCATCAGTTGAAATATTTTACATTTATCATCTAGCATTTAAATATTGAGTTGAAAGTCTACCAATTTTTGCTCTTCCCACTTGTGTATTGATCTAGTAATCATTGTGTTCTTCTTCAATTAAAAGTTCACTCTAGAATTCATCTCATTTAGTCTTAATTATTTCTGAATCTCATAGGAAAAAAAGAAGTCTCTGGATGTCTGTAAACATGGTGGCTTTTTCATTTGAAAACAGCTGTCGTTTGATTTTCAAAGTTTGTTTTTCAAGCTGAAACATCCTCAATTTCTTAGGCTATTTATCATATGGCATTGTTTCTCTGATTATTTATCAGGTTCTAGTTGGACAGATTCCAGCTTATAAAAATTCTGCTTAAAACATTTGTTTTCAAGCACAGAAATAGGATGTGAGCCTCCTGTGAGAGGCGCTGCTTCCCTAAGTTCCCCATGACTGTATCCTTTGCTTGTTGATGCCCCACCTGTAGGATTCCCATTGTAGAGCCCAGAATAATTCAAGCTGACAAAAAAAAGTATATGGTCAGCCTCAGTCTTCCCACAGGGTGGGTGCACATTGCAACTTGGTCCTCTCTAGTAAGATGTCTTGAGACTAAAGACCATAGCGATCCAATGAGATTCTGGGGCAGGCTTGAGCCACCTTTACTGCCCACTTCCTGGGATTTAAGGCCTCTGTGCCAACTATGACTTACTCACTGTACTGTATGTGGTCTGTTCTGAGGAACTCTTAGTTCCTAAGACTTAGGGCCACACTGCACCCTGAACCTGATTTTGTCTGCTCATCCATCTAGCTGTCTTTGCTTGCGTTACATGTCTTTGGGAAAGGGGTCCTGACATGTTTTGGATTACGGTGGCATGATGCAGTGGGAGGGGGTGCCTTAGCAGCCCATGCTGGGGCATCCGCACTGAGGTAGGAGTCCGGTATAAAATGAAATTTATTTGGGGGCATGAGAAGGGGGTGAGAAGGAAGGGTAGGCAGAGAAAGAGAGGGACAGAGAAGGACAGAGAGAGAAAAGAGAAAGAAGGGCTGGCCGGGAACATGTGGAGAGAAGAGGGAAGACGAGAGAGAGAGAGAGAGAGAGAGAGAGAGAGAGAGAGAGAGAGAGAGAGAACAGTCCTTTTATAGCAAGCCAAGCTCCTATCTGGCTGTTGCACAGAACCTAGAGGAAATGCTAACACGTCTTATATCAAACTCTGCTTCATCTATACACACAATACATGTGGACAGAACTTTCAGATGTTGCATGCATGGCCTTCTCTGGATTTCAGGGAATTCCCACACAAATTCCCTGTTAACCTACAATGGAACGTGGCCCCTCTGGAAACCTTGATAAGTATTTATATAAGGGTGATGTGTCATTAACTCTGGCTTTTTACATTCAACATTCACACAGCTTACAATTTGTTCAGACAAAACTTCTTCCTTAACTGCTCTATTGCAGGTCTAGAGAGTAGATATCATAACCTGCTTTATTCAGCCTTTCTATCTCCCCCCTTTATCCTTTATCCCTCTGTTGCCTCTTTAACAATAATCGGGCATGTTGTATTCCAAATCTTACATGTATGGGATTTATGTTCTATTTTATACAGCAAGTCCACATTGATTAATATTATTCAAAATAATCAGGAAGAGTAAGTGACTAGTCGTCTCACTCATGGGGACAAGGAGGCTGTTTGTAGAAAGCCTTCCTTGCTCATATTGACATTGGAACTAGCTACAATTTCAGCTCTTTCTTTATTATAAGAACATCGAGTCATGTGTTTGTGCAACTCAGTCCTTGAACAAAAGCCCAAGTCGTTACCTTTGCCTCAATTAAACTTGTTAGTTTACTTGGATCCTCCTTGCAACTTCACTGTTCTGTGGTGTCTGGCACATACTTTCCCCATTTTTGTCTAAATCACTGATAACGATATTGAAGAAACCATGTTCGCCTGAGAGCGCAGCACAGACAGTGTAACACACAGTGAAAAGAAAATTATAGTTAATGTATTTGAAAGTAGATTCTAAATGCTGAGTACTGGGTTTATCACTTCATATGGATTTTCTTGTTCTTTATCCTTGCAACAAATCTGGAGATTAGGTCCTATTATCAGCAACTGAAAATTTGACAGGATGGGCTTTAATTATGAATGATATGGCCACCTAACTACAACCATTGAATGAAAGCTCTTTGCCTATTTTTCATGGTTTTGTGTTTGCTTTTTGCTTTTTTCTCTCTCTCTTCCTTCCTTCCTTCCTTCCTTTCTTCCTTCCTTCCTTCCTTCCTTCCTTAAAATAGATTTCTCTCTTATATAATACATTCCAGAGGGAGAGTCTAAATTGGAAGTCTTCATCAAATCCTTAATCTTCATCAAATCCTCCCTTAGAGCTCAGGGAATCCTGCAGAAGAGGAGGTGGAAAGTTCGTAAGAGCCAGAGTATGGGGAACACCAGGAAAAGAAGGCCCTCTGAGTCAACTCAGCCAAGTGCATGTGTACTCACAGAAGCTAATGCAGCCAGCACAGGGCCTCCCTGGGTCTACACCAGGTCCTACGCATATATATTATAGCGATTAGCTTAGTGTTTTATGGAACGCCTGACTGTGGGAATGAGGAGTCTCTGACTCTTTTGCCTGCTCCTGGGACTCTTCTCCTCTGGTCGGGTTGCTGTGTCCAGCTTTGATATAAAAGTTTTTGCTTCATCTTATTATATATTATTTTGTTATGTTTGGTTGTTATCTCTTAGACACCTTTTCTCTCTCTCTCTCTCTCTCTTTCTCTCTCTCTCTCTCTCTCTCTCTCTCTCTCTCTCTCTCTCTTTTTAACTGAAAATAGACTCTTCTTTCATGTAATACATCCCGACCACAGTTCCCCTCCCCCACTCCCTCCCTTCAGTCCTCCTATCTCCCCACCCTCCTCCTCTCTCTCCCAGACCCCCTCCCCCTCCATTTCCTCTTCAGCGAAGAGCAGGTCTCCGAGAGACAACAACCAGACATGACAAAACAAGATACAACAAAACAAGCAAAAGTCCTGTTATCAAGGCTGGACAACGCAACCTGATAGGAGGAAAAGAGTCCCAAGAGCATGCAAGAGAGTCAGATATACACTTACTCCCACTGTTAGGAGTCCCACAAAAATGCCAAACAACAAAGCCATAACTTATATGCAGAGGGCCTGGTGCAACCCATGCAGGCTCCATGTTTGCCACTTCAGTCTCTGTGAGCCCAAATGAGCCCTGTTTAGTTCATTCATTGGGTCATGTTATTCTGGTGTCCTTGACCACCCCTCCGGCCCTCCCTCCCTGCCCCCCTTCCTTTTTTTCTCTCCTTCCCCTCTTTGGGATTCTCCAGTCTCTTAGGTGAGGGAGCTGATGGACATCTCCAATTTAGATTTTTAGATTCTTTCTCTGTATAATATCTGACTGTGAGAGTACTCACTCCCATCTTGTACTGAAAGAAGTCTCTCTGATGATAGCTAGACAATGTCTATGAGTCTAGCAGAATATTATTAAGAATCAATTTATGGATTTTTTTTGGCTATTTATGTTTGATTCTACCATAGGTCTCTTGGCCATCCAGGCTCAGCCTAGGGCATGAGCTCCCTCTTCTGATGTGGGCCTCAAGATTAGCCATACATTGGTCATTTCTCAAGACAGGTTTTCTCTATGCAGTCCTGGCAATCCTGGAATTTACTCTATTGACCAGGCTGGCCTAAAGTCCAGAGGTCCACCTGTCTATGCCGCCCAACTGCTGAGATTAAAGATATGTGCCTAGATGATTTTTTTTTTTTTTTTTTTTGAGTCTATGTCTTAAGATATAATCCTGACTGTCCTGGAACTCACCATGTAAATCAGATTGGCCGCTGACTCATAGCTCTCTGCTGATGATTCTGTTTCCTGATATGCTGGAATTAAATTCGTGCCTGAAAACGCATCGAGTATTTGTTGTTGTTGTTGTTGTTGAATACCTTTTCCTAACAGTTTCTTCATGAAGCTTTCTCTCCAGTAGATGAGTAGAAGAGGATGGAGATACTTCCTTTCTCTTCCTCATCCAATAGCGTTCTGGGCCACGCCCACTTCCTTGCGTTCACTCTGGGCCACAGCCACATCCTCCTCCCCTTCAGCGACTTTACTCCGGTGCTTTCATCTCTATGACATTTTTTTCTGAAACGTTGATGTTTTGCTTGTGCTTGCTTTCCTATTTCAAAGATCTCTGAAAATTCAGTCTTACGGAGGTCCTGAAACTCTCTGCTCTTTGAAATGTCTTTGGTGCAGAGATCATGAAAAACAATTATTTTTTTTAAATTTCAAAAATTTTGAGCAGCAAGTGTATTTCTCTAAGTTGAGATCTTGACTTTGTGTGTGTGTGTGTGTGTGTGTGTGTGTGTGTGTGAACCTAGGATACATAGATCAGACTCTCTTGTCATTAAAACTAAACGTTAAGAATTTTTTGTTTTTTTTTTAAACTTTATTTCCAATTTCTTCAAACTTTTACTGTCTTAGTCATTTTTCCTTTATTGATGTTCAGACCAAAATTAAACATTCCTTCCTTTCTAAAAGTGGATTTTATTTATTCATGTTTATTTTAGTTATGCATATGCGTGTTCTGTATGGGAAGGGGACATAGCATATGTTAGCATCAGGAGTACTGCAGAGGTGGCTCAGTGGTTAAGAACACTTGCTGCTTTCAGAGGACTGGAGGTCAGCTCTCAGCCTCCATGTCAGCTGGCTCACAACTGGCTGTATCTCCCTTAAACGCAGTTCCAACCGAATGCAGTTCCATACCCTCTCTGGCTTCTATGTGCACGTGACACACCTGTCATACCCTAGCACATGCTCATGCTTGCACATGTACACACACACACACACATACACACACTTACATATATATATATATATATATATATATATATATATATGACACAGAAATAAAAAAAATTCTATTTTAGCATAAGGCACACCTTCGTAATGACATTTAGAAGAACAACTCAATGTATGATGATGTTTGATGATGTTTCTGGTTATGTTAATGACTGAGTTTCCTTCTGCCTTTCTCTTCACAGTTGAAGTGCTGTGGCTTGAAGAGCGGAGCTGCTGACTGGGGAAGTAATTTTCCAGATGCACAAGAGTCATGTAAATGTACAGGATCTGATTGTGAGATTTATCAGAACCAAAGTGTTTATCAAACGGTGAGAATAAGATTCAAGTTGGCACAATCAATAGTTCTGATATATTCTTTTCACAATGACAGTCTCTGTAAAAACTTAAAATATAGCAAACACCAGGGGAGCTGTCATATGAAATATTTCAGTTACTCAAATTTAAAGCTAATCTTTATTAACTGTACAAGAAGATTTTAAATGAAAGTATTTTTTGTCTATAAGCTTAGCATCATTTATATCTAACTTTCATGGGTCAAAGTTAGGCCAAGTACAAGCTAACATAAAAGTTTATTTTATTCTGTCTTTGGTCACTACAATTACTGTCCTCTATTTTTTTAACTCTGGAAATTAATATTTTTACTTTAGTTTTCAAAAGTTATTCTTTTTTCTAGTTATAGTACCTTTTCCCAAGAATCCATTTAAGTAAAAATAAAGGATTTGATATTTAGGACTTTAGCTTTCAAATGTTAAATGTACTTGCTAATTTATCTATTTATTGTTGTGATTGAGACGTTGCTCTGAGTATTTGAAATCAATTTAAACGGTGAGTTTATATCTTCTATATGTTATATGCATCCAAAATGTCTGAGTTGTGGGTACCAAATTTCTATTTTTTCATGTGCTTTTTAATGAAAACTGTGTGACTACTTATTGACTACCTCTTGTAAGCCATGTATTCTTCATCACAAGGCTTTTTACACTGGGGCTGGAGAAATGGCTCAGCAGTTAAGGTTGCTCTCTCTCAGAGGACTCGATTTCAACTCCCAGTACCCACATGACAGCTCACAACTGTCTGTAACTCCAGTTCAAGGGGACCCAACACCCTCATGCAGACATACCATGCAGGCAAAACACCAAATTCACATGAAATAAAAATGATAGATAGATAGATAGATGGATGGATGGATGGATGGATGGATGGATGGATGGATAGATAGATAGATAGATAGATAGATAGATAGATAGATAGATAGAAAGACAGATAGATAGCTGATCCTTCTGCCTGGAAAGGCTTAGTAGAAACACAATTGGTATTACTGTTTAAATGTTTTCTGCTCTTCTTTAGAGACAACTCTATATCAGTTATACCTTTCTGGCATCAAAATGGTTTCAGCAAATGATTATAATCTAGTCATGAGAGATTCCCAAAAGCTACTCCAATTCATAATACATTAGTTTCTATGCTACTCAAAGGTTATTTCCAATCTAGTGTTGTTTTTATTTACCAACTGTCAGCATCATTAATAAATGAAAGAAAGTACCAAATCACAGAAGAAAAAAATCTCTCCTCCAGACTACTCACTGGGGCTAAAGAGGCTCTGCTCTGAGGTGGTACAGATATCACTCATATATACAGTAATTTACGGGAAAGAATTACAGGGGCAATATTACTGTGCCATTTCATTGTCAAAATAATAGCAATTAAATTATTTCATTCTTACCTTTTATGATCCTCTCTGATTCCCTCCTGCCTACACACTATTGCCAGGGTAGAACGGAAACCATTATCTGGTATGGATGACTGTAGTTTCCACTAGGATGATGAGGAAGTTCATAGGCTCTGTTGATATGCATCTCCACTTCCCATGGAGGACTCAGCCGAATATGATTCTCTTCAGATATATCCCGAAAAGCGCTTTATGAAATGTTGTCTCCTGGAAGTTGGTAGAGAATTCATCTGAGTATAAGCCAATGGCTGCCCTAGCACCCTATAAGGAAGGTCATCATCTCATGGACTGGTCCCACCTGCAATGTGTGACTTGGAAGTCTGGGGAAGTAGGAAGCCTGAGAAGGAGAAAAGGATAGCAGCCATGGTTCCTTTTCTTTTCTTCACTCTCTTTTGCTCTCTGTTTTTTTGGGAGCAGGAGACAGATATCTTGAATGTGAATCAATAGATGTAGAGTCTATTGATACATATATATATATATCTATATATATATATATAGAGAGAGATATAGAGATAGAGATAGAGATAGAGATAGAGATAGAGATAGAGATAGAGATAGAGATAGAGATAGAGATAGAGATAGAGATAGAGATGATATAGTGTCTTGGTCCTAACTGGCATGATAATCTCAGACGTTTGCTGCTTTGGATTGGAAGTGAATGAAGAAGTCCATTACATTAAGGGATGAAGTTTGGAAAAGACCTTTCCAGCTTTGGAGATTTATTTATTTATTTATTTATTTATTTATTTATTTATTTATTTATGTGTTTGTTTATTTATTTTACAGTTTCCAGCAAGTAGTATGATTTTGGTTGTCAGTCTTCATACACACATGAGTGTCACAGGGATGACATCGTTCATGCCATGCATATTACATTGTGCAGTGTTTTTCTATTTTTTAAAAAAGTTAACCTTGTAGTTTTCAGTTATTGAAATGTTTAGAGTTTCAATTTTTTTAAAGTTTGATTTCCAGGCTGATTTGAATACATTTCATGTCTCGAAAAACCAAAAAAAAAAAAAAAAAAAAAAAAAAAACCAACACATTTCAAAATAATGTATGAGAGAAACAACTTTGTAAACTCTTTCTTTCTTAAAGTAATATCATAAAAGCACACATAGTGGAGGCTTTGAAGATAAAAATAGAAATCATATTTATTATCAGAGGACTTGACATTCTTTGTTTTGCAGAGAAATATCTGCACTATACATAGCTGGAATCTCAACAGTACCCTTCCCTGCTGCAGGTCACAAACCCACATAATCCGTGATTATCTTTGCTTATGAAAATTATAGTTTAGAGATAAGTTGTCACAAATAGACTTATTAATTTCTTTCTAAATTTTTGCCAATTCATTTTTATTATATTTTTAATATTTAAAACCATTTTTAATTTAAATCTATTTTGATCATATTCTTCCCCTCTCCCAAGTTCTTCCAGATCCTCTCCCGTACCGTACCCTCCCAATTTTAAGTTATTTTTCAACAAACAAACAAACATCCAGTGCCAACAGCAAAACCCCCAAAGAAAGAATGTGACCCCAACGCCCCCCCCCCAAACTGTAACCAAAAAAAGCACAAAGAAAACCTGTGGGGTCCATTATGTGTTGGTCAGTGAAAGACCCCCGAGCTGGGGAGACCCTCGCTCAAGTCTCGGGATGGCGCAACCCACCTCAAGAACTCACGAAAGACTGTTCTTGCTGCAATCACAGGAGGTTTATTGGGGGACCAGTGCACTGGGGTGGAGCTCATAACCCACGCAGGGGCAGAGGAGTTCGACCCTGAGCAGCTGAAGTCAGGGGCATTTAAAGGAAAAAACCACAAAGCAAGGGGTGAGGAACAGAAAGAATTTGCGTTATGGGGAAGTACAGAATGTTCTAAGTTAGTCACAAGGCAGTTGCACAAACATTTTTGTGGTTAGCTAGTTCCTGAAACATTGTGCCTCTGGCCCTGGGGCCAGGCCAAGGTCACCCGTTTCTTAGGGGAAAGAATGCAGCCGGGTGGGGTTTGGCCAAGCAGGCAATTTTAGTCCTATTTCTGTTTCTGGCTCCAAGTGTGCTAGGGGTCTAACTTTCCTCATAAGGGGGTCAGGTCTTTCAGTCAGCTACTCCTGAACATAAGGTCTGTGCTGAAGTACTTGGTCTACCCAATGTCACTCTATTGAGTATCAGTTGACTCAGATGCTCTTTAGCACACAGAGTAAGATCGAAGGCTAGGGGTAGAAGAAATAGTTCAATTCCTCTTCGTTGACCTTTGTACCAATATGAAATGACAACCAGAAGAGTAGAAAACTTAATATGAGATCAAAATTTCACTAAAAGCAATGTTTTCTTTTTCTTTTCTTTTCTTTTTTCTTTTTTAACAGACTTGTCTTTCTTCGATAAAAGATCTGATTGAAAAGAACATTATTATCGTCATTGGAATTGCCTTTGGACTGGCCATTATCGAGGTACAGTATAACAGTGCGATCACCTCTGCATGCATTTGTAATAATTGTAACATTGTAACATGCAGGTCCGGCGTGGTCTGTGTGGGGACAGAATGACATGGTTCCTGCCCCTGGGACAGGGCCAGTGGGCATGGGCCTTCAGGAGTGTAAATGGCTGCGGTGGGCAATAAGGCTTGTTTGCATAATGCTGCACATATTTTCATGTTCCTCTTTTGAGGAAGGTCCTCCCTGCTAATGACTCCAAGATAATCTGAGACAGCATGAGTCTGAGAGGCAAAGGTGTGGCTCATGTCTCAGCAATAAGGTAAATGTTGGAACCGTCAGGACGGCCCTTAAGGCTGTGGAAAAGAACTAAAACCAGGGGTCCAAAAATATATAATTTCTCAACTCGACAAAATATAAGGGTGCAATATGAATTATGAAGGGTTTCACAAATCTGAAGAGACAAAAGCAGCTGCTCTGTGAGCCAGCTTGTCAGAAAGATGCAAATGCAGATACAAATGCAGGCAGATTCCTGAGTTCAAGGTCAGCCTGGACTGAGTTAATTTAGGTCCAGGTGTGGTCAAAATGGTAATTTCAGGACCGGGTCCCACCCAGCTAGTTTACTGTCTCTGCTTTGCAGAAAGACAGGCAGATCTTTGAATTTATTTACAGTGTTAAAAAGAAAATGTGTGTCTCCTAAGAATTGTGGGGCTGGGGCCACAGGATGCAGATTCCTAGGATAACCAAAAGGGAATCTGGAATAAGGGCTTTTGTTCTGCATGAGATGAAAGTGATAGCAGTTCTTTAAAATTTTACTTTAGGGAGAGCTGAGCTCTCTGGAGATCTCTGGAGAGAGAAAACAGCACCTCAAGAAAGTTTTCCTAGCAGGATTTCTGATTTGGTGGGAAAATCCATGGAGAGCAAACACATCTCTTTTAGAATTTTTTCCTTAGTCAGAAATCCCAAGAATTACTTAGAGAGCTGACGAAGCTCTTTCCGAATGTTTCCCAGCAGCTCTCCAGAGAAGGCTGTCTCAAGAGTGAACACTCTTTTAGAATTTTTTCTGGCTTCCTGGTTTTTATCAGAGAAGAGAACCCAAGAAATATTTTTTAATTTTTTCTAACAGGATTTCTGACTTGGTCAGAAGATCCAAGAATTTTTTATAGCAGCTTTTCTGACTTTGGTCAGAAAACCCATGAGCTATTCAGAAAGCTTTTAGAATTTTCACTAGCAGAGAGAGCAGAAAGCTATGTCTCAACCAGAGAGGTTTTAGACGAGCAAGAAAAAGCTGTCCAGAGCAGAGCAGAACACACACACACACACACACACACACACAGAGCAGTCTGGAAAACCATCTTAGCAGAACCTAAACTACCAGTTTGGACCCACGATTTGACTTCGAGTCATTTGTTTTGCTGCTCCCAAAGACCCTCTCTCAGGAACCTGAACCTAGCCGAGGTTCATCCTTGGCAGTAGCATATGCTCATGATGAACCGAAGGAAAGTGTCTAAAAAGCACAAGGTATACACTGCCCAGGGCACAGCAGCTCTCTGAATTATTCTTGAGTCTGGAATAGGTAGGATTATATTCTTATAAACCAAGAAGGGCTGAGGCTGCTATTTCTAAAAGTCTTCTTGCTTTGAGAAAAAATATCTATGCAAGTCCTAGTTGTCGGAATTTCCTTTGCATCAAAACTAGTATAAGTGTTAAATGTTCCTGAAGTGAGCTCAGCAGGAAGCAGGAATCCTAAGCAAAGAAACAACCCCCACTATTGTTCATTTCTAGCCATGACCTTGAAACAGGAAATACAAAAGCATGAAGAAATGCTTTTCCTCTAATTCATTCTAGAGAAATCTGAGAATTTCTAAACATCTTTAGTCATTTCCGCACATTTTCCCGGCTTAGGTACTCTAAGCAGACTTGGAGAGGTCTCGAGGAAAGCTCTGGGTGAGGCTGGTATATCACTCCATCAATTCAATTATTGATGCTGACAAATATATTCTCCATCGGATTCTTATATTGATGGACTTCTTGGCATCTCTTTTTACGACCTGAAGAAGGGCTTTTATATGGCCTCCAGATATTTGCCAAGAAGATGAAATAAAACATTTTCAAAGGAGCATTTATGGAATTATCTCAGATCTTGAGAAATGGAGATATCAAATGAGTCGGAGTCACTCCTGAGTCTATGTCAATACAGTAGCAAGAATTCGAACACCATGTGGAATCTCCCTGCTAATCTCCACTGAGTGAGGTTTGCTCCCTTCTCACGGAATGCTGAGCACTGGTTGCTTTGGGCACTTTAGCAGATTGCAGATTCCCGTCATCACATCACCACTTGGTAGGAATTTCTCTTGAGAGGAAAGCGATATAACGTTCTAAGTGGTTCCTACTGGCGCTTCTCAGCCAAGTATCAGGAAAAAAAAAAAAAAAAAAAAAAAAAAAACTAGGTACTACTAGCATCCAAAAGAAATTACTTTCTCATAGCCCAAATTAAAAATCCTGCATTGGTAGAGCATGGGTTTCTTTGAATCTGATAGAAAGTCAAAGTCACAAGTTACTCTGCATTAGGCCTATTTCTCTAGATTCTGACATCTGTTTTGTGTCCTTTGTTCCTTTACTTTGTATTCGGGCTTCATGATAATTTAGAAATAAGACACCATGGCTACAAAGGTGAGGAATATACTCATGGTCGTATAAATATATGGCACACACGCAAGTGCTTTGACGGAGTTGAACTTAAATCATGCCCAAGAATACAGCTGAGTGGTGAGCATGAGGTTAGTAAGTTCAGAGACCTGGGCTTAATCACCAAGAACTAGGATTGGGAGAGCAGGCCTTAAATGAAGTTAGGTATTATATTTCATGCTAGAGTCAAATTTAGAGAGATGACTATGACAGAATACAGCTTTTAAGAGGTTTGTTGGAGCTGAGCCATAAGTAACCAGGACATGATTGATTGGAAAGATTGGTGGCTTGTGTATCGTAGTCTAAGTTATTGCCGGGGATCTTAACAGAGCGAGTGGGAAACACAGTTGCAAGAGGAGCAGCACATATCAATATTTTATGGATTGGATATACTCTTTGTATTTGTTACACACTTAGGAGTGTTTTTAATTCTCCTGTATGTCTTTCTAGTGAAATAGCTGAATAAAAATGCTATACGCAGTAGTTGACCACTATGGAGGTTGTGTGCTTCTGCTGTAATGTTTAGCCTTCAGTGAGAGTGTTAAAGTCTGATGCCTGGACTATCTGTGATATGGAGAAGAGCTGACAGAAAGAATTGTTGGATAATTTCCTTGTTTGGTTTCCCAATCTAAAGTCTGTCTTCCCTCTAGAGTTTAATGTAAAAGAAAAATATTTAGTGCCCGATTCCAGAGAGACCTTTGCAAATGGTCCTCTGGTATCCAATCAGTAGAAACCTGGCCCCAGTTAGACTTTGATCTTAGAATCATTAGGCGAGCCTCTTAGCACTTATGTTCTCTGCTTCCAGTGTCAAGGAAACGCAAAGATGCAGAGAAAGAAAAGATCTTTTCATAAACAATTTTCAGGACCTAGAATCAATTTCCCACAGACCTAATGCAGAAGGTCTATGCAGACATCTTCTCAGAAAAAAAAAAATCATGTTTCATATTTAGACCTTAGGTAGAAGCTTTGTTAAGGCTGTAGCTGAGGGTTTCCTCTCAGAGTGCACACTAGAAACTCAGAGAAGATGCTCATACTTGATTCTGAGGAAAAAAAAATCATCTGTGGATGTTTAGAATCCTTATCTCGAGTTAAATACGCAGAGTATGATTCTTATTAACAAGCGGTGAGCATTTTTCGGTTTTACAATCACTAAATAAAAATTATCAAATGACCATTATCCATCACTTAATAGGACGAAGGGTTACCTCACAGGAACAAAGCCATTCAGAGAAACAGTCATTTTACCACTTTTGGAAAAAAGCTTCAGCATGTGGGAGTCTGTGCATAAACACACTTAGCAGCAAATTTGTTAAGTCTTAGTATACACATCATAAAATGGTTAATTTCTCTTCTGTTTTTCTGAACATAAATGTTCTTACCCAATATAAAGAAATTAGTGATAAAAGGCTGAAATAACCAACCATGTGAGAGTGTTTCAGTCAGCTCTTCAATCTAAGACCTGCCTAGCTCAAGGAGCGCTAGGCATCCACCTCAAGGCAGTAAAGACTGTAGATGCCAGAGCGTTTTCTTTAGTTCTAGTTTCCCAGCGATAAGGTTTGGGATAAAGGCAAAACGATTAAATTAACTTTTGAGCCCTGCTTCTCAGAACATCCTGAATGAAAGAGAAGGCTGTAGAGAACTGCTATCTGTTGCTCTTTTTTCTTTTAAGACAGGAAAAAGTTGACAACAGCTGTCATTTGAATTATGCTTCTAGGAGGGTGTTAGAGAGAGAGTCAGCACAGTAGGAGCCATTAAGATGACTCAGCAAATGTCCCCTCTCTCTCTCTCTCTCTCTCTCTCTCTCCTCAGCAAATGCCATCTCTCTCTCCCCCAGCCTCCTTTCAAAGTAGACAGAGAAGGGCTACAATTTTCATCTAACTACAGACAGGTCATTTCTATCATTTCTACATCAAAACCAAAGCATTTGAAGTCACCAACTACAGAGCCAGTTATAGCGGGTTCTGGGGGGCCTTACTCTTGGAAGAACTAATGAAATGGAATTCGTTCCCTAGATTTTCAGTTGTGTTTTGTGACTTCAAAAGAAAATTCCAGGGTTAAGCTGTTACCCATAGTTTACAAGTGCATTATTTTTTCGTTTTCCAAAAGTTTACTTATTTTTTACTTCTAAGCATTGCCTAAAACTTTAGTAGAAGAAATTTTAGACTCCTTGATTTCTGTGCAGATGATCCAAACCAGATGACCATGGTCTTTCAACGGAATCAATTAAGTATATTTATTTCCTGCAGGCTGTTGGTACCCAGAGCTCAGAGGGAAATGCTTACAGAAAGATATGTGTATACCACAAGAGAAGACTATCCTGAAGTAGTAGCTGATACTGCACAATTAAGTAGGGCCATTGGAGATTGACTGGAAAAACCTGACACACTTACACACACACACACACACACACACACACAGAGAGATTGAGAGAGACAGAGAGATAGATAGGTAGATAGATAGATAGATAGATAGATAGATAGATAGATAGATAGATAGATAGATAGATAGACAGACAGACAGACAAGGAGAGAGAAGGGGGAGAGACACCTCAGTCTTTGATATTTGATATTATTTTCCCATTCAGAAGACAGCTTTCATTTTCCATGTTCTTCTTTAGTGTCCACATTAATCTTGTGCTTTATTTCTAGATTCTTGGTTTGGTGTTTTCTATGGTGCTATACTGCCAGATTGGAAGCAAATGAATCTGCGGATCTACCTTGTCATCGTAGACACCATTTGAATTTTTACTTTGGCTTTGTAACTTTAAATACTGGAGTATTGTAAATATCAGGAGCAAATGTCTTATTGAAGTGTCTCACTTAGGCAGACTACGGGCATCTTCACATGTAATCAGCATATTTAACTGTGAAGGGCGTAATAAAAATGGTTGTGTATTTTTTTTCTCACAATAAAACGTGTTTGTGTTGATGCTTTTTTGGTGTCCAGCCATTGTGTCCTTGTAGCTCTGTGCTTCTAGTGATGCTTACCTGGAGCTTCCCAGTTGAATAACTATGTTTCTAAGTGACAAGATCACAAACTCTAGGGCAGCAAATCTGAGATTTTTTTTCAAAACACAGCTCTGTTTCATCAGGTATACCAACGGCTGATGATGAGATTGTCTAAAGTTGAAATACTTAAGGATGGTCCAGCTGTGTAAATCACCATATTATAAAAAATCCTTTTTACCTTTGCTTTAGATGTACTTTATGCACCAAAAAAAAAGAAAAAAAAAGAAAAAAGAAAGTGCCTGTATTCTAGAGACCCCCTGGTACCTTTCAGAATCTCCCTATGGGACACAGCAGTTAAAACTACATTTTCTTTCTAGTTTGTGGAAGTATGTTTTTAATTTTACATTCTACTGAAATACAATGTGCAGCAAAATTAAGAACCCATGAGTGGTGAGTGTGGAACTCGGGTTGCTCATGTGCTCGTGTAAGCGCTGCCCAAGGAAGATAGTGTTAGCACATCACAGCGCTCTCTAATGCCACCTCCCAACTCTGTTAGTCAAAGCAGGGTATTTGCATTTGTATCTCTTTGCAAATCTATTCACTGAGGTCTGTAGGAGCCTGTAGTCCAAGATGCTGTGAGTATTTGCACCTTGGACATTGCAAACCACATGTTTCTATTTTGCCTGGTTAGAGAAACATGTTATCAGTTCACTGTATTTTTAAAATAGTAACAATTGGTCTGACTCCCGTGACCATAGATCATTTTTCCTGTTCTTAAACTTCCCCTAAGTAGACTAAGAAGCTGCATTCTGGCTTTCTTTCTCAGCTCTTTGTCTACGGGATCGATATTGTGGCATGTGTGTGTGGCTTATTCTCATGGCGACGTGATATTTCACTGTGTATGGATGTCCTGCAAGGCAGTGACTCATTCTTTTGCCGATGGGCATTTGGTTGTAATATTACAATAAATTTGATATAAATGTTCTTGTGTGTGTGTGTGTGTGTGTGTGTGTGTGTGTGTATACATGGAGGTGTGGAACTGATTTGTATGCATGTATTAATAGATTTTGTCAGGACGTTTTCTAAAGTAGCTGTGACTATTTACTCTCATACTAGAAAAGTATGATAAACTCATTCCCTCCTCTGAGCATGGGGAGAACCACGGAAGACAGTCATTGTTAAGTTGCTCAAAGTGTCAGGCGACAAGCAGTAAATTTGGAACATCCTTGCAAGGTGGGACACCCCTAATCTATGTTCCCCCATTAATGATAAAAGTAGTAGTTCTGTGGAAATGTGTCATCTGCCAAGAACTCTGTAATAGACTCTGCATTTATTGTCTCACTTCTTCCCGTACATCCCTATGAAATAGACGCCACAATTATGCCCATTTTCCAGGCGAGACCATGAAGGCTTAGAGAAGTTAGGCAATGTGCCCATGACTCAAATGGTTAGTGATTGCCGGAAGTCAGACTCAAACCTTGACCGAAGTCCAAAGTTCATCAAGGTGACTTCCTGATAAGATATCAGCCTATGAATTTGCCATCTTCTTATAATTGCTGTTTTGTTCATACCTGTTGGGTACTGAAATTCTTTGAGGATATTGCTTCTTGCTTGTGTCTATAACCTTACTACATAGTGGTTAGCATAGAACTGGCAGGCAGGGCGTTAAAGCTAAGAGTTGTAGATTTACTGAGTGTTTTCTCAGTCTCTAAACATATTCTAAACACTTTACACAGACCCACCCTCTGATGCTGTTACTATCACTGGATGGGCTTTTAATCCCAGAAAGCATGGCCTACTAATTTAAGGCCACACAGGAAGTAAGTAAGGGAATTCTGACTGGTTCCAAAATGACTCAGAACCTTTATTTCTTACGTCATAGTATCTAAAGTAGTTGTATTCTCATACAAGATAAAGACGGTCAACTCATTCCCTTCTGAGCATGAGAGAAACCAAGTAAGACAATCACTTAAAAAACAAACCAAAACACTCTACAACAACAACAACAAAAACCAACTTACAATGTTTTTGAAGAAAACAAGTATTAAAGTTTCTTTTGGATAATTTGGGGCACATGGTAGAATATTGTCTTGGTGATATAAAGACCTTTGTTAGTCAGGCTTGGTATGAAAACAGAAGCCCTCCAGCCCCTTCAAACTATAAAGGCATAGTACAAGAAACAGATGAATACACCAGGCGCCGTGTGCTGTCATAACAAAATACTATTGAAGGAGTGGCTTAAAAGGCAGAATTCCTCAGAGTTCTGAAAGCTGAAAAACATAAGACCAAGGTGCTGGTCGGTTCAGTTCTTGGCCAGGACTCTTTTTTGCATTGCAAACAATTCCTTCTTGCTGTAACCTCATGTTGGGAAGGGGGATTTAAAAAAACAAACAAACAAACAAAAAAAAACAAGTGGAGAGCCTGTGGTCTGGTATGATTTTCCTAGAGGACAATGATGCTATCAGATCAAAGTTCTACCCTAGGACCATATTTAACATGAATTATTTCCTATTCAAATACTTCCATAATGGGAATTAGGGCGTTAGAATACTGAATATATCAAGTCTCTGCCAGATTAGGCACATTTGGAGATTTTGATGCACCAGGGTGGGAGGATACTCAGTGGGGTCCCACCCTCCCAAACGAGAATGGGAGTGGAGCTGAGGGGAGGGTCTCAGTGAAGGGGGACTGGGAGGGGGGATAGTGCTTAGGACGTAAAGTAATTAGTTAATTAAAAACACGGAATGTAGGGGGACATAACTCATTCTGTTGCAATTAGTGACATAGGTGGTGGGAGAATTATTCAGTCCCATGGAAATGAGAGGTAAATCAGAGATTAGCATCAGGAGGCACTGCTAACATACGTAGGAGCAAAGGATGATGTGAGATATCACTGAGATCCAGGGATGTGTGGTAGAAGATGGAGTTGAGAGAGGGACCACAGGCCGAGGAAGGATTTGACTACCGGATGAAGAGCCATGGAGGTCGTGCGGCAGCTTGTCATCACTTCTTCCGTTCCATCAGCTCCAGTATTTTGCCATTCCCCCAATGGCTGGATCCACTTACGAGCAAGACTAGAAGAGAGCCTGGGAGCACAGCACCCACTCATGAAAAGCGTAGCGGGGAGTGGGGAAAAACCCAACTGAAGGAGAAAACAGAAAGGAAAACATCCTCATCGCAATGGCAGACTTTGAGAAAAGGATAACGATGCTCAGCTTTTTGAGAAATGGGCATAAACATGGTGAAAATAATAACGAAGAAATGTTAGAATCTGTATGAGAAACTGTGCAGCTTCTCACCTTTTCCCCCTCTTGGCTAAAGTGTTTGATATATAA
>CM052707.1:68911476-68979801 GCA_028551405.1 Uromys caudimaculatus | reverse complement strand
CCCCCCCCCCCCCCCCCGGATATTTGTCAAGGTCTGGAAAAGGTTTTTGGTTATCAGCATGGAGAGTGGAGGAGGGTGTTACTGGCATCTGGCGGGCAGAGGCTAGTTAGACTACCACACAGTACGGTGCAAGCAAGCTTGGCTGGCAGCTAAAACTATCAAGTCCAGAATGTCTGTCGTGGCTGTGCAGCGTGGAGAGAGCCTGACTGGAGAGCCATCTGTGAACAATAACAGCAACAGCAGTGCTAGAGCCTTATCTGGAGACAACCTCCTGAGGCCGCTATAAGGAACCTAGAGTTTGACAACTTTGTGACCTCCATAAGCCACTTGAATGTCCTCTTCTTTAAGTGACAAATTTTATCACGAAGATATTAACATTTCCAGACATTCCTCTGTGTGTATCAGCTGCTGAAATGTGTCCAGACTTCTGCTTTGAATGTTTTTAAAATGTTTATTTTCTTAGGATAATTTGCTTGCTTTTAAAATTTGTTTTGGTTCTGAATGGGATTATAAAGGAAGCTTTTCCTTCCTTGAATGATGTTGAATTCTGATTTAAAAATAAATCCATCTTTACTTCATGGCTCTGAGATCAAACCAGAATATTTCAAAATAGATGAAATTTCATTAATCATTGAAGAATCATAGCAAGAACAAAATGAAAAATATTTCCCCATTAAACTGTTCATTCAACTAAAATGAAAATGTTTCTCCAATTCATAGATGTATAGGCATTCCTTTTTTAAATTATGTTTAAGATTATACATGGCACTGATTTGGATACATGAAATTCAAATTAATACTTAGACATGTTTCTCAAATCTGCTTACTTCTGGGTCTCTCTTCATTATTGCCCTATTTTCTTTTCATGATCTCTCCTGAAGTAAAATCATTGGAACAATCCCCTCTTAAAATCCTTTATTATTCATTTATGCGTGTGTACGTCTATATGTGCTTACTATTCACTTATGTGTATGTGTGTCTCCATTTGGGTGAGTCAGCGCCTACTGAGGATGAACACTGGCCCTAGGTTCCCTGGCGCTGGATTATGGGCAGTTGTGAGCTGCCCAATATGAGTGCTGGGAACTGAACCCTGGTCCTCTGCAAGAGCAGCGAGCACTTGTAACTACTGAGCCATCTCTCCAGCTTATGTGTAATAATCTTTCAACAGTGTTTTCCATATTTATTTTACTTCCTTCTGGCCTTTGGTGGCACTGGAGTGACCTGTCTAGAATACAAATGTTACTATGCCGTCATGTGCTCAAGTTCTAAGATATGTTGATGGTCTTCTATACCTTATAAAGCTCTTCGTTCAGGCCAAGCCTGTGTTCCCCACTCTTCTCTAGGTTCTTTTCCATGTGTACCTCCCAAGCTCTCATCTCTGCCTGTCTACCACACTGTTAATGACCTTCACATCATTTAGTTGGGTTCCTTTAAGGTCTAGCTGGAGTCTCACCTTTTATATAGTGAATTTTTGGGTCCAAAAAAGACTCAAGTTCAATTTTCCATTTAAATACCTAAGTCCTAATATATCTTAGCTACTTTTTTGTCTTTTTTATTATTTGATTTTGATGACTCTTGGGGTGCTTAATTAAATTTATATAACAGATCCTACCATGATAACTAGAATACATTAACAGTTCCATCGGTAAATACAGTTATTATTGTCACCTGGTCCATCTGAAAGAAGATAGCTGTGCTTACCTTAAAGATAGATTGGAGAGTTTACTTACAATACTGTGTGTGTAAATATATATATAAAACAAAGTAATTGATACATACGATATAAATAACTAATATTTATATTACTAATTATATACAACTAATATATATATATACACATATATAATATTCTTTCAAAGAATTCTAGCTCATTCCAACCTCACAACAACTCTTTTACGAAAGCTATTCTTAGTGTTCAGAGGAGAAAATTGAAATGCAGGGAAGTTAAGCAAATCATTCAAATTTCCTGGAGTCAAGATGCAAACTCAGGTACCCTGGTTCCATGTTATATTATTAAGTCCCAATTCATATCCTGGAAAAAAAGCTGAGTTTAAGAATCTTCCTGGAGAGGCCACATTGCCAGGGATATTGTGTGAACATGTGGTTATGTTGACGGAGGCCACAATCCAGTGGAGTGTCTTCCCCTCTCCTCAACCCTCTACTCCCCGTGTCCCATCCGGCACTTACTGTATACACTTGTGTCTGAGGCCACATCATTTACCTGAGGAGACTACTTGGAAAACAGAAATATATTCATTCTTACCCATATGTTCTACCCAGTTATAGCTTGGCAAGTAGTAGATGTTTGCTCAAACAATATCTTTTGAATAAATAAGAAGAAATAAACCTTACATTTAAAAAACATTAAAAATGGCCACGCCCATGTCCCTTACAACCGATTTATTTGCCTCCAAGAAGAAGGTGAGAATGTACTGCTCCTTTCCATGAGAGGAGCTCGTTAGTTACCTCTTCCATCTCCTTCCTCTGTTACAAGGGATGGCGACTACAAGCTACAGAATCTGGAAGCAGATTCCCTAAGGTTCCCATCCTCTAGCCGCTGAGTGATGCTGGACATGTTCGTGTTCCTGTGACTCATCCAAGAACTGAGAATGAAGAGAGGTCTCTACAGAGCTGTGATATTAACTAAGGTAACACACAATTTGTTCAGCACGTACAGAATGATTAGCTCTTAATAAGTGTCAGTATCTATAATATCATGATTATACAAGTTATTACAATTAAATTATCTTTAAAAACATGTTCATCAATTTTTTTGTTTTCACTATGAAGCTCCTTTAGACTTCAAAGCAAGTATAGGGCCATCAACAACTTCATCTTCAAAGCCGTGTAATTTGAAATGGATTTTGACAATAACTTCTCTAGAAAAGGATAAATCTTTTGCTCAGAATCTCATTCCAAGGCTGCCTTCCAGATAGTGTGCTAAGTAGTGGAACCTAATAGAGCAGAGACAGGGGGCCAGGACCTGAACCTCAGTGAGGGAATGAAAAGGATAGGACCTGGCCATCATCCTGATATTTAACAGCATGTGTCAGGATGAGCAGAGAGAGAGCATGGTCCAAGATGTTGGCAAGCTAAAACCTAAATAAGTCACGTCTGCTTAATACAGTCTGAGCATCAGTCGCAGCAAAGCCAAGAGCAATAACCAGCTGAGTGGAATACAGCACCACACCTGGCTCACAGGATCTCCAAGAGTAATTTGTGACACTATTTCAAGTGATTCCAACAGAACATGTTGTTCTCCGAAGAAATTGTGATTTTTGGAACACAGGTTAGTGTTCTTGGCAAAGATGAAGATGAGAACCATTGGGAATGCCGTAAACAATCGAGAAAGTATTAATTAGTTCATAAACAAAAGGCATAATAATCGACAACTGAAGTTTTTAGTTAAAAAAGAAAACACTTTAGTACAGAAGTGGGAAGGTAACACATAGTAAGCCAAACAAATACTCTGAAATAAAATAAAGTATCAAATGTGCATAATGATGGATAATGAGCATGTGACCAGTGCTTGCTAAATAAGGGCAAGGTTCTCATGGGCCTAAAAGCTGGCACTGTGGTCCATAAATTGGGCCTGGGCTGGCTCTGTGTGATGCTAGCTAAGTCTCCAATACTCCCCTGTTTCTTTTATTAAATCTTAGGTAATTATCCCTCAGTGGCTCAAAAATCTCCACATTGGAAAGTGTTTTCAAATGATCCAAAGATCTTACAAATCCTTCGATAGAAGAAACAAGTTTCTGAGAGAAAAGCCAACTTTCTTTTCTGGGACACATCCAACCATAAAAATAGATTTAAAAATATCTTAGAAATACTGTATGTTAGAGAAATATAAAGCAGGACTTTTATTTTCCTTACTGACTAGCTTACTCTCACAAGTAAGGATCTTTATGATCAAATGATCCTGATGTAGCTGGTTAAAGAATGATGAATGTTATATCCAGTTGAAGCAAACAAAGGAAAGATATGCATGATTAATGAGACCCCAAGATCAGCAAAGGAAAATGGCTATTTAAATCTCTCTTCCTTCAGGTTCATAGATTACATTTAAATATTGGGTTACTTGCTTTTATGGGGTAAAATATTGATAAGTTCTCGATGCAACTTATTTATTCATCCTATAAAAATGAAAGGGCCAGGAGATAGGGACAGGAAGGTACGTATCTAGAGTAGATATCCGCTCATTGTCAGCCTCAACCCTAGGCAGTCTACAGGAAATGTCTCAATGTCCGGGTCTGCCCCTTGAGATTTTGAAGTAACTAACAGGGAGAGTTGTTAAGTTTCAAACTCAGGACAAGCAGCTGCAGTGTCTATTTAGTGCTTCAAAACAGACATGGATTCCAGGTTCTCCCAGCGCCCCTTAGCTTCTACCTATTACAGGATCCGGCCTGCATATCCTGCCTTTTACCCTGAACTCTCCAGCCCAGGGGCTGGGCTGCTTTTCCCCAGAGGCTCATCCCTAGATAATCCAGACATTTTGGTTGGTTACCTGCATCTTGTTTGCTGCTTTTGTGACCTTTGGCCTCCTGGGTGCTGTGGTTCCCATCTCTCCTTCTCTCCCTCTCTCCACATGGTTCAGGGTCAGGACCACTCTGGGCTCATCCAGATGTGTCTGCCTCTGGCTATGCTCTCTCATCTATCCATAAAAACCGGCTCCTTTATCCTACCTAGACACAGTCCTTTCCTCCCCTTCCCCCCTCCCCTCCCCTCCTCTCCCTCCCTTCCCCATTTCTCCTTCCCCCCTCCTCCCCTCCCCCTTCCCCTCCCCTCTCCTCCCCTTCCCTTCTCCCCCCCCCTCCCCTCCCCTTTATATTTCTTTTTTTATTCAACAGTGCGCAGTGGAGTCTGAGAACTGCTCATTTCAGGGACCCCATGCAAACTAGAAAAGGTTTTCTGCTCATCAGATATTTGCTTCTGCTGTTTCGTTCTGTACGGTCTTTCAAGGTCCTATTTGTGAAGGACCTGTGTTCCACCTACGAGAACACAATTAACTTGAAACACACCCACCAGTTCTTGCATATTTTCTTACCCTTGAGCCTGTTTAAAAACCTCGCAGATTCCAGGGCTTCCTCCCTGTCCTAACTTCAGACTGGAATTCAGGGCAGCTGACTGAGTGATTCTTTGCAACACAGACGATATAAAGCTATGGTTTTCCAGCATCAAACGGTCGTCTTGCCCTGATCTACCTTGCATTGTTCTGGCTGATGCGGAAAGATTGTTTTCTGTCTTCAACTTGAATCTGCTCAGATGTGCCTGTGGAAGAAAGCGTGGCAGCCTACAGTGTAAGGTCTTCAATGTTTCTCTTAGGATGGTAAAGTGGTACTCATGGTTCCTGAGGTTTGAATTCCATCTCTTTACCATCCATTCCCTGCACCCCGGTCCTGCCTCCTTCATAACATTTGAAGCCTGCACAACACAAAGGCGCTTTGTAGGAAGCCACCTGCCGTGGCTTGGGTAACTGTTCCCCCTGTGGCCCATATGTTAAAAACCTAGTCTCCAGCTTGTGGGAGGTAGTAGGACCTTTAAGAAGAGGGGCCTCATGGGAGATGATACATAGTCAAAGGGGACTGTAATGTGCCAATGTCTTTCTTTCTCTCTCACTCTCTACCATGAAGGAATCAGGTTCAATTATCTCAATATTTCTCAAATTATTTTTCAATATTCAAAACAATAATCTCGAAATCCTAACTTGATCTACCTTGCCACAGGCCCTAAAGCCAGACCATGGAAACTGTGAGCAAGAATAAGTCTTCCACTTTTGTGAGTAGATTATTTTAAGTATTTTGTTACAGTACCAGAAGGCTAACTTACTGCTATCACTATAGGTGATCGCAAAACAGTCTTTTGTCTGTGGATAAAAACAGCTACAAACAGCATTCAGTTTGTCAAAGTCAAATGTAGGATTTTGGGTAATGGGTAGAAATCCTCTTGACATAATATACAATTTTACCAACCAACAAAGGAGCCATGCAGGCCATATGAAATGAATATAATCCGAGACCTGTGTTTTTGGCCGACAATTTCTGTTTATTTCTCAATATTCAAAACATATCTGCCAGATCTTGCCATGAGGCAAATATTCTAAGAGATATGATGGCCGCCAAGTGGAAAAGGAGGAACTAAACCCAGCAAGCATGGGTAAATGATCAGCTCTGACCGTCTTGGGGATGTTACCATCCATGGGGGAGGGGTGGTACTGGGTAGGACAGTGCTAAAGGGGGCTCACTGCTGAGAGCCTTAGGGAGCAAAAATAGAAGTCCCTGGGCTAAGGAGCTCCTGGTTAGGGAAGGAAACACTATTTTAATAGTGTTTATCAGAAGAAATATTTATAAAGAACTACACTTTTAATTTCTAATGGAAGTATACTATATATTAAGAAAATAATGACTTTAAATCATGGCTTTTCAAACAGGATCTCCGATTGTCCTAGCACTTGCAAGAAAGCTCTGTTGGCTAAACCCACTTTAACCTGTGTAGAATGAAAAGCATGGAAATTAGGTAAAATCAATGCATTGAAGGAATATTCTACTATTCTTTTTTAAAAGGTTTAACTTCTCAGTGGAAGGAATTGCTTAAAGGAATGCTTCCATTTTTGTTTGTTTGTTTTGTTGGTTTCAAGACAAGGTTCCCCTGGGTAGCCCTGGCTGTCCTCACTCTCTAGACCAGGCTAGCCTCAAACTCAGAGACCCATGTACTTCTACCTGGCTCATGCTGGGATTAAAGACATGTGCCACCACCACCCAGCAGGAACTATTTCTAAAAGAATGGAAAGGAGAAAGATCAAGATAAGAGAATACGATTAAAAAAATTATTAAGGAAAAAAAATCAAGAAATTAAGTTAACCTTTCAAATATATATAAGTTTACTTTTTTTATTTTGTGTATATGAGTGACTTTGTGGGTATTTGCAGGCAAATGTGGGTGCTTGTGAAGGGCAGAAGCATTGGATTCCATTAGAGCTGGCATTAGCGACAGCTGTGTCACCTGACATGGGAGCTACATTTCAAAATCAAGTCTTTTGAAAGAGCAGTACCCCCTCTTAACTGCTGAGCCATAACAACAGTCCTAAATAGATTTTGTTTTTGTAAATAAAAAAAATAAATAAATAACAAAATTATAAGCTTGCAGTCAGGACAAAAGAGAGAAAAACCATTTGTAATGTCCTAATATATGGACTGAGGAGGACAGCGTTACTGATCCCCCAGCTACTAAAAGAACAAATAAGAAGATATTATTGAACTTTGCGGAAAACGTTTGACAACCCAATTTAAGAAAATAAATTCCTTTCAAATCATAGCTTCTCATATTTACGAAAAAAAAAGGAAATAGAACTATAACTATTGAAATTAATAAAAATTAATTAGTTTAATGGATATAATATCAATAAAAATGACTTTATGTGTCAACTCCACACAAGTTGGAAATGGGTAAAAATTTCCATAGCAAGATCAAAATAATTATACATCTGCAATTACATTAACGAACTATGTGAAAGACTTCAGTGAAATTACGATATATTTTGGGATGAATTATGAGAAGTAGAGAGGTAGAGAGACAGAGAGACTTGCTATACATCCCTTGATTTTACTAAAAAAATCGGGGTGTCCATTCATTTTAAATTGTTTCGTACATTCATAGGGAACCCTGAAAGGCTCCGCATATTTTGTAAAAAAAAAAAAATCCAGTGAACTAATTCTAAAATTCTGGTGAAATTTCCATGTCTAGAAGAGCCAAAGCAATGCTTTACGGTAAAAGAAGCTGTAACGTAGTGCCGAAATAGCACAATTCAGACAGAGTGTACCGGAACGGGAAGAGACAAGCAGCCTCATGACATAGAATCGAGGCCAGAAGCATATCCATTTATATGAGGTCACCTTGTTCACAGGGCTATTCCAACCGCAGCTCAGTGAACAGATGGTGTCAGGAGATGGAAACCGCACTGTAAAGTGAACAGGGAATTCAATATAAACCTCTGTGCACAGAGTGAAATGTTACTAGGCACTAAAAGAGGAAACAGAACCCTAGGGTGTAGCAAGTGCAGAAACCAGCTGGCTCGGGGATCAAAGAGAAAACAGGGAAAGTGAGAGAAAAGGCTTCAGGGGCCAAGGTTGAGTTGGGGCTGCAGTTATGATCTTGGAAGAGGAGGTCTGTCGTACAGGGTCCTAGGTCCAGGGAGAAAACTGCTTAGGTGCCACTCACAGAAATCCATCGCAGAAGACCCTGGCCTGGCCGGGGTAGGGGCAAGGACTGGGGTGGGGTCGAGGTCGGGGCAGGGGTGGGAGGGGGAGGAGGGAGCGAAGTTGAGGAGGGCAGGAACAGGGACTGGGGCAGGGGCAGGGGCAGGGGCTGGAGCTGGGGAAGGGGCAGAGGCATGAATCAAACAAGTAATCAGGGGAGAAGCAAGACCTTTGTCTCCATCACTTAAATCTCTTCCTAGCATCCTTATTTGTGGAATCTAAGAGTAAGCCAGCCAACACAGTAGAAAAAAATACAAAGTCCCCAACATAGCCGGAGAAAGCTGGAGGGTGCGGGGCCAGAGCTGAAAAATCAATAACGTAGTGTGGGTATATATATTCTTTCCAATAAATGGCAGAACATTTTTCAAGTTCTTAAAAAATAAACTTTAACCGCTGCTTCAAATCACATATAAAAATTAATTCAAGATGGACCATAGACCTAGATGTAAGAAATTAAACTTCTAAAAGACAATAGGATATCTTAATCACTTTGGGATAAAGATTTTCTTAACTAGATAGAAGAGTATTAATTGGTAAGAAGTAATTGGTTAACTACTAAAAGTGTGAAAAGACACATGATAGACCAGGAAAAATATTTTTAAAACATATAAATGATGGAAGAAAAGTAATTGAATTACAAACATGATAAAATAAGAGATTTTATAGTTGTTGATCTATAGGCAGTTTATGACATGGATACTGTCAGTCTTTGGTTCAGTTAGAGCTCAAGTCATAGGACCTATAGATAAAGTCTGGTATAGATAATACCTTCAAATCATTAAGAAGAGTGGAGCATATTTTCAAAATGGGAAATTCTTAAAATACAGTTGTCAGGGAATCTATAAAAAGCATAAAGACATTATTAATCACCGTAGAGCTACAAGTCACGGTGAGCTAGGCTGACTTACAACTCGGTTGATTTCACTGACTGCTTAGGAAAGGGTTGGTGAGCCTGTGGCATGACAAAAGCTCTTATACTTAAGGATCTGTCAACTAAGACAGTCACCGTGGACAACTGATGCGCTAAGAACAAAAGCTAAATGTTAGAAATTAGTGCTTTTTATAGGAATGCTTACAGTAACTTTATATGTAAATGGATAAGCCCAGTATGATGGTACAATCCCAGATTTTGCAAGGTTATGGCTAGACCTTGTAGAAAAACCAACCAACCAACCAAACAAACAGGGAAGCAAGTATTTTGTTCTGACAATAAGAGAGAGGTCTTGAGGTCACCGCATAAATCAGAAAGCCCTGCCCATCACAGCCTCAAGAGTCTCAAGATGCACTGTCCAAACAATGCTACCCAGGAAACTGTCTCCAAACCCACTTCCCCGTGTCCGCCGCCGAGGGACACAGACTCTGCGTCTGTGGTACCAGAGGGTCCACCAGTTAATTGCTCAGGCTGGTGGAACCCTCCCTTGCCATTTTCCATATGAGTATGATTTTGCTGGCATCTACTATATAAGAGTTATAAAGCCGTAGAAGCTTCCCCAAAGGACTTGAGAGGAAACTCTGGGAGGTGAGGCAGGGCTGGGGTCTCTGCGGGCAGCCTCTGAGAAAGCTATGGATGAATGATATGAAAACAGTGGTATTTAGCCATCAGTAAAGCTGAGTTTCACATTTAGAAG
This sequence comes from Uromys caudimaculatus, assembly GCA_028551405.1. Taxonomy (NCBI): domain Eukaryota; kingdom Metazoa; phylum Chordata; class Mammalia; order Rodentia; family Muridae; genus Uromys; species Uromys caudimaculatus. The sequence continues at coordinate 68,969,922 of CM052707.1, read as the reverse complement.
TAACCAACCGTTAAAATCTGTTAGGAAGCTGATACCGAATAGAGAATACTGTAATTTGGCAGGGAATAATTTTGCTCATCAAGGTCATCTTGGATTGATTTTTTTCAACCTTGGATCATTTCAATCAACCTAAATCTCCTAAAATGGGCACTAAACTGAGATTTTTGTAATCTAAATTTTATTTTTATTTTTTGAAGAATTTAATAAAATTATTTAACCAGTAGAGTACAGGAGAGCTTTTGGTTTTAAGGCCACTAGCAAATCTTGTTGCCCACAAATAGTGCATAATAAATAATACTGAAGTTTGTCTCTATACAATCAAAGACTCAAAGAAATTAAGGGGTGACAGTGCACAGGCATCGAATGTATAATTTTGAAATTCTACAACACAGTTTAGAAACTTTCAACCTGGAGCGAAAATGCATTTTGTAGGATTCCTATTTTAACTTGGGAAAGTCATATTTGGTACCAGGACAGAATCAAATTTCTAGTGATTTTGTAGTATTAAGATTTGGTGAAATTTGCAGAAAAACTTGCAGACTTTAGATATGAATATTTTCCATGGAAATAATATGTTATTATATTAATATATAAAATATAATATTATACATAACATAATATACAATAATATATGATATATAATATACAATATAATATATAATGAAAATATAATCTATACATAATATAATATATATTAATTATATAGAATATGTATCAATAATACACATTATATATAATGTATCATATATAATATATAATTATAATATAATATATAATATATTATATATAAATAATATATTTATTTACATACAATATATTATATATTAGTATTTATATATTTATATTATATATTATATGCATAACATATTATATAACATTGTTATATTTATAAATATTACATATAATATATAATATATTATACATCACATATCATATTATATATTATATCATATATATTATATATCATATTATATAACATATTATATATTAGCATATAAAATATGATTATATATCATGTATTATATATACTGTATATCGTATATACAGTATGTATTATATATGCTGTATATCCAATATACTGTATATATCCTACATGCAGTATATATAATATATGCTATATTATTATGCTATATATAATATATGCTATATTTAAATATACATTTTAACTAAATATAATTTATTTCAAGAAATCAACTGATTTCAAATTTGTTGACGCTGAAACTCAACTTTAAACAAAGTTCAGAATAATGTACTTCAAAAGTAGAAGGTGAGGCCAGGGGGGCAATGGCTCAGTTGATTTATTTCTGTGCAAGAAAGAGAAACGTATTTCAATCCCAGGGCAGGTTAAAGCCGGGCATGACAGCGCCTGCTGCTAATCCAGCACTGGGGAGGCAGAGCTGCGATGATCCTTTGGGTCTTCTCCTCAGTCAGTCTAGATAAAACTGAGAGCTTTGAGGAAGCCACTGACATAAGGAAGGCTCTGGACTACGTATGCAAACACATATACAGGAGATGGATAGGTACGTGCACACTCACACATTCAGTGAATAAAGTAAAAGTAGTATAATTAAATTAAATTCCTAAGGGAAACATCACAAATAATACTGTTAGCTAGAGGCATCACTAGAAGGTATATTAAAATACACAACTATATACATAAAGAACTGCTATGTCTGTTTCCTTAGTGATTATGTCTTGATTATGTCTTAGTGATTATGTCATTACTTCATTCAGCAGTTTTTTTTAGAACTCTCCATTAATAAGTGCCTTCAACATATTCATAATTACTATTTTGGAGGTCTTGTCCTGTGCTTTAGCTAAGTTGCTTTTCTTGGGGCCTCTTGCAAGAGGGTTTCTGGCTTCCAGTGGAGGCATATCATCTTGGCTGCTGATGTTTGTGGTTTTGTTCTGGGATCTAGGCATCTGGAGTTAGGATATCTGAAGTGTTTCTTGGTATCAATATCTGTTCTCTCTCTTTATGTTCCGTTCTTTTAGTTGCTGTTGTCCACTCTGGATCCTAGGCAAGTGTGGCAGCTTTTTGAGATGTGCAGTGTGTAAAATACATCCATCTGGATGTGCAGCAAAGGAGCTTGGTGTTTCCATTTTGGATTTGGGAAGGACCACCTTCCTTGAGTGCTCATGAGATGGCTTAGCAGGTAAAGGCACTTACTATTAAGCTTGGTGACCTGAGTGGGTTTAATCCCCAGGACTCACATAATAGAAAAAAGAACTGACAACTGTAAATTTTCTTCTGATTTTAGCATGACTGCAGTGGTATACTGGTACGAGTCTACATATACATGCACGCACACAAACACAGAAACACACACAAATAAATGTACATAGAGATATTCACAGGAAAAAACCATCCCATACCCTTGCTAAAGGTGAACTCAGAAGAAGCCAAAGGTTGAGCAACAATCTCTAGACAAAATAGCCGCAGAACATGAGAAGAATAATGGGGAAAAATGAAAAATTAAAACACTTAAGAAGTTCAAAGACATAAGACATTCCTATTGACAAGTGCAGCCCCTGCAAACTACTGATGACATCATCAGAGAATTAGAGTATTAGAGAAAGACACCCTTAGGAAGCAGGTTAGCCTATCGGAGTACAAGCAGAAGTGATTGCTTTCTAATATAAGAACCTAAGGTGAGAGAAACAAGCCAGCTGTAGACAACTTGTGTTTAAGGGAGTTGAGACGGTAAGTTACATAAGCTGAGAAGGTAACTGCTGTTAACCTAATAAGAAAGGGAGACATGGGGAAATACTGACCAATGGCTACCAAGTTAGAATTAAGGTTAAGAAGTTCTGGTAGGCTATTGTTCATGGTCCATCACGCATTCTCAAAACACATCCACAAAGACACTGGCTCTACACTCTCTCCACCCCAGCTTCCTCAAGGTCCCCTGGCCTTGTGTGTGGGAGTTGTTGATAATAACATGAATGGAATACAGACACCAGAAAGGCCATCTCACTGATAACCAAGGGCAGAGGGGGGCAGAAAACCTTGATTCGTTACAGTGTCCCGTGGATTTTATTCCTTCCTCTGGTTAGCATTCATCAAGCTATTCTTCAGTCTCCCTGGGAATGTAGCACTCATCTTTTTCTGCCTTGCACTTTGTCTTCTTCATCTGTATCCATCTTGTTATTCCTGACCTCGTTTCTTCCCTACGCCTTCTCTCCTGTCCCAGCAACAACAACGACAACATCCAAAAGTCCTATAATAAATACTAAGGAATTCCCCCTTTTCTTTTAAGTGCATACATTAAGTGCTTTCTAAACTTTATATAGTTATATAATTACCCCAATATATGAAGAATTCCTATATAAAATTGTCCACCTAATTTATCTATATATGTACAGATGGATGTGGGGCTTGAAAGCAGAAAGGTGACTGTACATGTGGAAGGAGCCTAAAGGGAGAGAGGAGGTGGGAACAAGAGAAGGTAAGAGACAGACACAAGAGGGAAGGCAGAAGGAGATGCTATTTGGCAGAGGGAGGAGGGGGGGAGAGGAAGGGGAGGGGGGAAGGGGCCAGCAGGAAGGAAAGGAAGAGTAGGGGTGACTGAGAATACAATGCAATGACATGTATGAGTGAAGATGTAGCATTTTCTTGGTAAATGAACCAACAAATAAATTAATACATACATCCGTAAACTTGTGCATGTAAGCTGTACCAGAAGTTACAGCCTTAGAAGATGGCTTTCCTTGGAGGTTTCATACTCTCGCTCTGGTTTCTAAACAGAATTTAGCTGCTACCTCACCGAGCAATTATCTTTCCAACATAGTAACTTTCTGACTGTTCAGAATTATTTATAAAGCCAGGTTACAGGTCAAGTAAAACCTTCCACAAACTAACCCCACCACGGTTCATTTATTAGCATTGTGCAGAACGCTGACTCTTTGAAAGGGGATAAAAGGCTCAGGAAATAAGAATAACTCCATTTATTCCCTTCGTAATCTTATCAATGGGTGGCGTCAGATGAAAGGAAGGCTAATATTTTTAAGAATTGAAACATTATGCTCTGACTCACACAAGGAAATCATCTCAGACATAATTGCGAACTCAGAGATATCTTCTCTCTGCGTGTTTTACCTTTCCTTGTAACAGTTTTCCCGATGCCCTCCGCCTCACTATAGACCACACCCCCCTCTTCCTACCCCGTAGACACACAGCTGGGCCTGAAACGTGTTTCCATCCTGTGAGTCCTTTGCTTTTAGTTGATTATTATTATTTTTTAAATTAAGAATTAAGAAATGAAACAGAAGACCTTACAAAAAGAAATGAATACTTGATTAATTACGATCAGTGGTGGTTGGAATGAGAGTGGTTCCCATTGGCTCATAGATTTGAATACTTGGTCCCTAATTGATAGAGCTATTTGGGAAGGATGAGGAGGTTTAGCCCTGTTGGAGGTGTAGCCACTGGGGTGGGCACTGAGGTTTCAAAAGCCCATGCCATTCCCAATTTGCTCGTTCCTCTCTCTCTCTCTCTCTCCCTCCCTCCCTCCTTCCCTCCCTCCCTCTCCCCTCTCCACTCTCCCCCTCTCCCTCTCCCCTTTTCCCCTCTCCCCCTCCCCTCCTCACCTTCTCCCCTCTCCCCCCTCCCCCTTTCCCCCCTCTTCTCTCCTCCCCCTCCCCTCTCCCCTTCCTCACTCTCTCTCTCTGCCTTGTGGTTGTTCTTTCAACCTGTAAGCTAATGCTCTATCACCATGCCTGCCTGCTGCTATGCTCCCTGCCATGATGGTTCACGGGCTCTCCTACACTCTGGAACTGAACCAAGCCCTAAATGAAACACTTTCTTTTATAAGTTGCCTTGGTCATGGCATGTTGTCATGGCAATAGACAAGATTCAAACAAATAGGTTTCTGGTTTTTTGTCCCATGGTGGGGTAGAGGGATGTATTTGGTGGCAGGACGTCTTTTCCACATTGCTAAATCACGTTATCTTCCTACCTAGCTCATCAGAAGAGAAACCATAACTTATTGACTAAAAGACACAATAAATAAATATAAATACATGCATAGTCACTGCACAGGCAACTATAATTAGATTTTAGGGACATCTTGTTCATTATAATAAAATAATGAATTTGATTATGATTAAAAGAGTGAAGATTAAAAGAGTGGCTGAAATCTTGGTTTTATAATCACAATAGAAAAAATAATTTATTTTAAAATACATTACATTTAAATTACTTTAAAGGTTATAGTGGAGTGAATATTTGTTTCCAAATGTAAAAAACATGATGGTATTGTGATTTTAAAAAAGCATATAATCTTAATAAAAGTTGGCAAAGGAAAGACACTAGGCTACCAGTGCGTAATTGGAACACAACTTACTTGCTTTTGATATTGATGTGGCACAATTGGTTTCTCAGTAATTGTCGAGAGGGAATAGAGGTCTGTTGATTGGATTGGGTCCATTGTTGTCCTGTCTTTATGTGTCCTGTGAGCTAAAAATTCTTTGTATGTTTTAAATGGCTGGCAGAAGAACAAAGAAAAACAATTATTTGTGACACATGACATTGTTCGGAATTCACATTTCAAACCCCGAATGGAAAGTCTTATTGGAACACCCATAGCCCAGTGCTTGTGAATTCTCTACAGCTGCTTTTGTGTTACAATGGCAGAGCCAATAGACCATTTGTCCTAAAATGAAGGAAGCAATCACTTCTTGGTCCTTGACAGAAAAGCTCAGTACAGGTCATAAGTTTAATAAAATAAACTAGAGTAAAACCCACCAAATTTGAAGGATTCTTTCTGAAGGTGTGCCTCAGTCAAGCAAAACTTGTTTCTATAAGGCTCCAGAACAATCGATTTCAGCTCTCAACAGCTCATACTGGATCGAGAGCAATCGATTACAGCTCTCAGCCTCTCAAATTGGCTCCAGAGCAATCGATTTCAGCTCTCAGCATCTCAATCTGGATCCAGAGCAATCGATCTCAACTCTCAAGCTTCTCAACTGAATCAACATGCATGGTTTCATGACAGTTTTCAGAAACAAAATTCACAGTGCTAACTTCTTTTTTCAGATCTGACTTATTAAAATCTTATCCTCGTTTAATAAATGGCCCTCACATTCTTTTCATTGCTTCATTAATGACCTAAAAGCCCAAGCAACAGGCAACTGAAAGAAATTAACTGGTGCTACCCTTGAGTTGTGGGTAGTCAGGCAGAAAAAGCAGGTATACTAACAATTGTTAATAATTTGATAGTATATTTGTCCTAATATATTTCAAAATACATCTATATAAGTGTTTTCTCTCTCAAATTTGTCTTTCTCTTGGGTTTAAAATTATGTAACTCATGGTCACATGCCACCTACTTGCTTTAAGTCTAGAGCTTGTTGCCCTTGTCATATCAAAAGTCCTGTATGAGTTTCTGGGTCCTTCTATTCCCAGTTCCTGTCAAATAGTTTGCTTTCCTAATGTTTGCCCTTGGAATTTTTAATTTCCCCACACGCTCTTCGGATTCTAAGTCCCTGACTGTCTTTTCTACTGCTTTTCCTGTCTTGGGCTGATTTCTCAGCTGAGTGCAAAGAAGATTTAAATCATGGTGTGCTTCAGGTATCAATTGTTTATAGACTCTGGGTTATGGGATGGGACTCTGTGTCTGCTTCTCTGATTGGCTGAGAGCAGGGCTTTGGTCCTAAGCTAGTGCTGAAAGGGAAAGCTAGGTTTCCTGGTTGAACCACTAGGGCAAAGACAAGCCATTTTACAGTGGTGCAGATCAGTTTGTGCCTTCTAAGTCAAAACTCTGACTTCTTAGTGAAATGAGCCACTTTTCTCCCAAAAACGCGTCTCCCATAAACGCGTTTGAGTTGGGTTCTTTCACATAAAACAGAAAGGATTCAGGTACTATAGACCTCACAAAAAAGCTGACAGTTAACTGTGTGAGGAGGAACAAGTGTTTGGTTCAATAGCAAAGCTGATGAAAAAGTGACTTTCTTGTAGACGAGAGAACAGTTGATAGATTTCCTTTCCCGGTCAACAAAATTTCACGAACTTTTTAAAATCCCCTCCTAGAAAAATCTACAGTACCCTTGACTTTAAAATGTCTCCCAAATGTTTATTACAGAAAAAAACAAAGCAGATAAAATTTGATCAATTAGACTGACAGCTTTGAGGGAAGCCATTATTACTGAGAATGTATCTGTCATCTTTGTTTTTTAAAAATCAGAAGTCTTCTGAGTATTTTGTAGGAATCGGCTAGAAAGGTTACTTTACATCCTTTTTTTCCTTAAAATAGGACATTTGCAAGTATTTGGCTCTTAAAAACTTGACAAAAGGGAATTTTCATACATGGAACTCTCATGTTGTATCTCAATTATAACAATTTTATGTAAAAAAGAAACAAAGAGAAACATCCTGTGAAACAAAACTAAGGCCTAATTGAACTTTCAAATGTCTATACTGTCGTCTTCTGTCGCCTTGGCTGTGTTGATTCCTTCACGCAGCATCGGACCCCAGTTTGGTGTTGAAGAAGAACATTGCATGAGTCAGTTTCCCTGTGAGTCTATTAGAGAAAAGTCAATTGTGCACAAATTAATGTGTAATTGTGGGCACTGACAAGTGCCATCGGATGGGGAAGGGACAAACTTAAGGGAGGCTGCCTCAGTGGAACACGGTGCAGACAGACGAAAACACTACCATTCACTATCAATCCCAGGGAATCTTATTGGATAATTTAGTGCAGCAATTCTCAACCTATGGGTTGCAACCTCCTTGGAGGTCAATCGACCCCTTCACAGGGGTCACAGATCAGATATCCTGCACACCAGACACCTACATTACAATTCATAACAGCAGAAAACTTACAGTTACGAAGTAGCAAGAAATAATTTTATGGTTGGGGGTCACCACAACATGAGGGACTGTTTTAAAGGGTCACAGCATCAGGAAGGTTGAGAACCGCTGAGTTAGCCACTGGCGTTATGCCTACAAACACAAGTAGACTAGTTAACAGTAATGTCAGTAAGTTGGAGTATATGACTTTTTTTCTGAAAGAAATACGATAGAATTTAATGAAACTTTTCAACAGAGTTCACCTCATCTCAGATGATTTTCCATTTATCTTTATAGTTGTCCTCTAAAAGAAAATCAGTTACTTTGCTAAGAAAATTAGTTCCAGGGACAAAATACATAATAGGAAAAAAAATTCCTGTAGTCAAGAAAGCTTAGAAGCTATTGTGGTTCCTGATCATAATGACCATGTTATTTTCCTGCTTGTATCTCAGAGGCATCACCTCACAAAAGCCTTTGTTTAACATTGACTGGCTAAAATGAATGAACCAGCGGACCCAGAAGAAGCGTGCTCAATACAAATGATGCGTTGCACGGATTTCTGCCTGTAGGGTCTTCTCTCACACTTCTGGCTATGATTTCGCCAGTTTTTTCCTTGTACCACATTTCTGAATAGCCTTTGCGGCAGGAAAAACAATTGAAACGATGCAACAGAGGGTTCTATCAAAGCGGGGTGTGTGCTGTTGTATTTTGTAGTTCCTGCTTCTCCTCAGCTTCACAGCAGCTACTGCTTACTCTCAGTTGAAATCCGGCTACCAATGTGACACCAACTGAGGTCTTTAGTTCATCTGTCATAGTTGATCCTATGGCTTTGTGACTCACCCATAAATCTAACCTTGAGGAGAAATGCTTGCTTTAAAACTTATGACAAAAACATAGAGGTTTTTTTTTTTTTTTTTTTTTTTTTTTTTTTTTTGGTTATCACTTGAACAGGACTTGCAATCAGAGACCAAAGATTTTTCACAAGTTGTGGTTGTTACCAACCTTTTGACAGCCCATAGTAGAGTGGGAATTACTACACAGTACATATTTATTTCAGCTGGGAAGACAAAGTAGATTCTTTTCTTTATGTTTTTAAAGGAATGTCAAAGGTAGGAAGCAGTCAGTTCATGCTTGATTGAACGGAGGAAGTCCTACACATCTCCTCGGAACACGAGGGGTCAGTCAGTTGTCTGAAACATGGCCTGAGGAATCCCGACTTTGTAAAATCAGCAAGTATACCACTCCTCTGGTCCCAGACAAAGGTAATGATAAAGCCAGTTCTCAAAAGTTTCCACTCTCTCATCCCAAACTTGGTTCGTGATATCCATGTACTGATTTAATACTCCAGAGAGCAGGAAAAATAATCTTTGTAAAATAAGGTTATGTCATGCTTAATTGAACCCTTACCCCATGACTTTCTAGTTCGCTTATAATAAAATCTATAGTAGGGTTGGAGATACTCCTCAATAGTATAGTACTTTCTTTTTCTTTCTTTTTTCTTTCTTTCTTTCTTTCTTTCTTTCTTTCTTTCTTTTCTTTTTTTTTTTTTTTTTTTTTTTTTTTCGAGACAGGGTTTCTCTGTGTAGCCCTGGCTGTCCTGGAACTCACTCTGTAGACCAGGCTGGCCTCGAACTCAGAAATCCGCCTGCCTTTGCCTCCCAAGTGCTGGGATTAAAGGCATGCCCCACCACTGCCCGGCAGTATAGTACTTTCTTTCTTGACATATGTAAGGCCCTGAGTTTGATCCTCATAGACCAAAAAGTAAGTAAATAAGCAATCTGAACTCTTTACATTTCTGCACGTGCGATGGGACCCCTTACACCATACAACATTGTCAGCATGACTTTAATAACTATTTTCCAGCTGCTCTGGCTTTTTTTTTTTTTTTTCTGAATCTCTGGTAGAAAAATCCCAGGATGTAGTTTGCACTCTGTGTGTTAAATGACTGAGGAAATGTCTCTGAACAGCCGCTACCAAACTTGCTTGCACATTTGAACCATGTGGTGATGCGAGCATCAGAGCATAAGTAAGCATCAGAGACACACCTGTGTAGTTGCTGATTTAGTTTCTGCCACAATGACATTGCTCTGCTCTCCCTTTCAGGTGCACCTAACGACACAGTGACTTGGAGGAAAACACAGTTGTTAATAAGTTATCAAAGAGCTATGGTCCACCTTCTAGACCCTCAGCATCATGCGCTGTCACTAGCATACCACTGATGGCTTCTCAAGAAGTCACACTCCCGTTAGTGATGGAAGACCTTGGCGGCTACTAACAGTTAGGACAACATGAAAGTCTGATTTAATTTTGTTCCTTTTGTGTTCATAAACACCACAGCAATACCTGGACATTTCAAACATGGTGCCTGAATGGCTGTCTGAGTCTCTTTTGTAGACCGTGCTTTGCTGATTAAAAATACCCAGGAAACAGCCAAAGGTATCATCATCATGTTGGCTAGGTGACCACTGCAAACAAAGCCCGGCACCCAGGCAGATCTGGAGTTCAAAGCTTATTTAGTCTGGGAACACTTATTAAAGAAAATGTCATTTGTGTTCAGAATAATAACTTGTAAATCTTCCAGAGCCATTTTTCACCTAATCGGATTCGTCCTTACAGAGGAAATGCTGGAGAAAATCTGGAAATTTTGGCCTGCTATGTGTATGCAGAGACCAGATGGCCACCAGGTACAGAGCTGGTTTTTATAGTGGGGTACACTAAATGAAAATGACAAGTCTTTTTAGGATGACAATAAATTTTCTAGCAGGCCTGTGTGAGAGATGTTTAAGGCTGGAAGATAAAGGTCTTGGATCCCATTGTCCTTAATATAGAAGGAGGTTAAACGCAGCCAGGTGGACTGTTATTTTCATCGTGAGCAGGGTTGTCATCTAAATCTGTGAACATTAAAAGGAAGATAGTTGCATTACCTCACAGCCTACAGCGGGAGCACACCCATGTGCTGGTGTACGTATGGGAGTCCTTTTGAAGGTGGGATGCTGAAGTCTCAGTTAGAGAGGACCAAGGCTCAGAAGAGTCTTTTAACTATTGGAAAGGGGAAACAGCTTCTCTTCTGTGGGGGAGTGTTCAGTGAAGAGGATCTCTCTCCTCTCCTTATAGATTCAAGAGCTAGCTCTCTCCAGGGCTGCCAGGCCTCAATCTCAACTCCAAAGACTCAGAAGCTTTTAGAGGTGGTTTTTTTTTCCCCATAGTTAATTTGAAGGGAAAACATGTCCCGGATTGATGGAAGCTATTAATAAGCTTTATGCGTATTCCTCTACATGTGAACTATAATCTGACACTAACTCTAAGAATCTACATGCATATCCGAATGTGTATGCATGCACAATTAACACACATATGTGGATGGATGCATACTCTATACAGACATGTACAAATTAATAGACAAATTTAAACCCTCCCAACAGATGGTGCCTGGAGTGTAATAGAAACTCTTTTAATTATACCCAAGGTATGGCAGTAACTCTGACTGTCTTCAGGAAACTGAGTCTGACAAAGGAAAGTAGGACAGCTTTCGCATATGATTTGATTCTTAACTCACAAACAGAAAATGTCATCATGTTGCTGTGGTCAGAGGGGTCTTTTCTAGAAAACTTCTAGTAAAAGTGAGTTTAACATGATTTTGTTCTTTTAAAATTGTTGTTATTCTTTTTGCACCCCAAGCCAAACTCTGAGGGATGATTAAGATAAGATTTTTGTAAACATCACAGAGATAAAACGGATTGGCCAATCGGGGTCAGTTGGATGGGGTTTGAGCTGGACTTGGGTAATTATTCTGGGCTGATACATACCAGATTTATCTGAACTAGATTTATAAGTTCTTTCTATCTGAAGTGGTCAAGTTGAAAAAAAGCGAAGTTGATTACTTTGACTTTGCCCATTTGAAGGTAGGAAATTTTGTATGCCTGAACACAGCGAGGTATATTTTCAGCAGGATGCAGGCCTATGGAAAAAACAAAAACTAAAGTCACACATACACACGACTACATGAATGGAGGGTATTTGTTTTTCAAATTATTTTTAAAATTTAGCATATCAAATCATGATGACATTTTGATATAACTTTTGTTCTTATTCATTCTCCTGCCTCACTGCCCTTCTTCGTCTCCTGTCCTCTGCTTTCTTCTCCACAAGAGCTTCCACCTGCCTTTCTGGGCAAGCATCCCGTTACCCCCTTCCCTCCAGGCCTTCTTTCGATCACTTCTTCCCCTCTCAAGGTCTTCTCTCTGGTTTCAAGATGCACAAACAACCCACCCCCACCATGAAAAGAATACAGTGTTCAAAAGAAGAACCATAAATGACCAGGAAGTATCTGAAGTGTGTTTGACAATTTTAACTTCAGGGACATGTAAATGGGGACTGGTTTCGAGCCCCGACCTCATAGCCTTCAGAACGGCCTCAGAGAAGGACGCAAACACAGATGCAGCTGGAGATGCAGGGAAGGAAGGGAAGAGCTGTATTCCCTGCTTATGGGAGGACAAAGTGTTGCAACCACGGTAGAAATCAAGGTAGATGCTCCCCCAAAGCTAAAATAAAACTAACATCGGATCCAGCTGTGGCACTCCTGGCTTTACACATGAGAGTGTACATGAGAGAGACACTTGCTCATCTGTGTCTATTGTTGCACTGGTCCCAGTGGTTAAGAGCCGAGTGCAGGATCTGATTGCACTGATTTCAGCTATAATCTCTGAGACATTAATTTGGACATTTTCTAATTGTGGCTTATTACTTCTCTGCGTTCTTGGCATTGATCACCGTGGCTGCAATTTCCCAAGGATCTTCACAGGTAATGGGATTTTTCTGGGATAGCAAGCACACATGATAAAGGTTGTATGGGATTTTATTTTCATGTGGCCTGTGTTAAATGCAGTAATCTTACAAGCAACACAGACATGGTTTCTTTGGGTATACCCTAACTATAACCTTGCAAAGTATTGTCTTGAATGCCAGTTCTTACATGATAACTAAACGTTACCATAAAGACTTCTGAATGAGAAAGACTTTCTAGGGGCATCTACCAACACCTTCCTTCTACAGGTGCAGAAGCAAAGACTGCTTGTTACCATCCATTATGTACAGAGAGGATAATGTCCCTGGAAAAAAGAAACTCACTATTAACTCCGAAGTCCTCCACTCTACTTGAATGAAATATAGAAAACGTCATTTTTAAAGGAGTAATGGAGGAAAAAGCCTTTGTCATTCAGTAAATATTTCTGTTGCCTGAAAACTTCCTAAAACCACACCAGGCTCTAGAACACTTCAGTTTTTCAAAGATAGCAGTTTATGATTTTATCTGTTTTTCCTATAGACTATAGAAAGACATCCATGTAGGACAGTGTTCAGTGTATCTTGTCAAAGGCTTTGATTTGAAGGACCTTTTAAAAACTCCTTCCAATCTTTATGGGTCACTAAGTGAGATGCTGCTGAGCATATCTGCTAAATAGGAGACCGCGGTTCTGTAAGGCTAACTGACTAAGCAACAGCTGAGAGCTAGGGCTTAAATCCAGCTGTCCCATTTCTCAGTCATAAGATCTCTATGCTTCTCCATCATTCTATTTCAAGGTAAATATTCATCATATATGGTTATACATTTCATGAAGATATTGTGATTCAAGTATATCTGTGCTTGGACAACGTCTGCCCTTTGTGATCTCCCATTTCACTTTTAAATTCTTTGGGATGGCAAATATCGAAATTTTTTCTATATGAAGGATTTTTATCCTGACAATTTACTTTTAATTTATTTAATTATATATTGTATATTTAATATCCAAATTTTATATAAATATTATGAACTTTTATAAATTTTTGTATTTGTATACATTTTTTAAAAATGCACTTTAAATATACAGTGATCCTCTCAGTGTCCATGGAGGGTCATGGAGGATCTCTTTCTTTCTGTCCGGATACCAAAGCCTTCACATATTCCTGTCTTGAACTAAGCTTCATTGATTTTGAATTTCATCAGTTTTTCCACTACAGCCATATAAACTGTGTTGCCCAGGATCCATGAGGACTCCCCATTACGTTTAGTGTGTGTGTCTCAGCTGCTTCTTACCTGTGACGACTCCTTAGTCCTTCCCCGCTTTGATGGCTCTGACACTTTGGAAGATCATTCTGTAAAATGTATGTCAATTTAGGCATACCGATTACTTTGTCAAGGTTAGAAGAGGACATGTTAGCCGCGGAGGCTTAGATGTGCCTAGCCGTTGAGCTAAGAAGCATATTAAAAATGCTTTTTAAAGTTAATGTGTGTGTGCGTGTATGCGTGTGTGTGCGTGTGTGCGTGTGTGTGTGTGTGCATGTGTGTGTGTGTGGTGTTTTATCTGTGGAGGATCCGGGTTGGCGCCTGGGCACTAGCTAGTAGCACGGTCTTCCTGGAACTTAAAGTGGAGTAGTAGAAATTATACACTACAGTGCCATGTTGTGGAGATCAGAGGATAATTTGCATGGATTAGTTCTCTCCTTCCGCCATCTGGGTTCTGGGGACAGAACTCAGGTTGTCAAGATTACCAGGAAGTGTCTTCATCTACTTAGCCATCTTGTTGGTCTCCAGATATTTTTTGGTACATACAGTGATTTTGAAAACTGTGATTTAAACATCCCCTGGATTGCACAAGTTAATGAATTGTAAATAAAGTTATTTTAATAATTTGTCTTTAAGAGTGCCCAATCACTAGCCTCAATTTGTCTGTTTACAAGATCTCAGCTCTTCCCCTTAAGAGAAGATTGTAGTAGCTGTCTTTCACCCTACCTCTACTATTCCTTTAGCTCTTCTTATGGTTTTTCATGTCTTCATGGTCTACTTGTTCATTTTGCTTCTTCTGCAGATCTGCTGATTGGCTAATTCTATAAATCACCAATATTTATAGAGCTCCTCCTATTTGCTAGACATTCTTACATGGCCTTAAACTAGTGAACATATTGAAATCCCCACAATGCTGAAATGTTATAAGTTTAAAAGTACTGTGAATCACCACAAAAATACTTGATCCAAACAAAGGACAGATGCTAGCCAAAGAGAGAAAATCAAGGCAGAAATCGGAATCCCGTAGCTCTGCAAGGAACGTACAGTCTCCGTAGTGGAACGGACATTCATAGAGACTTAGGAGTCTGGAATGAAATGTGCTATGTCTTGAGTGTGCCTTATAAAGTTCCTATGTCCCTAGCTTAAGCTAAAAGAGATGGTTTTGAGGGGTGGACATTCAGGAGGCATTTAGGCCAGGAGGTCTCTGCCCTTTTAAGAATTAATGTTGTCCTAGGACTGGGTTCATTATTGCAAGACTGACTTATAAAAATTCAAGTTATATAGAGTCCTTGCTCTCTCCATGAAGAAAGCTGGAGGAAAAATATTCTATGTGTATTTTTACATAACAAAAGTCTACAATTAAGACATATCTGAACCAGGGACTGCCTCTAACCAGCAATAATGCTCATCTGACAGTAAATGTCTCCTGTTAGTCGCCTGTTACTAACAGGCCACCTCTCCTTCCCAAATTGATTGTGGGTTAGTAAACTGAAGCTTGTTGTTAGAGTTTTAGTAAACATCCATAGAGTAGGCTCTGAAAGGATCTCATTTGAGAAAAATGCGTGAAATTACACCTTTGCTTTAGATACTTTAGAGATTGCCTTCTCTCTCTCTCTCTCTCTCTCTCTCTCTCTCTTTCTCTCTCTCTCTCTCTTTCTCACTCCCCCTCATTATCTCAGATTCTGATCCTAAAGGAAAGATTTTTAGTAGCAAGGTGTGACTGGGTAAAGATACTTTTCTGATGCGTTTCAACACACTGGCACTGGAAATTGGCTAGGACATAACATACGTTCTCCAGGAGTCTTTCGAGCATTCGTTAAGTCTTCTGTTGACTCTGATGTAGGTGTAAATCCTTGATTCGCTCTGTCTTCACTTTTCTCCTTAGAGTTAGACTTTGCATAACTAACAACTCTATTTAGAACGGCCAGGCACCACTGGGTCTATTTTCTCATTTTAGCTTCAGGGAAAAATATAGTTAACATCTTCCAGATTTACTGGCGAGAACTCTTTACATAGAGTGAGTGGCAAATAGAGAATTTCAGTTGATTTTCCATTTTCTATCCTTTGTTTAAAAGGCAAATTGTGTATTCTTTAAAATGCTTTAAATTGATTTATTGAGAATTTTACACATCATATTTTCAACCTCCTTCCCCAACCCTTTCCATATCCATCCCCCATTCATTTCCACTCAACTTTGGGTCCTCATATTTTAAAAAATTCCTACCACATCCCATGAATGTTGCCTGTAGACTCTGAAGTGTGTATCTATGCACTGCCATGTGGTAGACCTACCAGGGGTCAGACACTTGAATAATATTAACTATTTCTCTCTCTCTCTCTCTCTCTCTCTCAGTAGTCACCAATTAATTATCAGTAGCTCCTTGGCTAGGTGTGGGACTTCATGACTGCTGTGCACTCATTCTGGGATTGAGTCTTCTTGAATTTGTACAGTTTTGTGCATGCTGTGAGTTCATATGTTCAAATGCTCTATGGTATCCAGAAAATATTGTTTCCTTGTGGGCATCCACAGCTTCTGGTTCTTATATTCTCCATACCTCTCTTCCACAATGATCTCTGATCCTTGAGAGGATGAGCGTGTGTGTGTATGTGTGTTTGTGTGTGTGTGTGTGTGTGTGTGTGTGTGTGTGTGTGTGTATCACACTTAGGGTTTAATATTTTACATTTATCCTCTCAGCATTGGCACTTAAGTTTTTGAGTTAATTTCCATCTGCAATATACAGAAGTTTCTTTGATGAGGTTTGTGGAATGTTCTATCCTGTGAGTATAAAGAGAAATCATAAAGAATCCAGTTTAATACAATGTCCTATGAGCACAGTCACAGCAGTAGGCTCTCCTCAGAAGTCTATCACCTGTCTATCACAGCTTCTCTGCCCCTACTCTTCCACATGCTCTGAAGGTACAGACTCCACCCTTGTGGAGCAGGGCTTAATTCCATTCAGAAGAGAGTTGGTTTCTCCTGCGACATTTGTGCCCCTATTGCATCTGTGGGCATATCTTTCAAACTATAAAATATTTGTTTTATATATGCTAGTGAACTACTGAAAAATAAATCAGACTTTGGAAATTTTGACAGATGTCGCCACTATACACAAGAGGGTGGCATTTTATCTCCCACTACCTAAAAATTATTCTTTGAAGACAATGGAATTTTTTATTTTTTAGTATGTAAGCTCCCCATGTGTGAAATAACCAAAATCTCTAATGACTGTATATGAAAAACAACTGAAGAAATATGGAACCCTATTTTATATGGCTAGATTCACATTAATAAAAGTTATAATTATGTTTCATACTTGAATAATTCTTAGTTTTTACATCCCAGATTTTATACAAAGACACAAAGAGAAGGGATAAGACAGAAGAAGAAATGAAGAGAAAGTGAGCACAAGGTTTGAGGAACACAGCCAGTGGAAATGTTTTTTAGCTCAGCTATGTAGCTCACGGGTTTGAAACGTTTCCACGTGTTCTGATTAAGTATCTGATGAGTTTTATCTCCTGTAGTTAGGAAAACAAATGTCACTTTGTTCTGAGGCTGGAAGGCTCACGGATGCGCCAGATCAGGGCAGAAATGCCCTTGGGAGAACATCTCGTTCTTCTCATTCTTCTCATTTCCACCTTACACATAGAGTATATGTACATATAGTGGAAATATATAAACAGTGTATATATATTGTGTGTATATATATTGTGTGTATATAACACAATATAATCATATATGTATAATACAGTACTATACACACACACACACACACACACACACACACACAATATTATGAAGAGGATGAAAGCTGTCCCCAATGACATAAAGTACTGCTAAGATAACATGCGAATACCTGCAGAATGAAAAAAGAAAAAGGTTGATATTTAGTGATGGATGAATATCAACCCATTTCTGTTATCTACCTATCTATCTATCTATCTATCTATCTATCTATCTATCTATCTATCTATGTGTGTGTAAGTTTAGCCATTGACTCCATATAAGACTATTATAGAAATTTCAACATATGACAATTATTTTAAATACAGTATATTAATAGATAAAGTTAATACTTTATCTATTAAAGAAGTCACTCAGAAGTGATTCTTTATGAAGAAAATAAAATGATTGAAAACTGATTTCAATTAATTACTCATTACTAATTTACTTAGTAAAAATGACTAAGGAGTCAGTCTGCTTCAGCAGAACCTGCAAGCTTCCCTCTATGTTCAAAACCCGTCTCATCAAAAATGTAGTTGAATATGCGTTTGAAGGCAAAATATAGAAAAGGCATGCTTTTATAACCTGCCTAGGTCTGAGACCAGGTAGATGGTCCATCCTGTTCTCTGTAATTCTTGCCTATAACCTTAACCTTGAGGAGAGATCTTTTCCATCGGACCTGCTCTTCCTGAGCAGGTGCGGCCATGGTGGATGTAGGAACCCTAATAAACCAGAGGTGATTTATGTGTTTATTGTTACTGTGCCTGTAGGCTCCTTTTAGTAACTTTTCATTAGTATTTTATTGTATCCCGAGGCTAGTCAAGTCCAGGAGACGCTTTTGTTTATAAACCTGACACCTCTTTTCTTCAGTTCTGCATCTGTACACACTAACGAGCTCATTGTGAGTCACTTGCAGAACTGCAAATGATAAGGATTATGAGGATGGCTGGCTTTATTTTCAGCGGAACAAGCACTAGATTATAATTAATGAAACACCCATAACAATATAAAGAAAATAAAGCAAAAGCCCACAGCAGTTTCTTTTTTCTATCAGCTTGTTCACTGAAGAAATGGGAACAAAATCATGGAAATTGATTTTCTGTCCTTTTATTTTGAATCAGAAGAAAGTACAAGGGACCTTTTCTTCACCCATGAAAATCAGAAAACCTTTCTCTTTGTTCTTGAGTGCAACAGCAGCTAAGTCCACGCATGCGCATGGACACCTCTTGAAAACAACACAACAGGTACGTTTGGGTCAGGTAAAAACTCTACTGGAAGACGGAGTTGATATGATCTCAGGCTTCACCTGCTTCAGACTCCTCACTCCACTATACCTCCTGCATCAGTCAGACTTTTAGCTGCTGTGACAAACATAGAAGAAAACCAAGTGAAAAGAGAGAGGTGTATTCTGGCTCACAGTTCTAGAGGAGTCAGTCGACGGCTAGCTGACTCCATTGCTACAGGCCTCTGGTGAGGTGGAGCATCATGGTGCAGAGACCGGAACTGCTCACTTCACCCAAGTCAGGAAGTAGGAAGGCATGAGAGATAGGACACCCTTCAAGCATGCCACTGGGGATTTCCTTTCTCCAGTGGGGCCCTGCTCTCCAATAGCTCTTTCGGTATGATGCCCCATAATGAAGTGGTATCCTCATGGGTCAACCACCTTTGCTTAGGGCCGCTGTCTGGCTACCATGGCTTCACCATATGAGCCTTTCAAAAGGACACTTTATAAGTGAAGGACAATATTCTGCTCTGTGCCCGCGACTCCTACAGCAGCTTTCAGCACTGGAAAATGAAATGCTGCTTCCTTTAAATACGCAATTGTTCTGGCCATGGGTTTTCTGAAACTCCTGTCTTGACTTTCCTCTGTTGAAGGAACTCTGCTCTGTGTCTCTAACTTCTACCTCACCTTCCCCTAATTGTGACGTTTACAGTTTGCAAGTGGAACACATGCTTTTACATCCATCTTTAACATTGATCTTTGGGGGTCGTGTCTCAGAGATCAATCTAGATAGACTGTCTCAGAAAGCAAAGTCCTGATATATTTACCATGGCTTTGAAGCCACTGTCTTTCCTCTGACCCTTGTAGACTATGTTGTGGGACTGATGGGCTTGTGTTCCACATACTTCCAGAAATCTCTTTAATTCTCATGATAAATGACCCACTTTGCCCATGGGAGGACCTGGGACCTCCGAACTAGTTTAACTACAATGGATAAACGCTATTCTTGATTCTCACATATTTACACAGTTTCAGAAGTGGTGGGGATGAACTTAATTATCTCTTTACATATTTGCCTTACAACTGGGATTAGAGCTGTCCTTAAATGTCCAGCATTAACAGAGAACTTCATTGTGATTCACCAGTCAACCCAATGTTTACTGAGAACTAACAAATATTTTATTTGTAAGACAAAGCTCTTGGGGGGAAAGCAATGGGACAGTTCTTTGGAAGCAAAAAAATGTACTTTGTTCTTTCCGTGCTCAGAAAGCCTTGTGCCTAATTGGGAAGATAGCCTAGGTAGACTGTGTTAAGAACTGAACACATTGTACTGATTAAAAAATGATAACAGGGTCTGGAGAAAGGAGGACCGCTCATTTGGCTGGGATGCTCGAGAAGTCCATAAAGAAATTTGGAACTAAAAGTAGATGTCAAAAAGTGAGGAGCGTTCCCATGAGAAGAAAGACATTAGCAAATGTGTTGGAAGGGCTCTTTTTCCTGTTTCCACTTTGTATCTTTGTGTCCCTTGTATTGCTTAGGCTGACTTTTACCTAGGGAACTGCCTTAGACTTTTCTAACTGATTGATCAGAGCTGGAAGAAACATAATAATCAAGTTTTCCAAACCGTGCTTTTTGACAAAACATCAAGCTCACCTTCATAAATAAGTTGTTGAGGATTACATTGTAATTTACAGCTTTCTTTTCTAACAATTGAGATAAGCATCTTTACACTTTAGAAGGAATACATTTTCCAGTACAGAAATTTTGAAAAGGTAAGAAAATTTACCAATATCACCATAACCCCACCACTGGAAATAAAGATTAGTCAGTTCCAGGAAGAGCATCCAAGTATAATCACACAGGTTCTGCATTTATTTTGGGTTTTACACGGAATAAAAATGGAAGCAATCCTAAGATAGGCCAAATAGTAGCCTGACATTCATAATTGAGACATATCAAATGCATTCTTTTATAATCGTTTTCACTTGTTAATATCTAAAAATAAATATATATGTATAAAATAGAAAAATACCTATTTTAAATATTTTAAAATAACTAAACACCATGTCATATTTGAATATATTACAATTTTAAACCCTTACTGACTTTGTTTTTCTATTTTTAAAAATTAATGTCATGATGTATACCCGCATGGCTGTATATTTGAATTTTATTGTAAACTCCTGTACAAGACTTGGAAAAGTCTTGTGAGGACTCAGAATTTGGGTATTGGCATGCAGCATACAAGAACTGTGCAAGCTGTGAGAATATGTGTAGTGGGCTGGAGAGAAGGCTCAGCGGTTAAGAGCACTGATTGCTTGTCCAGAGGTCCTGAGTTCAATTCCCAGTAACCACATGGTGGCTCACAACCATCTGTAATGGGATCCGATGCCCTCTTCTGGTGTGTCTGAAGACAGTAACAGTGTACTCACATGAAATAAATAAATACATGAATAAATCTATATAAAGAAGAGGAGGAGGAGGAGGAGGAGGAGGAGGAGGAGGAGGAGGAGGAGGAGGAGGAGGAAGAGGCTGGTCCTCTTTTGAAGCATACAGGTAGTGAACAGAACACCTGAGTAAGGAACATTACATTGCTGGAACCCTGTGTTCCTTGTTAGCACGACTCCCCCCAAATAATGAAAGAATTGACTTCTTGCATACTAGAGTATCTTGCCAAATTCTGTACTTTCATACAAATGGAATTGAACAGCATTTCTTGTGAGGTTCATAATTTCATGGCATGCAGTTGAAACTGTCTATTCTATTGCTGATAGACTCCAGTGAAGGATGAAGGCATAGCCTGAACAGTTCATTAGAGAAAAATGTTGGAATAGTTTTTAGTTTTTGCCTGTTCAAAAGTGTCCTATCACCCATCCTTTGGTGGACACGGGTGGCATTTTTGCTAGGTATGTGTCTAGGGAGGAGTTGTTAGGTTGTGAACAATGCACACAGTAGCTTGCTTTAAAGAACTGCCAGACTGCGTTCTAAAGTGACATTAACATGTCCTGCATGACCACAATGTGGAAATCTTGTCACTGCAGTGATGGTGTTATCATTTCAGCCACAGTGGTAACTGCATTCCGGACCTCATCCACATATTTTCTAATACGTACAGTAACATTCGTATGTCTGTGGCTTGCCTCCTCCTCGGAGAGTGTCCGCTCCAGCCTGTTGCAGTTTTATCTGATGGGGCATCTATTGCTTTTCTACTGATTCATGGGGAAAGCCGGTCTTTAGAATATCAGGCATGCACAAAGACTGGATCTGGGAAATACCAGGTGGAGGAGAAAAATCCCCGGAATTCACTTTTTTATGAAGAAAATTGAAATAATAGACTCTAGGCCTTAGAAGATATTCTTATTCAGATATAGAATTTAAAAATGCTTCCTACAACATTTCTGTGTTTTATTGTATGGGAAACAAACAACAATGTATAAAATGTCCCGACATGTTACAGAAAAGTCAAATTGTGTGATTTCTACAGTCAAGCAGTCTAGAAAATAAAATAGGAAACAATTTTAAAATTCCCAAAAATATTTTTTAAAATGTTCTTTAAGGGTTCAGAAATATGTCTGCATTTAAATAGCAATGATGTTTGCAGGTCTATGCAGCAGATGTGTTGGTTTCTATCCACCCCTGCCTGGAGACTTAGAATTAAGGAAAGATTTATATTATGTGCAAAATGCCACTTTAGTTCAGGGTCTGTCAGTGAACCAAAAATATCAGCTTAATAATATTTCCAAGACAGTTATCGAGAAAAGCATTTCCAGGTTGAGGTATCCATGAGTTGAAATTATTATTATTTTTTTGTCATTACAAATCAGCACTTTTCATTTAATATTTTTCTTAGTACTTTTCCCCAAAGAATCTCTAATTTTAAGATAAAGCAGCTGTAGTACAGACATGATTGTATAATAGACATTAGTTTAAATTATTTTTAGGGAAACAGTGACACGAAAATGTCACATGGTCCATTTCTTAATTATTCTAGTACCATATGTCGACAAACTTTGTATTCTAAAATTAGGTGGGCTTAAAAGTCAGAATACTTGTTTTTTCAAAGAAAATAAAAATCATTTTCTGGTTTTGATTTTTTCTTTTCTGGAATTGCTTCCAGGTACAAGTGGCTCAAGGGGACAAGCTCTCAACAATCCAGTTGGCATTCTTCCCAAGTATCTTTATAAACTACACAGTTTCCATCACTTGGGGATTGAACAAAGACGAGTTGAAGTCTGTCGATATCCCAATGTCAAAAGAACATGTCATATACTGAGGACAATGTCTCCATACGTTCAGACTTTCAAGCCTGTAAGAGTCTTCTCTGCAGAGGAAAGACCACTTTAAGCACATGCTCTTTTGGTGTATCTGGGTTGACTCTCAGTCTTTTCTTCTTGCGTAGCAAAGCAATTTTTACTGGTTTGTGGGACATCCAAAAAAGAGAAAGATATTTTAACTTGATAATAAAAAGCAATTAAGAGGAAATAAAAACAAGCAATTAAGGGGAAGAAAAGTTTCCTTTCTGGTCAAGAATTTCCTTACAAAACATTCAGAAAATTTCCCACACAATCAATACCTTATTAAGTTTGGTTTTCAGAGATTTTAGCTTTTGTAAGAAATGTTATAAATGTATACTAAAGTGCAAGACTTGAACCATCATCAATGCCAGGAGGTAAACATGGAGGGGCAGGGGTCACTTGGAAGGAGATTTTGGTTGACTTGATCGGAACAGCTGTTCAATATGGATTTCATCAAATCGTGTGACTTCATCAGCAAACGCGGCTTTTCTTTCTTTTGTGGACTTTTGACCTTTGATGATCATCAATTTAAGATCAAGGCACATGACCCACCATCATTGATCTGGGACTTATTAGAGAAAGAAAATAAATCAAGAAATGAAAAAGCAAGGTCCACACGAACAAAAGCATTGTTCGGAGAAGGGCTGATAGGTGCGTCATGTGACTTACCTTGGGGTGAAAAGACTAAAGAAGATGCAAAAAAATCAACTATTAGTTTTTAGGCTTGTCTGTAAGATCTAAAACCGCATCACTATTAGGTTATACTAATAAAGGAGAAATGTAGAATTATATGTTGTTGTTTTTCTTTAGATGCTCAAAAGCAATTTTTTTCTCCTGACAGAAATTTTCAAATTTCTATAGGCTGATTTTCTAAAGCATTATATTGCTAGACATAAGCAGCTTTTATAATTTCTGCTAATGGCACCTTAGGCACATCTTTAAGTATGAATTTTAATCTGAACCTCACTCCCGTAAGACACACACTTAATAAAGACCTCTCTTTTCACACAGAATAAAAATTGATGTAATTCATGCAAAATTGTGAGGAAAGAGCTTACCTAAGATTTATCTTTGGAATCATTTCTCCTATCTGACGTGTTCGCAGCATGGCCAATTTAAAATCAGGTTTTGGGCATTACATACATAAAACTTTAACGTTTCTTACAATTGAAGCTACATTTTAAAAAAGAATTATTTATTTATTTTATGTATGAGAGTACACTGTAGCTGTCTTCAGACACACCAGAAGAGGGCATCGGATCCCATTACAGATGGTTCTGAGCCACCATGTGGTTGCTGGGAATTGAACTCAGGACCTCTGGAAGAACAGCCAGTGTTCTTAACCACTGAGCCATCTCTCCAGCTCTTGAAGCTACATTTGATCACAGTTCTGAGAAAATGTTAACTTCAGATCTTTTCTTTGTGACTTAGAAGGTTGTACTGGCTGGTTTTGTGTGTCAACTTGACACAAGCTGGAGTTATCACAGAGAAAAGAGCCTCTCTTGAGGAAATGCCTCCATGAGATCCAGCTGTAAGGCATTTTCTCAATTAGTGATCAAGGGCGGAGGGCCCCTTGTGAGTGGAACCATCTGTGGGTTGGTAGTCTTGGGCTCTATAAGAAAGCAAGCTGAGCAAGCCAGGAGAGCAAGCCAGTAAGTAATATCCCACCATGGCCTCTGCATCAGCTCCTGCTTCCTGTCCTGCTTGAGTTCCAGTCCTGACTTCCTTTGGTGGTGAACAGCAATGTGGAAGTGTAAGCTGAATAAACCCTTTCCTCCCCAACTTACTTCTTGATCATGATGTTTTGTGCAGGAATAGGAACCCTGACTAAGACAAAGGTTTTAGCAGATATTTAGATGACATTGTCTCTTGAAGCATAGACGTGCAATCTCAGAGCCTATGTTTAAAATCAAATACCCGACTCTGATCACTGTGTGCTCAACGATATTTAGCGGATTTCACTTCACATTTGAGATCAGCTCAGCACTCCTTAGTCTGCCATTCAAGAGCCTCTGCCATTTACATTTCCATTCTAGTTTCTTTTTATTATTAATTACTCTTCTTGAAGTAAGTCCCTTAAATTACAGATGCCTGATTGAAACAGGATACTCTATCAAAAATGAAACTCAGATTTCCAAATACAGATAGAGATTCTCTCTGAAGGGTTAGCTTTCTGAGCCAGGATGTGTTGTCTAATGTATCTAACACTCTTTCTTTAATGTGCTTTAATATTTGGACTATGGATCATAAGGAATAGTCTTTGATATGAAATTCTTTTACTTGTCCGAAGTGATTGTCATTTCAGAAGTCTGCTGCCTGTATTTGATTACCTAGGCCTAGTCCTGGAAACGTAACCTCTGTACAGTCTAATCTAGGCCTAGAAAGTTTTCAGCCTCTGAGATTTACTGCTGAATAGACTCACCTTTCTAGTTCTTCCTGATCTCTGGCTGGCTGGTCAACTCAGCTGTTCTAGTTTGAACTCTTCTTCAAGCTGATTGAGTCAATCTGGCTTCTCTTAGCTTCTCACTGAATTGTTCTGTTTGGCTTCAAACTAACTCTGGAAATCTATTCTAATCTTCTGGCTCCTTCTCATTCTCTGACTTTTTTGTCTTCATCTGTGTCTATCTTGTTCTTCCTCTGCAACCTACCTCTGTACAACTGTCTCAGTAGCTGCCCCCTCTCCTTTTCTGCCTGGAGTTCCCTTAAGTCACTCCCCTTTCCTCACTGTTCTCATGAGAGTTGTGTGTATCCTATTCTGTCAACATTTTCTCTGATTCTTCACTCTTCCACTCAACTAGACATCACTTCCCACATGGGTGCTTTCTTCTACAGACTAACTTTGCCTTCATTGTTTGGAATTAATGGAGTGTACCAAGGGTATGTTCGTATTCCAGCCAGAGGGATTAAAGGTATATGCCAAGGCTGAGCCACACCACAACTAGAAATGGGTTTTTCCAGTAAACAACACTATCTCAGGATTTACAGTGAGAAAATATCCTGCAGCAACATGATATCTAGTTTCTCTTCTATTCACTGGCCAAGACTCAACTCAATCCTATCTTGTCCTCTGAAATATCTCAGAGTAGTTAAATAATTTTTTTTGATTCTTGCTCCCCCCCCCCCCAGCTGTTAAGAGGGATACTACTGAATTAAAACAAGCAAGCAAGCAAGCAAGCAAACCAACTAACAAACAAAATATTGAGAAATAATGTTTTCATTATCCACCAAAGACCTGACTCCCAAAGCTCCCAAAGTATAAATACAATGTGGGATTGCTTTCTACACCTGTGTAGTTTCAGGCAAGTCCACGTGGTTTCCTCTGGCTCCTTTTAACACATATGTGGAGAGTATGGTTTGGTGAATGACATCCTTTCCAGCCAGTGTATTCTAGGCCAGTGGTTCTCAGCCTGTGGGTCATGACAGCTCCGATTGGTTGAAGACCCTTTCACAGGAGTCACATATCAGATATTCTGAATATCAGATATTTGCATTATGATTCACGACAGTACCAAATTACAGTTAATAAGTAGCAATAAAAATAATTTTATCGTTGGGGTCACCCTGACATGAGGTACTATATTAAAGGATTGCAGCATTAGGAAAATTGAGAACCACTGCTCTAGTCAGAGGAACCAGACACTTGGATTTTTTTTTTTTTTTTTTTTTTTTTGGTTTGTCAAGACAGGGTTTCTCTGTATAGCCCTGGCTGTCCTGGAACTCACTCTGTAGACCAGGCTGGCCTCGAACTCAGAAATCCACCTGCCTCTGTCTCCCAAGTGCTGGGATTAAAGGCGTGCGCCACCACTGCCCGGCGACACTTGGATTTCTTGACAATGAAATCCTCATTTTTATAAGATAGAAGTTAAATGAGAGCTTTTAAAATAAAATTTTCAGGAGGTTGATAATGCACTAAAATATTACAAAAAACATTGTCTTTTATAATTTTCAACAGTGTGTTCCCCTGACATATTCCATCTTAAGCTCTCAGCTAACTCAGAACTCCCTGTACTTTCATGACTTTCTATTGATTGTGGCTTTACATGGACCATGTTTAACATCTGGTCCAGTAGAGAAAGTGATAGAGTGTTTTCTACTTAGATGTTTTGGATCTGTGTGGATGTCTAAATCAGAAGGAAGGAAGAGGAAAGGTTTAAATAAAACATGCCCTAACAGGATGGAGGGAAGCTCTAACAATCAGGAGGTGAGCCTGACTAGAGCTAGCAGTAGTTAATGAACGCATGAACACCTGCTCAGGAAGGCTGAGAACCTTTGACCCAAGTTGACAATGGGCTTGTAACAGCTCTTGGAAACTTTGCTACCCCAAGTTTCTGAAAAAAATTTATTTATTCCCACAATGGCAGTTTTTGCTAATAAGTGTTTGGTCTGTACTGTTATCTCTGCATCAATCCTTGGCTTATTTTCTTCTCAGAAAAATAAAAATCATTTCTGAAGTGGTTTCAAATTTCTTTCCACTAGTTCTTCAATATTCCTTTATGGCCTTTCTTTTTTGACTTAATTTTAAGCTGGAAATATGGAATAAATAAATATTGTGTGGAAGAGAGTACAAGTAAATTTCTTGTAGTAAAAATTCAAAGAGAATAGAGAAGGGAGGAACAAAGTGTTTACTTTTTAACAAGTTCAGTTTGAGAATTAGAAAATGTGCTTTAAAGTAGTCACGTATACAAAGCACCTTGGCTAGGACCTGTGTCCTGACAATCCTCTATACACGTGGTTGTCAAGCTTCCTAATGCTGCAACCCCATAATACAGTTCCTCATGTTGCAATGACCCCCAACCATAACATTATTTCATTGCTACTTCATAACTGTAATTTTGCTACTGTTAAGAATCATAATGTGAACAATATCTGTGTTTTCTGATGGTCTTAGGTGACCTTATGAAAAGGTCATTTGATGCCCAAAGGGGTCACGCTCTTCACACTGAGAACAGATGACCTACATGGTCACCAAATGTTGAAAATGTTCCTTCCAGGGCTAACTTTATAATCACCCGACACGAGGCAGCTAAAATTTCTGACAAACTGTGCAAAGGACCCCAAGGCTAGCGCTTGTACACAGGCATTGCCAGTTTTGAAAGGTTTATTTGAGGAAGGAAGGAGTATAATGAAGAAATGGTCAAAGTGAGCTAACATGGATAATGGATTGTGTCAACCATGTCAACAGATGAATGCGTTGGCGATAGTCATGTCTTCAAAACAACCATCTTCTGGGACCTGGGCAACCTGAATACACGGATTCACTGAAAGGGACAAAGGGTTAAGCAGAGCACAGGTTTCCTATTATGAAGTAGAGGGAAACACATTGCTGACGTTGGAATGACTTTTGAACATATCTGGAACATTTTTTTTAGTCAAGGTTCTCTTCAGGAACATAACTGCTAAAATGAATACATATAAATGGAGGCTTATTAGATCAGCTTACACAACAGGTCTTGAGTAGGCCAAGAGTGAACATCTACATGTTGGAGAGGCTAAGAACATAGTATCTGCCCAGCACACAAGGCTGGGTGTTTCAGTGGTTCCAACCTAGTACTGGAGGCCAGGAGGAATCTTGAAAGCCACTGGTCTTCATGCCACCTCAGAAGGCCACAGAAACTGACTTTTAATGCAAGCAAAGGATGACATAAGCAGATGCAGAAGCAGACACAGAAGCAGACAGATATACTCACCAGCAAGGAGCACCATGTTGTTTTCTCTAGACCTCTCTTCATCTGGGCAGCTGCTAGAAGATAATGCCCACCCTGGGGGAATGTCTTCCCCATTGATCAATCCCTCCTGGAAATGTCCGCCCAGACCTACCCTAAGGTAAGTCTCCTGGTTGATTCCAGATACAATCAAGTTGGGAATCAAGATGTGCCTTGACCCTCTCCCCACCCCCATTTCATGGCTTCCATTTTGGAATCTCTAATCCAGTACATTGTAGTGTTTAAGATTTCTGTAACTTATTCTTTATTTTTATGAAACCACCATCACCTCTGGTCTCCTTTCTCTTCCCTTTCTCTCCCCATCCCTCATTCTTCTGGCATCTTCATGATTTTATGGATATTAGTTTTGGGTAAATTCATTAAATGTCTTTCATGTTATTTGATAGTAATATCTGGGTCCTTGGAAATTAACTCTTTCACTTTTTCAATGCCCTTACTATGTCTTACAGTCCATGTTCCCTATGTGTCCTGTAATTCCATCTCTCATTCTGTCTCCGTAGTGGTGGCATGTGAGTGACTATAGAACAATTTTTACATTTCTGAAAACGCTAAAATGTTCTTCATTTTCAGACCACCTTTGCAAGATGATACTTTGATTTGGAATTGTGTGTGTGTGTGTGTGTGTACATGTGTGTGTTCCTATTTGTACATGTGTACAAGCAGGTATACATATATACATATACATGTGGAAGCCAGCGTCCAATTTTGGTTGTATTCTTCAACCATGTTCAACTTTACTTTTTTGAGACAGAAATCTTGAGCTGAATCCTGAGTTTATCACTTGGCAAGGCTGGTCCCCTCGCTCCTGAGGAATTGCCTCAGTCTGCCTCTCCAGTGCTGGGATTACAGGTTTCTGCCTCCATACACAGCTTTTCTGTAGGTGCTGAGGAATCCAAACTCAGGTCCTCACAGCAAGGACTTTACTGACTGATCCTTCTCTCCAGCCACTGGCTATTTCTAACAGTCTCTGGGTAATGAATATTTGATTCTACATTCTTGAAAGGTATGGGGTTGCAGTACTTTAATATTTTGTCATTGTTGCTATTTGTTTGTTTCAATCATGACTCTCAATGAGGTGCCTTGCCTGGAGTCCTGTGGACTTTATAATCCTCTGTGGTTAGTGGCTGTTATAAAGAAGGCAAATGAGATTATGGAGTCTGATGGATCTGTGTTTTATGTCTGCTATGGTCTGAACATGTGTGTCTTCTCCCACAAATGTGTATGTTGAAATTCTAATTCCCAACGTTGGAAGTTTGGAGACAGGAACTCCAAAGAAGTGATTAGGTTTAAATGGGATTTTAACATTGGGCTTGCTTCAATAGTATTGATATCCCAAATAGAGGAGCTTACAGAGAGTCTGCTTTCCTTTCCACTTCCTGATGTTGCCCAGGACACTCACCAGGGAAAGGGTATGTGGGGACACAGCAAGCAGCTGGCCGTCTATAAACAGAAAAGTGCTCACCAGAAACCCAACTGGCTGGAGCTTTCCCACGTAGCCTCCAAACCATGAAAAACAAATTTCAGTTATTTAAGCAGTCCTATCCATGAGAGTTTGTATTGTGGTGTAAACAAATTAGTATAATCTTATTTCTTTTATCATCTAGGATATCAAAAAGGGTTGTAAGCCCAAGTTTAATCAACTATGATGAATATGATGTCATCTTCTCTAAATACAGTTGGAAATTTTAAATAGGAAAACTTCCCAAAGAAGTTAATGGTATGTAAAAAAATAAAAGACATAGTAGATTTCTTTACATTCTCTCCTGTTGTTCATCTCTAAAAATGTGGTGCCTCTGGGCAATCAGCTTGTTTAATTTTTAGATAATTTCCCTTTCAAGCCACATCTTCTGATTATGCCATTAGTTTCTTGTATCACTTGGCAATATGAATGGGATGCTTGTAGACCATCATCAAACATCAAAACAAAACAAACAAAAGACAACAACAATCTTATACTTGACTTATCTTCTCTCTGAGAAATAAGTCTCAAGTATCTATATTAGTGAAGATGGCACCTTCATGGACTCCCAGGACCCAATTGGGCATCCTAAATTATGGGTTGCAGGTGCAACAAGAGTCCATTTCTCCTACAGGGGCAGAGGCTAACTAGAATATGTTCCAGGAACTTCCATTCTCAGAGATAGCATCTAGAGACAGAAGGGCAGAACTGAGAACTCACCCAGATTTACAGGACAGAAAATAACCCCTCACCATAAGGAAGAAGGGAGGGGAATCTTTGCAGTTATTTCAAAGCTACTCCCAACAAGCATACAGGGAATATCAGGAAAGGGTACAGGGACTTCAGTTGCCAAAAGCAAAGTATGACTTGAATGGGAAGAAAGTTGCAAAGGACAGCATGTGCTGGTATGTCTGAATGGAGTTATAGGGGAAGCCTGGGGCTGTGGGGGAAGGCACTGCAGAGCTCTGGAATTGGAGGCTAGTGAGACTGGGACTTCAGAGAGGACAGGCAGCAGGAAGCAAATCACAGAGCAGGATGCATCTAAAGCCCACCCACATGATAGACACCTAAGATCTGTGTGCAGATTTGTGAGGAAGAGAGCAGTCAATGCAAGAAAGAAATGAATGAAATGAGAGGTGGTAGTAATACTTGAAAGAGGAAACTATCAAGAGAAACCCAACACATAAGGAAAAATAGTCTTCTCACTAGTGTGTGTGTGTGTGTGTGTGTGTGTGTGTGTGTGTGTGTGAAAGAGAGAGAGAGAGAGAGAGAGAGAGAGAGAGAGAGAGAGAGAGAGAGAAAGAGAAGAAACAGTGTTAAAATTTTTGAGAAGAAATACAATGAATGGAAATTTAACACAAGTTGGCAAGAAGAGACTTAAGAAGTAAAAGGAAAACCGAAGTGAATCCCACTCATCTTACAAATGACGCATTTCTTTAGGATTATGGGAAACAGCGTATTTGTTAGCTCTGGAAACAGTCATTATTAATTTACCTCTGATAATGGATGCCAGAAATGGAACCTGTAGAGACAGCAGCCAGTGCCTCTCACATTCTGCATCCTTTTCTTCAAATTGAAGCTGCCATCGATTTTTGAAAGCTTCCTTACACACCAGAAGGAGAGGCGAGGAGGCTGTTAAAATGGAAGTCAGGCAGAGTTGCCATCAGACTGTAGGGTGCTTCTGGTCTCATAAACATTGAAATTTGAAAAAAAAATCACACTTTGTAATTAATAAAATATGACATTTAATTTCTAAGTAGCATTTATCAGAAATTGAAACAATGATATTTGTCCTTGCATATTGCTCTATTTGTTCCTTTTAGGACTTAAATTTATTGAAATCAATGAGTCTTCTTCACATTCTGTATCTAGAATAGAATATGATTACAACAGGGGTTATTATGGAGAGCAGATTGTGTTGTATAGGAGATGAAGAAGGAAGGCCTGAGAAAGACCTTAAATTCATCCTCTGCCTACCCACTCCAAACGGGCATTTCACTGGCAGCTGTAATCTAGCATCACGACTAATGTGACCATTGTTCACAGATGAAGGTCCTCCCAGAGCCCTAGGAAGAAGTAACATTACTGATAACATTCCTCAGTAATCCCCAACAATGGGTTGTTTGATTTACATGGGCTAAGGTTAGGTCATTGTTTCATAGGCTGAGCCTCAGATGAGATAAATAGCTTAGCTTTTGACACTATGCTTATAGAAAACATGTACTATTCAATCCTCCTGTCATCCATAGCAGGTAAGAAGTTTCAGTGAAACTTGGGTAAATGCAGGCACAGAGACCAGGTGAGAGGCAGCTGACCCTGTCTGCATTTTAGGTACAGATACTCACCTAGTGTGAGGTGGTGAAATCAAATGTATTTAGGTTTTGTTTTAGTTTTCCTTTCTTTATGAGATTAATGGAAACATAGAACAGCCTTGTTATGAGAAACTGTTCTCGGGGAGACATGTACAAACATCTAACACCTCAGATAGGGAACTGGTGACAGACCAAAGTATGGATACCACCAAAGTCCACATCAGTGAATCAATAAGTTTTATGGATTTACTTACAGGAATATGGGTGAAGGGTTACTTACAGAAGCAAAATGGCTCAAAGACAGCTGCATCACCAAAGCCCACCCTTACATGGGTGACAGCTCACAAAAGCTGGGAACCCAGAACATACTGCACACCTGAAGGCAGCTCAATAGGCTGGAGGCAGTTTGTAGGTCTCTACTTATTTTGGGCAGCTAAACTTCTCTGAAACTGACTCTCAGTGGTCTTTACTGTTTGTGTAATCTTAGGGGTCTCCTTTACTAGTGAACCTAGTCAGTTTCAGGGACTTCCTGAAACTATTTGAGTTGTTTAGTTTCTGGTCTTAAAGAGTTATCCTGCAGGATGGAATGTTTCAACATTGCTACACTACAGATCCAGGTCCACTGGATGCCATTTCATAGGCCATATCTGTCTTACTTTGAGGACATCCTGAAAAAATTGACTCTGATATAAGTATGTTGATTCCTTCATTTTGAATTGGACTCATTAAAGAAAAACCATCTCAAGGAGCTCTGGTGTCCACAGTCAGGAATCCTGAGTTATTGTTGTTGACAGAATCCCTCTGCCTTTGTGGAAATATCAAATATCAGCTAATATTTATAGGACAGGTTTTGGAAAATACTCTGCCATACAGAAGTTTCTTTCAGGCCCAAAGCAGACCAGTGAGATTTAATCTCTTGAAGATAGAGCCCATATTTGCCATATCTTTTATCTATTGAGATAGCCAGATATGAACAGTATTTTACTGGGTGGCAAAAAATATCAGTTTACTTTTATGCTATTATAAATTATTATTTATATTACTGTTGGCTATTTCTACTGATCCTTCAGATTTCCATAGTATATAACATAATACCACACACTTCTAGATTTATATTGCTTGCTTCTACTATGCTCCTAGATTGGATAACAGATCATAAATGGCCTCTGTGTTAAAATGTTGTTTCTTCACTGAACTATTTTATTGACTTAATAGTTTTTGAAAAGCTGGAAAAATCAGCTTCTCTGAGTTCCCCCACCTCTACCCACATACACATGTGTGTATAAAACAATAGCCAGGCACTGAGCAGATGACTCAGATGGCAAAGTGCTTCTGTATAGGCATGCTTACCCGTGTTTCATCCCCATCTCTGGGAATGCTGGAACAGAAGGACCCCTGTGACTGGCTAGCTAGCTAGCTTATTCAAATTGGTAGGTTCCTTGTCCCAGTGACAGACATTGTCCTTGCTTTTTAAAAAGGAACAGAACCACCACCATCTCCACCACTACCACCACCACCACCTCCACCACCACCACCACCACCACCAACAAAATCCGAGGCTGGTGACTACATCTGAACATCTAAGGTTAACTTCTTACCTTTGCATACACATGTACACATATGAACCTTCGTACAGGTGTACCCTCCCAACACACACACACACACACACACACACACACACACACACACACACGTCAATTTCTAGGGCTGTTTGATGGTTAACTAAGTTCGCATGTTTCACCAATAGCGCGTGGCAGGTGATCACACGATCACGTGTGAGCTGCTTGCTGCCACGGCTCTCCTGTTATTTGATTCTCATCCAGTCCTAGAAATGAGGGAGAACAGGTTATTCTCATTTCGTATCGAAGGGACAGATCTTAAAAATTCAAGATCATTCTCCAAATTCACAGGCCCTGCCTGCTCAATGTCAGAGCCTACATCTTCTGGAAGAATATCCTTAAGAGCTTTTTGGCATTTCAGTGTGGGACAGCATAGCCTTATTGGATCTCATATTCCTCACTAGAGGGATTCCTAAGGTTCCTTGCAGCTTGTTGTTGTTGTTGTTGTTGTTGTTGTTGTTGTTGTTCTGTTCCCCCTTTAGTCCCAAATACCATGAGGACTTTATGCTACTTCTCATATCTGAGAAACCACTGATGCACAGTGTGTGAGACACCCCCCAGAAGAAAGTCCACTGGAGGCCAGACAGCTAACAGTCTTCCATTCTTTGTGAAATATTTCTGGAGTATATATCCACAGTATTGTTATCATCACAACTTGTTATTTATTGAGTGCCATCCCTTTGGGTGGAGCTGTGCAGAGCACACACCAGACGGGGCCTCCGCCCAAGGAAATGGAATTCAGATGGTCGTGATTCATGAGATAATGATAAAGTCCCTCAGGTTGTGCAAGGGAGCTCTGCAATGACATCAGCCTTGGATGTCTCGGTGCAAAGAGGCTTCCATATGAGAGGAAGGGGATTATGGTATCTGGCACCAAAGGGCCAAGATGCTTCTAGGTATGAGGTGCATCATTAAGGGAAGTAAGAAAAAGAGTGGGGAGGTGAAAGGTAGAGGGAGAATGTCAGGGTAGAGGGAGAATGTCAGGGTCCCATCAGTCTGCAGGAAAGACGATTGCGGCTAGAGCGAGTGATGCTGTCCAGAGCTGAGAACGGGTGGCTGTACCCCAGTGCCATGTGCTATTTGTCCTGGGACAGACTGAGAGAACACGGCCTGCCTTGTTAAGGAAAGCGATTCCACACGGCCCTGAGTCTACGCTAGGAGTGGAAAGTTAGATCGCAGCTGTACTGGTTTTTTAATCTCTGTTTGGTTTTGTTTGTTCAAGTTAATGAAAATGATGTGCGATTGTTATGTAGCGATGCCAGAAGAGAATTTCACCAGAGACTTCAAAAATGTCTTTGGGTTTGTGCCCATTTCGTGCGGTTTCACTTTCCCCCATTTTCTTTCCTCCTGCCCTTTCGCTCCTCTCCCCCTGAAGCACTGCTCTCTTGCGGATAGATTAATCGCATGTAAAGGAAGGCTATTTGAAGACAATTCAGCCAAGCGGGCAAGCCTGCGTCCAGAGATAAAGTGACAGAGCCGGGATCGAAAGGTGAACGGACTGATCTGCAGAACCATCTGATCGGGGCATAATTAATGGGTCTTCAAATTCATAGGCGGAGCTGATGAATGGGGGTGAATACACCCCCATCTGGGAATAATTAACAGTAATTTATAAACTCCTCGTGGAAAAAAACGGTGTCTTCACCTTCCTTAGCCAGTCCCCTGGGTACCATAGAGGGTGCTTCATCCATCGAGTCTTTCAGTATTTATTAAGTACTAGGTACTCTGCTAAGGCACCCCCCCAAAAGACAGACAGACAGACACGGACACACACACACACACACACACACACACACACACACACACGTTTCTCTTCATGGAACTTAAACTTTTTGGGGAAAGGGTAAAACAAGGTAGAATGTGGTGTCTGTGCCAAATAAGATAAAACCAGAGATCTGAGGATATATCAGTGGAAGGCATGTGCCATCCAGCACTCACAGGACTTGGTTTAAACTGAAATAAATACAAATGGGAGTTTATTTGCTCATTTGACTGCAAAGGAAAAGTTATTACTAGACGCAGACTAAATAGTCTACCAGGAATCACTCTCCATTATTTTGGGCTACTCTTCTACTTTCCTCTGCTTTGAATTATTCTTTTTATTTAAAAAATATATTTTATTAATTCTACGAGAAGTTCATACAATGTGTTTTGATCCTATATACCCCTGCTCTAAGATCTATTCCTGTCCACCCACCCGCAATCTCAACTTGTACCCTCTTTATTTGTTTGTTTGCTTGTTTGCTTAATAACTCATCAAGTCCAATGTATGATATTCATATATTTTCCTGGGTGGGAGCCCATCAACCAATCAGGAGCCACACCCTTCAAGAAAACTGACTTCCTTTCCCCACCAGAAGCCATCAACTGTCCACAGTTCCTTGGTCAGAAATGGAGGCTCATGAGCTCCCCCTTATAAGCTAGCATTAGTGATTAATGTGACCATTGTTCACAGATAAGGTTCCTCCCAGAGCCCTAGGAAGGCATGACATCACTGATAACATTGCTCAGTAATCACCAATAATGGGTTCTTTGTTTTACGTGGGTTAAGGTTAGGTCATTGTTTCATAGGATGAGCCTCAAATGAGATACATGACTTAGTTTTAGACACTGTGCTTATAGAAACCATGTACTAGTCAATCCTCCTGTCACCCTCAGCAGGTAAGAAACTTCAGTGAAACTTGGGCAAAATGCAGGCACAGAGGCCAGGTGAGAGGCAGCTGACCTTGTCTGCATTTTAGGTAAAAATAATCATGTGTGAGTGTGAAGTGGGTGAAATCAACTGTATTTAAGTTTTGATTTAGTTTTCCTTTCTTTATGAGATTAATGGAAACACAGAACAGCCTTGTTATGGGACACTATTCCTGGGGAGACATATACAAACATCTAACACCTCAGATAGGGAGCTAAAGACAGACCAAAGTATGGATACCACCAAAGTCCAACTTGGAGAACCAAGGAGTTTTATTGGGTTTCCTTACAGAAGTAGAAATGACTCAAAGACAGCTGCATCACCAAAACCCATGCCTGCATGCATGACAAGCTCACAAAAGCTAGGAACCTGGAACACACTGTACACCTGCAGGGAGCTCAATAGGCTCAAGGAAGTTTGTAGGTCTCTACTTCTTTTGGGCAGCTAAACTTCTCTGAAACTGACTAACTCTCAGTGGTCTTCATGGCTTATATAGTATTGTGGGGGAGGGCACTGGTGAACCTGATTGGTTTCAGGAACTTCCTGAAGCTATTTGGGTTGTTTAGTTTCTGTTCTTAAAGAGTTATCCTGAAGGATGGAATGTTTCAACATTGCTACACAACAGATCCTGGTCCACTGTATGCCATTTCATAGGGCATGTCTCTCTTACTTTGAAGGCATCCTGAAAAAAAATTGACTCTGAAATAAATAGGTTGATTCCTTCATCCAAACTTGAATATTGGCAGCCTTGATCTTGTGCAGGTTATCTTCAGACATGCCACATCTAGAAGACAATGTTTCTGTCTGGTTCTTCCTAACCCCTGGCTCTTACAATCTCTTAGATCCCTCTTCCACAATATTCTATTAACTCTGTGTGTGTGTGTGTGTGTGTGTGTGTGTGTGTGTGTGTGTGTGTGTGTCTATTTGTGTTTTGGTAAAGATAACCATCTGTCCTGCAGGTTTATAGGCCACCACCAGAAGAATGGTAGCAGTGAAATAAAGCACATTTCCAGTAATGCTCTGGGAGCTTCTTCTTGCTAGATCCATTTTTGAAAAAAATAAAAGAAAGGTCAACTCTTGAAATAATTGTTTTTCTAGTCAAATTGGAGTGGACTGATTGGTAAGGTTTGGGCCATGGACGAGTTCCTTGGAGCTCAGACAAATTCAGATACATTCAAACCATGAGACTGGAAGTGTGGGTGAGACATTTTTCTAATGAACAAGAGGATTTAGATGCTGAGTATAGAAAAGGAAGAAAGCTTCAAAAATATCTGTACTGGCTAGTTTTGTGTGTCAACTTGACACAAGCTGGAGTTATCACAGAGAAAGGAGCTTCAGTTGAGAAAATGCCTCTATGAGATCCAGGTGTAAGGCATTTTCTCAATTAGTGATGGGTGGTACCATCTGTGGACTGGTAGTCTTGGGTTCTATAAAAAAAGCAGGCTGAGCAAGTCAGGAGAAGCAAACCAGTAAGTTACATCCCTCCATGGCCTCTGCATCAGCTCCTGCTTCCTGACCTGCTTGGGTTCCAGGCCTGACTTCCTTTGGTGATGAACAGCAGCATGGAAGAGTAAGCTGAATAAACCCTTTCCTCCCCAACTTGCTTCTTGGTCATGATGTTTGTGCAGGAATAGAAACCCTGACTAAGACAATACCCTAACAGTTGGTAGGAATGTCTGAATGGACATTCATAAACCCAGAAGGATGCCGGGTTTCAGGGATGAGTATGCAGACCAAGAGGCAAGCATCTGTACTACACAAAACCTACTCACTTGGGCATACCTAACTGCAGCAGAGAGTTGAGCCTTTAACTAAGCCACCAGAACACCACAGAAGAAAAGAATACATTTTGACGAATAGCTATTAGTTCTCAATACAATGAGGAATTCATTTAATAGGAAAATTCTTGGAGTTATTCATAATGGAGGCAATAGCCCTGGTGATAACAAGACTAGGAGATGAGCATTAAGGGACCCCTGTGTTCATGCTGCAAAAGCAGTGGTCCAGGAGAAAACGTGTGAGCACAGGAGGGGCTAAGACGCTGTACACCAGTGCATTACCACTGACACTTCACACTTTAACACAGCGAGGAGAGTAGATCATTGACATTGTTTATTTAGTGCTATCATTTGCTCCAACACAATTTAATGGTACCACTTTGTGATATGCTAGTTCCATAAAACAGAGTGCTTAATACCAGAGATGTGAAAATCTTGAAGAAAAAAAAAGTCCCATTCGTAGAAAAAGAGATAAGAAGTAAGTTTATGTTTCATATGAAGCAGAAGAACAAATGTTTGGTGTTGTACACCAAAGAACATGTCTCCTCTACCACATAACAAAGGCAAGGCTATAGATTACATGTGACTTGATAGGTCTTTGAACTGTCTAGATGTAATTTACTGAGACAAAGCAGAGAAAAACAGACGCATGCTTTGTTGGTCATAGGTTTTTGTGTGGTCATCAGTCCAATTTCACAATGTACTTTATGGTGAAAAGACATACCATGATCATTTGTCACTCTGATTATTTCTTGGCCTCAATGGAGAGTTTTGTTTTCTCAAAAACAATCTAATCACTCATACAAAAAAAAAAAAAAAAAAATCCGAGGTCCTAATGTAATTCTGGGACTAAAAAATAGTTTTACACATCTGGAGTCTCCTCTGTCAATAAGTTATTTCTTCATAAAATTTTATAAAAGAATGAGAGTAGCTTTCAAGTATAGAGGGTAGTAAACATGCATGTCTCTATATGATTGGAAAATAAGAAAGAGTCAAGGGGCAATTAAGTAGTAATGAAAAGTGGGTTTCCCTGGAGATCATTCATTCATTCATTATTGATAATCCACAAACACTTACTGAATGCATGTTACATGAAGATTCCATAGAGGTTGATGCTAAATTGTTTCTCTATTCAACTATTACTCCCATAGATAGTTACTTGTTAACCATATGACCCACAGAATTCTGCAAAATTATTTAGGGTTAGATTATGTAACAGACAGACCTAATCTGGTCTGGAAGATCAAGGAAGATTCATCAGAAAGTGCTATTTAGACAAAAATCTTTTTTTGTTGTTGTTTTTTATGTTTTTGTTTTTGTTTTTTGTTTTTTTTTTTTTTGTTTTTTTTTTTGTTTTTTTTTGAGACAGGGTTTCTCTGTATTGTTCTGGCTGTCCTAGAACTCACTCTGTAGACCAGGCTGGCCTCAAACTCAGAAATCTGCCTGCCTCTGCCTCCCAAGTGCTGGGATTAAAGGCGTGTGCCACCACTGCCCGCCTTAGACAAAAAAATCTTAAAAGGTTAATGGAAGCAAAAATGAACACAGGAGAACCTCAGATAGAGGGAGTAGCTATGGGTGCAAAGGAGCAGAGGCAGAGCCTGGGAGAATAAGAGAGAGCAGAGCTGACTCTTATTGTCGAACTTCTAGTTGTTAATCTAATGTCTCCCTTCAAATGTCTTACTGATGGGTCTAACTCCCCAAGTGCAAAATAAAGCTTTGTTCTCTTCTCCTGAAATCTTGAGTTCCTTGCTCAACATTTACCAGTCTGGAGGCAGTGGCAGTGGCGGTGGCGGTGGCGGCGGCGGCAGCAGAAGCAGCAGCAGCAGCACCACCACTACCACCACCATTTACTTAGTTACTCAGACTAACAGACATTAAAGATTTGCTTCTCCTCTTTAAAAAACAATAAAATAAAATGTGAGGTGGGCCGGTGAGAAGGCTCATTTTGTTAAGATCACTGGCTGCTTTTGCTGAGAACAGGGGTTTAGTTCCCAGCACCTATAAGGCAGCTCACAGTGGTCCATAAACTACAGCTCCAAGGTGGGGGGGTTGATTGTGGAGCCTTGCTGGAAGAAGTATATCCTTGCGGGCAGGCATTGAAAATTCAGAGACCCACACCACCTCCGGCTCACTCTTTCTGCTTCCTGCAAGTGGATGGAGATGTGACCTTTCAGCTTCCTGCCGCTGCAAAGTCGCCACTGAAGTTATGGATTCTTACTCTGAACCATAGGACCAAATAAGCTCTGCCTGCTGCAAGTTATCTGTGGTAGTGATATTTTATCAGAGCGACTGGCAAGCAACCGACGCAGCGCCCCCTGCCACTGTTCTTTCTCATGTCTTTAATTTTCCTTCTATGTACTTTCCTGATATTGTATTATATAATCTATGTTCATTTGTCTTCTTGAGAATACGGTTCGCATCCTTTTGCATATTTGTGTAATATCTAGAAAGTTTGTGAACCATTGCAGACACTCAATAAGAATCGGTGGAATGAGTAAAGTAAGCCGACGTGAAGTAAAGGAGGAGAGGCTGGGGGATTAGCTTTAAACATGTGTAGTTTTGTAGTTCATCCGAAGGAGTTTGGACATTGCTATGTCCTGATAGTTAGATTCCCCCATCACTCCTGTGTTAAAAGTTTGTCACAAGTTAGTGATGGTTGGGAGGTGGAGACATCCTTACAAGGAGAGGTCTAATATAACGAAGTTAGGTCAAAGGGCAGGTCCTTGAAGGATTTGTACTGATGCCCCAGACACTTCCTTTTTTCTATCCCAGCTGTCAGGAAGTAAGCAAGTTGCTTCTTGAATTCCTGCTGGGATATGCTTACTCACCACAGAGGCCCGGAGTGCCCAGCTATCCAACCTTGGACTGAAAGTGCCAAAGTTGTCAAAACAAACCTTATTGATCTGTGTTAATTGTCTCTGGCATTTTATTACAGAAACAGAAGGCTGACTAAAACGGTTCCTCCTTAGAAGACTTGAGAGGATTTGGATGGCATTTAGAGGGAGCTGAAATAAGTTTGGTTTCTTTTTTTTTTTTCAATTTTTCCAATAAAATGTGAATTTGGATGGTTTCTTGACCTCAAAAAATAAGTCTACTGGGTTTTCTGGTGATGGATGCAGTTTAATTGTTTGGGTAACTACTTAGAATTTCACTTGTGAAATTAAGAATGATTCTTCCTCTTGAACCAGATTCGGTATAGTTTTTAATTTATAAAAGAGACAAATGGTGTCTCTAGGATAAAATATTATTTTCAAGGAGTTTAATTTATATTGCTGCCAACACACACACACACACACACACACATATATATATATATATGATATATATATATTTAAAGGCTTAGTTTATTTATGTCCCTATAAAGATTGTGATTCAAATAGAGTGTCTATTATAGCATAGAGAATTAAAAGCAATTGTAATTTAAAAAATGAGTCTGGGTCACAGCTTGGCATAACATTTTAAATTTTATCCTATGTTCCACTGTTTCCAAAAACATTGAACACTGTTTTATGTAAATGAAACTCTATTGCCAGGCAAGCCTCAAAAAGACAGATTAAATGAAATATTGGATTTCTAGAGCCCCTGATCTGCTAGAAAGCATTGTGAATCCCAAGGGAGACACTGAATGTAGCTTCTATTTCCTTTTTTATAAAGGACCTGTTATGTAGAATGTGTCTTAGGAATCGTGGATGACTTGGGGCACAAGTCAAATAGTAACTCACAGAACACTAGCAGGCTTCATGGCTGTGGACCTCATGGTGCTTAGGGGGACTCCTGTGTTAGGCTTGACTCTCTGCTGTCGCCAACTTGACTGTTGTAAGTAAAATTAGATGGAACTGTAGAGCAAGCAGAGCAGCAGAGGCTTTGTGCTGATCGCCATGTACCCCAGGGGGCTCAGGCCAAAGTGTGTACTCATCAGCTCACTGGGATTCTCTGCAGCCAGACTGCCATGAAAGTTCAAGATGGAAGCTGGGATGGACCTAGATCCACATCGGAGGTGTCTACAAAGGCATCGGCAGCATGAGATGGGCTCTGCTGGGATCAGCCAGCCTCAGGTCCTGGGGGTAAAACATAAGTTTGCCAGTCGTTTTTGTGGCTAGCTTATCCGATTGGCATCTTTTAGCTCCTAATCTTGGGCCTGTGATTTCTGGAGCTCAGGATATAAACTCACTGAGTAAATTAACGTGGATACAGGGCTTAGGATGTACCTTTGTGGTAGAGCGCTTGTCTGGGTCCATGAGACCCTGGGTTGTTCCCAGAATCACACACACACACACACACACACACACACACGCATGCACGCACACACACACACACACACACACACACGCACGCACGCACGCACGCACG
Organism: Uromys caudimaculatus; assembly: GCA_028551405.1. Lineage (NCBI taxonomy): Eukaryota > Metazoa > Chordata > Mammalia > Rodentia > Muridae > Uromys > Uromys caudimaculatus. The sequence goes on along the minus strand of CM052707.1, from coordinate 68,926,919 downwards.
CACGCTCAAACACAAAGAATATTCAGAATTAGTCCAGGGAAGCATTATAGGAAATTATTATAGTTTTTCAGACTTTAGACTCTCTAGTTGTAATTGTTGCAAGATTACAAAGCAAATAATATGTTAATATTGGCTTAGAAATAGAACTTAATTTCAAGATCACCAGTCTTTGGAAAACAACACCATTTTAATATATTGCTTGGAATTAATCAAATTATTATGAGAAAGAAAAAATTTTTAAATTTCTTGTCACTGAAGACACCGATAGAGTCCATAAATACACTTTGAATTATGTTCACACTGTGGGTCCATTTTTCAGTTCTTTGAAGACTTAACCAGTTACGAGAAGTCTAAGAGAAAGAAGAACCCTATTGTGTGCACACACTGACATTCACAGCTAAACATAGATGCTCACAAACACACACAGTTGAAAAAGTAGGTCTCCCTAGAAAGTTGATCACGCATGTGATTATCTGCAGATGCATTACAATTTATTGTTTGGAATTATTGAATCTGAAATTTGCCTCAGTGTTACCACTATTTATGAGAAAAACAAGGCAATTTCAGTCAATCAAGGCATCACACTAACAAAATACTGATTTTATTATATATTGTATGAAACTGTAATGCTATAAGTTTTAGCTTTATGTTGCTACTCAGTTTTACCCTTATAAAGCAATTCACAAAGGTCAAAGGTAGGATTTTGTATTTTTGTGCATTTAACTGGACTTTGTACCATCTCTTTGAAAATAGCATGGCACCTCAGTTTTACAGGTAAATATGTAGCCGGGCTCCTGGACTACTACAATGAATGTATAGGGTCCTATATCTCAATAAATGGCAACTACTTCAGGCTTCTCTGAGAAAAGCCAGACTGGAAAAGAGTAGGCACACTCTTTGAAAAGAACAAATCCAGCTAATTCTTTCTACATAGGAGTCTCTTTATTTTGGGGGTGGGGAAGCTCTAAGTAATTTTCTTCTTGTTTCTTTTAAAAATTATTTAAATTGCCTGAACTTTTAAATGCTATATCGGAAAAACAAAATGTATCAGAAGGCTGATGAATCTCAGAGGCAGTCGATGAACGGTTGAGTAGAGCTGCCATGCTCCACAGAGATCCATCCATCCATCCCAATGCAGGTTTATAAAACAGTTTTCTGGCTTTCCAGTCTTCTAACCCATGAGACATATATTAGTTTCAGCAAAATTTAAATCATTAAGGAACCATGGATATATATATATATCATGTTATGTGTTCATATAACTGAAACTATAGCTAGGAAACTCTATGTGTCTTCTACATCTTAATTTTACAATCAACTACCCAACAACAACAAATACAAAAGTGATGTGTGTGCGTGTGCATGCACATGTGTGCGTGTGTATGTGTGTGTACACGCATGCACTATTGCTTTAAGAATGGAGCAACTAGGGGAGATCCTCAACAGTTAGGAGCACTGGCTGTTCTTCCAGAAGACCCAAGTACAATTTTCAGTACTTCCCCGGTTACACAACTGTAACTCCAGTTCCAGGGAGTATGATGCCCTCTTCTGGCTTCTTTGGGCACCAGACAAGCACATGGTGCACAGACATGCAGGCAAAACATACAGACGCATAAAATATAAATAAATACATTTAAAAAGGAATGGAGATATTGGACTCATATCAGTATCAAACTGGAACATTTCCTTGATGGAATAAATTTGTTTCTGTGTTTACAGACATTTATTAGGATTACAGGCCAAAAAATATTTTTATTTAGGTGATCTTTAGAAACGTGGAAACATTCCATTACAGCTGTTTCCCTTAAGGTCTGCAGCCTTAGAGGAATAATTATCTAGTGCTTGAGCTATAACACTCCTTCATCCCCTTCCTTTCCCACAAGGGACGAAATCCTTACGTGATCCCTCTAATGGGTGTGGCTTTCAACCTGGTCATGTTAGGGAAGTGCCCGCCCACCCTGACACATTTGTGATGACTTGCTGGATTTCAGTTTACTAATATAAAAAGAATCCTTGAATAGTTAAATGCACTGATTCCTTGGTATGTTCTCACTGCAGGTAGATAAATACCACGCTGAATCTGCATGCAGATAGCAAGGGGGGAATGCAATATCCCCCATTTTCTTCTGGGAGAAAATGGAACTCAGAGTGGAATTTTACAAAATCCAGTTTGTTAGTGGAAAGACAGTGGTTACACCAGGCCTTTAGTCCAGCCTTTCCTGGCACTTAGAGATGGGTTTTTCCCACTGACTAATTCTGCTTCTCTGTTTGTTTGGTGCTTTCTTGAGCTCAGTGAGCTGGGGTTCCCAAGGAGAGATTTTCCAATCTTAGCCTGCTTTGTTTTGTTTGAGATTTTGTGGAACTAACAGACTATTGATTTATTTTCCTTATTTTGCTTAGAATGTGAAGCTTGAATTATGCAAATGGCCTGGAGGTCCCAGGAAAAAGGCATGCTGCATCCCAAGGACCATCAGCACCTGGGGGAGATCCCAGTCGTTCAGATGTGTGAATGCTCGGAAAGTCTCACAGCATTTCCATCTCTATCCAGATCACATCTGAACTGATCTGCGGCTCTTGACGTCTCCATCAGGCTGTGGAGTCTGGAAGCCAGTATGCTGTTTGACAGATTCACCTGGACGTTTGAGATATCATTCCATCGTCCAAGTGAAGGCTTTTCTTTTCCAATAATGTTTCTTTTCATTTACTTCTCCATAGTCTAACTAATGACCCATACGTCTATGAAAAAACCAGCAAGCAAGCTAACAACAACAACAACACAACAACAGCAAACCCTACGTAAAACAAGGTGTTTCCTTCCACCTCCCACATGGCATGTCTTAACGTTCCTCTATTTTTGCCCCCAGAATGTAACCCAAGCCTGCCCTGCCCACCTCTCTCCATCACTGTAGGGTCACAAACTCTCATGGTCATTCTCATTTCCTATGTGGGATCTCACCTTAGCTTACTTGATAGTCCCCCTGTTTTTCCTCTTACTTCTTATTACCCATGCTCCAGAAACCAACTGGAATGACTTTCTTCCAATGTAAATCAGATCTTGTGATATTTTACTTACAATCTTACAATGCTTACCTCTCTGACACCCCTTTCAATTCTTTCCTTAGTTCCTTACAGGTTGGCCCTTCTGGCCATATTCTAGTTTTTTGAAGAGGCTAAGGATAGTTTTGACTATGCCTTACCTCGGCCGATATCTAGCTGTGTACATCCCTCCATTTCTCACCCATTTAAGTTTGACTATAATGTTACACCAATGACTTTTACACAAACGGTCATCCCATTCTACCAGAAAACATCTTGGCAGAGGTAAAGATGTTAGACCTACCCCCATTGTGGAAGGATTCACACCAAACTAAATTTGCCATCACACTTCAGCTTTTTGAAGTCTTTCTCAGTTCTTCAGATACTACCACCCTCTTCTTAGAGTATTCCAGTCAGCAAGAGAAGAAGGTTCTGGAAGCTGAGGACTACTCCCCACCCAATGACTAAATAAAATAGTGGTTTAAGGAACTAGCCATTGGTGTCTGGTATGGGTCTCTACTGGCACAAAATCCTTTCCTGATTACTTTGTTTTAGGGACCAGAAGCTTTATACTCCCTGTAGTCTGGCGGCACTCCCTGTGAAGGCTGCTTTCTTCTGTCCTTCACAGGTGCTATTTTGGAAGAGGCTTTGACAGTCCTAATTCTACCCTGAAAACCGCTTCCCAGAGAGCTTCCTCTGCTAGAGGCATTCTGGACATAGGATTCAAGAGACACCAGAGAGACAGAGAAGAAGAACATAAGGTTGAGGTCCAGTCAGAGACAGGCTGTAAGAGAATATGTATCAAAGATATATGATTGAGAAAGACTACTCACTAAGGGAAGGAAAGAGGGGATGAGAGGAGCCTGGGGATCCCATTTACAGATTAGGTATTTAGGATTGCTTCCTCTGGTAATGTGTGTTTATAATCTGAAGGATAAAGCAGGAACTTTGCAAAGATTGGAAACAGAATTACCAAAGGAAGAGAAGATCCAGCACAAGTTCTGAAGACAGACATGAGTTTAACATGCTCCAGAGATGGAGATAACCGGTGAGTTTGACTGGCTCCTGAGTGTCAGGTTCTAGCAGATGTCATGACTGCCATTATTCTAGTCACACTCACAGCCACCGTGTGACTACATCACTAGTGTCCCAGCAGGAAACAGATAACTCTCAGGGAACAACTATTAATAAAGTCATGAGGATGGTTAAGCTAAGCAAGACGTGAAGTGACCCAGGACTAGTAATATGGGAAATCAGTCTGATTCCCTTGCCCACTACCCCTGCCCCAGTCTGTTAGCTAAACCTGGGACAAACACACAGGATAGGAGAGAAGCTACCATGGAGTTGCACTGCCTAGGGGAGAAAAAAGATAGCTACTGACTTGATGCACAAGGAAACAAATGGCTCCAACCTCTTTCACTTTCTGTATCAATTTCTTTCTTTTTTTAAAATTAAAGACAAAAATTGCAATTTCAGTGATGACAAAATAATTTATAACATGTCAAAAGCATTCCTTTATCACATCATTATTCCCACCCTACTTATTTTTTTAATTTATTTTTTCACTTTACATCCCAGGATCAGCCCCTCTCTTCTCCCAGTACCCCCTCACACAGATCCTTCCTCCACTCCCCCTTCCCCTTCTCCTCTGAGAAGAGGGGGCTTCCCCCACCTCCACCCATCATTCCTTCTGGCACATCAAGTCAATGCAGAACTAGGCCCACCCTCTCCCACTGAGGCCAGAAAAGACAGTCCAGTTAGGGGAATGACTCCACAGGCAGGCAACAGATTCAGGGACAGCTCCAGTTTTGGGGGACCCTCATGAAGAACAAGCTGCAATTTGCTACCTACATATGTGCAGGGGTGGGGGTGGAGTTAGGTCCAGCCCACGCTTGATCTTTGGTTGGTGGTTCAGTCTCTAGAAGTCCCCTAGGGTCCAGGTTAGTAGGTTCTGCTGGTCTTCCCATAGAGTTCTTGTCCTCTTTGGGTCCCTCAGTCCTTCCCCCAACTCTTCCACAGGACTCCCCAAGCTCCATCTAATGTTTGGCTGTGGCTCTCTGCATCTGTTTCCATTAGCTGCTGGGTAGAGCTTCTCAGAGGACAGCTATGCTAGGCTCCTGTCTGCAAGCACAACAGAGCATCATTGATAGTGTCGGGGGTTGGTGCTTGCCTATGATATGGGTCTCAAGTTGGGGGAGTCACTGGTTGACCGTTCCCTCAGTCTCTGCTCTATCTTTGTCACTGCACATCATGTAGGTAGGACACATATTTGGTCAAAGGTTTTGTGAGTGGGATGCTGCCCTTATTCTTCTACTGTGAGTCTAGCTAGAGTCATCCCTATAGACATACCACCTACTGCACCCCACACTGCCCCATCCCACCCCACCCCTGACTTCCAGGTCTCTGGCACATTCTAGACATGTCACACCTACCCACCCACCACTGGTTTCTCTTCTCTCTTCCGTGATCCAGCTTGGAACTCTGCCCCACCAATGCCTTCTCAGTCAGGTCTGCCTGGGGGCACAGCCTGCAGAAGTGAGTTGCAGGCCTATGGTCCCCTGACCTCCATTGTCTGGCCTAACTCTTTGGACTTGAGGAGTCTTGGGGGACCCCAAGAGCATCCTGCTTCCCCATAAAGGCCTGTGGGGGGTTCCAAGAACAACCAGCTTGGAACATTGCCCCACTAATCCCTTGTCAGTGAGGTCCCTTTGAGGCAAAGCTAGCATAGTCTGGTCCTCTGACCTCCATTGTCTGGCCTAAGGATCTTTCTCCCTTTCCTTGAAGACCTGATAGCATCAGGATCATCCAGCCAACATCAGGGTAAACCAGATGTCTAAAGAACAGTATAAGAACACTATCAAAATAGAAGCCCAGCTATTCTGCCACAGCAAGTCCTGGATATCCTAACAACACTGAAACACAAGAAAATGATCTTAAATCCAATCTTATGAAGATGATGGAGGACTTTAAAGAGGAAATTAATAAATCTCTTAAAGAAATACAGGAACATACATTCAAATAGGTAGAGGTCTTTAAAGAGGAAACAAACAAATATAAAGAAATACAGGAAAATAAAATCAAGCAGGTAAAGGATATGAATAAAACTGTAAAATAACTGCAAATGGAATTAGAAGCAATAAAGAAAACACAAACTGAGGCAACCCTGGAGATGGGAAACCTAGGAAAGAGAACAGGAACAACATTCACAAGCATCACCAACAGAATACAAGAGATGGAAGAGAGAATCACAGCATAGAAGACACAATGGAAGAAATTGAGACAATGGTCGAAGAAAATGGAAAATCTAAAACGTTCATTGCACAAAACATCCAGGAAATTTGGGACACTATGAAAGGACCAAACCTAAGAATAATAGGAATAGAAAAAGAAGAGGAGGAGGAAGAGGAGAAAGAGGAGGAGGAAGGAAGGAAGGAAGGAAGGAAGGAAGGAAGGAAGGAAGGAAGGAAGGAAGGAAGGAAGGAAGGAAGGAAGGAAGGAAGATGTCCAGCTCAAAGATCCAGAAAACATCAGTTTCTTATCACTGCCTCATTGTTGAAATACAGCCAAAAAAAAAAAAAAAAGCTAGGCAGAAAATGTTGTAGAACAGAGATCTGGAGAGGCAAAAAAAAACCTCATGTGTCCAGATCTGCTGCCACCTACTCTTTACAGTGGAAGGGACTTTTACTGATGCTAAGATGCATTTTCCCTTCAGTTTAGCCTCTCCGGAAGATATATACTTTATAATCAATATGCATAGCCTTGCAGTTTAATTAGCAGCTTTTTTTATTGTTTCACAATGCTACTTAAAACAATATGTTTTAAATAATAATTCATAGAATCTTATTTCACCCAATATGTTCATCAAACAAGCATCTAGAGCATGTACAGGCTTGGGGAAGTACCAGAAGCAAAACTGGCAAAAGTGTGCTTTCTTTCCCTTCTTGCCCCACCTCTCCCCCCCTCTCTCTTCTACTGTTCCTTTATATCTGATGGCTGAATCTGGCTCTTACACTGTAGTACAGATGGCTGTTTTTATTGTGCTGTGGTCTGCAGACACTGATGCTATCAGACATAAAGGCAAAGGGAGCTGCTGGTTAGTGAAGTCCGGCTTCTTACCTGGGATTCATGCTCTCTGCTGTTCAGAAAGATTAAGCGCTACCTTCTATAGTTGGCCACATGGAATTTGATTGCTTAAATTTGGAAAATTTCTCTGAGAAATATGTGGCTCTATTCTTTGTCTACATCTATCTATCTATCTATCCATCTATCCATCTATCTATCTATCTATCTATCTATCTATCTATCTATCTATCTATCTATCTATCCATCTACCATCTATCATCTATGATACATACATATATGTACATACATGCATACATATCTATCTGTACAAACACATCTATTTTTCTATCTTTCTCTCTCTCTCTCTCTCTCTCTCTCTCTCTCTCTCTCTCTCTCTCTCTCTCTCCTTAATGAAATGTAAAGTTCCAGTCCTTTTTGACATGGGTATGTGTATTCTTAGTTTATCAACAGGATACAATTTGAAAAGCTAGAGTAAAAGGTGCAGCCATTAGCAGTATCTAGTTTAATACTTTAGCCTTTAGAATTATCAGAGAATGTGTTCACTGAGGTCAATTTACCAACTATTATTTGCTTTGAAACATCAAATGACTAAATTACATATTATAGGAAACTGCCGTTCCCGGGCTTTCACTCCTCATCTTCTCACACTGCCTTACCATCTCAGCTCTGTTGTATTGTCCTGTGTCTCGTGTGCTAACTGCCTGTCCTGAACACACAGGGACTGAAATGCAGCCACACTCCTGCTCTTCCTCTCCAGGTCAGATCCCATTCCTCCCCATCTCTGCTTTCACTCTACCCAATGATAGACACTTCATTTTTTCCCTAATTGTGTTCAGTTGACTGTGACTTGGAGGGTAATCATTCTAGAAAGGAAAAACCAGAACATTCTTTTCCTAATTGGATAAAAGAGTTCATGTCATGGGAGGTTGTCCTCTGAAGAGACAAAAAATTGAATTATAATCCAAGGAGTTCCCGTTAACGTCATTATTTATGAATCTGTGATTCTCCAGGCTTCTCCCTTCTGCTTCTCTCAGCCACAGTGACATCATTTTGGGGGGGTCTCTTGAGAAATCCTTGCTCATGCTTTCCATGTGTGCACTACAAGTTTTACTCTGCATTGAACACTTGCCCAGTGATTTCTACTACTGCCCAACAATCACATATGTCTTTTAGACAGGAAAAGTGTTGGAATGCTAACTGTGTTATACATCATCTTAAATTTTAGAGCCAGGCTTGCCTGGCCTTTAAGTCTGTGCATATTGCATAAGGACACAGAGAGAGAGAGAGAGAGAGAGAGAGAGAGAGAGAGAGAGAGAGAGAGAGAGAGAGAGAATGAGAGAGAATGAGAGAGAAAGAACTAATATATTCATATCTGGTAGTAAAATCCAAGTAGAGTAAAGGTTGAAGGACTGACTGGGCTGAGACAGCCAGCTATTGGGACACTTCTTGGTAACATAGCCTAGGATCGTGCTCAAGAACAGGTGCCTTGGAAAGTAGTTTAGGTCCCAGATAAAATCAGAGTTTTAGAGGGTCTTAAAATGATTCAAGCTTCTGTACATTCTCTGGACCAGCCTGAATTGCAATGTTTCTGTCATCCTCAACATGTTTGCTGAGAATTTAAGTAAAGCACAACACTGTAATTCCATTCACGATAGACAGCCCTTCCATTGGATCAAGGCAGAAGAGAGCTGAAGAGCAAAAGAGGCGTCCTCCTTCATACTTCTGTTAGTGGGTCACCCAAATTAGAAGGTCTTTCTCTGACCCCTCTGGCTGTGTCCTCTTCATTTCTGAGCAGTCAAGTAAATATGCCACTCAGAGCTAGTGGCCCTCAGTCTTTCTAGACTAAGAGAAGGCAGACCCCAACACAGTCTGATCACAGTCTCCAAATGCTATCCATGTGTAAGTGTAGATCTAAATTACTTGTCTTCCTAAAGATGGCCTATGTCAACAAGCACTGTTCTAGGGTGAAATTTTCCCCCAAAGTGGCTGCTTTTAGGGCTTCCATAAAGATGACCACATATACTATGAGGATATTACTCGCATATACAAGTGTAGTTACTCATGATACCCAAAATTTTAAAAAAAGTGAAGTAAGGCACCCAGGGCAGAGACTGGGTTCCAGAACAGAGCTTGGAGAAATGTAAGAATTCTAAATTTGAACTCTACCTTCAAGGTTATTATGAAGGTTTTATTATTATTTATTTATTTATTGTCAAAGAAGAAGAAAGAAAGAAGGAGGGAAGGTAGGAAGGAAGGGAAGGAGAGAGAGGACAGTATATTTCTTTGAACATCAATTCATTGCCTGTCAAATATTTGATATAGGCTATCCGAAGCCCAATTTGTGGAGCCCGATGGGCGGACCTAAGGGACTCACTTCACATGATAGCACTAAAGTAAGTTCCATAGCATGCTTGTTACAAGCATTTCCCATGTTCCCTTCACTGTCATTAAGATCCCTTTGATGTCCTTTGGACAAACTCAGACAAAACACAGGAATCTGTCTTACACTGATACGGGGCTCCTTGACACTTCATGCTCAGCAGTGTCCTGTGTTTTCTAAGGGTGCGCATAAAGGTGCGTGGGAGACGGTCATGCCTGAGGGGCTATTTTCTGTGCACTGCCCTCAAGCTACTGTGATTCTGTCTAGTGTTCAGAGAATCACTTGGCTTAGGAAACATTTATAGCCTGCTCAAATCCTCAAATGCTTGCCAACGGATTGGTCTCACACTTGCTGATTCTGCAGCAGCTCTTTAAACACTACTGTGAAGACAATCGGAGGGACCATTTTTATGCAGCTGTTTGCACCAGTTAGAGTTAAATGGAAAGCAAGGTCTCCTGGATTATGTCATGAATAGGAACCTGTGAATGTTGTTTTCACTGTGGGTCTCTGGCATAGATTATTTAGTTATGGCCTTGTTAAAGCTTATTCCTTAGGAATGGTTGCTATACAGCATATTTAATCCCTTCAGGGAGATTTGGGGTGGGCTAAAATTGACTGGAGGTTAAGATCTAAAGGGATGTGTTCTTTTTCTCTTTGACAGTAAATTCTAAAGTTTCTCTCTTTCTTTTTTCTCTTCAAGTATAGAATTGAGTAAATACGGCAGACATTATCCTTTGTGATTCTTCTGAGCAAAGAGAACATCCTTCCAAATTTTACAAAGTAGCAGGGGCTGGGGGTGGGGTAACAGGAATTTAGTTTGAGAACATCTGACTTTCTTCATTTCTATTCATTTTGTATGAATATTGTTGGTCCAAACACTGCAGCCTACATGCTTCCCAGGAGGTCCACAGTAACCAGGGGCACAGGAGGTCCACAGTAACCAGGGGCACAGGAGTCCCATCCAACCAGAGACAACACTGCTTGCCTCCAAGGAAATCAGACCTAACTCAGGTCACAGAGCTTGACCTGCCTCCAAGGAGACCGGTTTCTGTCAGAGACCCCCAGGCCAGTTAACACGAGAGAGAACCAGGTGGCCAGAGGTAAATGTAAGATCATAAAAGACAGAACCTAATGCAATTTGGCACCATCAGAACCCAGTTCTCCCACCACAGCAAGCGCTGGCTACCCTAACATGCATGAAAAGCAAGATAATGACCTAAAATCCCATCTCATGAAGATGATAGAGGCCTTTAAGGAGGATATAAGGAGCTCCCTTGAAGAAATACAGGAAAACACAGACAAACAGGTAGAATCCCTTAAAGAAGAAACAAATAAATCCCTTAAAGAAATAAAGGAAAATATAATCAAGCAGGTGAACGAATTGAACAAAGAAGTCCAAGAATTAAAAATGGAAATAGAAACAATAAAGAAAACACAAATGGAGGCAACCCTGGAGATGGAAAACCTAGGAAAGAGATCAGGAGCTACAGATGCAAGCATCACCAACAGAATACAAGAGATAGAAGAGAGATTCTCAGGTGTAGAAGGTACCATAGAAAATAATGGCACGGTGGTCAAAGAAAATACAAAGTGTAAGAAGTTCCTAACCCAAAACATCCAGGAAATTCAGGAAACAATAAAAAGATCAAACCTAAGAATAATAGGAATGGGAGAGGGTGAAGAATCCCAGCTTGAAGGGTCAGAAAACATCTTCTACAGAATCATAAGAGAAAACTTCCCTAACCTAAAGAAAGAGATAGCCATAAATGTACAAGAAGCCCACAGAACACCAAATTGATTGGACCAGAAAAGAAAATCTTCTCATCACATAATAATCAAGACACTAAATGTACAGAACAAAGAAAGGATATTAAAAGCTGTTAGGGGAAAAGGTCGAGTAACATATAAAGACAGATATATCAGAATTACACCAGACTTCTCAACAGAGATTCTAGAAGCCAGAAGATCCTGGGAAAATGTCATCCAGACCCTAAGAGAACGCAAATGCCAGCCCAGGATACGACACCCAGGAAAACTCTCAATCACCATAGATGGGGAAGCCAAGATATTCCATGACAAAACCAGATTTAAACAATATATTTCTACTAATCCATGGCTACAGAGGATACTAGAATGAAATCCCCAACACAAAGAGAGTAACTATAACCCAACATAAGAAACTAAACAAATCACACAAAAAAAAAAAAACAAAAGAGAATCATACACACATAATACCATCTACAGCAACAAAAATAACAGGAACTAAAATCATGTCTTTAATAGCTCTCAACATCAATGGACTTAATTCCTCAATAAAAATACGCAGGCTAACAGACTGGATATGTAAGCAGGATCCAGCATTTTGCTTCATACGAGAAACACACCTCAGTGATAAAGACAGACACTACTCAGAGTTAAGAAGCTTTCCAAGCAAACGATCCCAAGAAACAAGCTGGAGTTCCATTCTAATATCCAATAAAATAGACTTTCAACCAAAAGTTATCACAAGAGATGGGGAAGGACACTTCATAGTCATCAGAGGAAAATCCACCAAGAGGAAGTCTCAGTCCTGAACATCTAGTCCCCAAATGCAAAGGCACCCACATTTGTAAAGAAAACTTTACTAAATCTCAAAACACACACACTGAACACAATAGTGGGAGATTTCAACATCCCACTCTCAATGGACAGGTCATTGAAACAGAAACTAAGTAGAGGCACAGTGAAACTAACAGAAGTTATGAACCAAATGGATTCAACAGATATCTATAAAACATTTCACCCCAAAACAAGAGAATAGACTTTCTCAGCACCTTATGAAACCTTCTCCAAAACTGACCATATAATTGGACATAAAACCAGCCTCAACAGATACTGGAAACTGGAGTAACCCCATGCATTCTGTCAGATCACCACAGACTAAGGCTAGACTTCAATAACAACAAAAAAACAGAAAGCCTACACACTCATGGAAACTGAACAACTCTCTGCTAAATGATAACTTGGTCAGGGAAGAAATAAAAAAGAAATCAAAGACTTCATAGAATTCGAGGAAAATGAAGACACATCATATCCAAACTTGTGGGACACAATGAAAGCAGTGCTAAGAGAAAAATTCATAGCACTGAGTACCTTCATAAAGAAGTTGGAGAGATCCTACACTAGCAACTTAACAGCACATCTGAAAGCTCTCTAACAGAAAGAAGCAAACACACCCAAGCAGGAAATAATCAAAGTCAGGACTGAAATCAACCAATTAGAAATAAAGAGAACAATACAAAGAATCAAAAAAACCAAGAGCTGGTTCTTTGAGAAAATCAACAAAGTAGATAAACCCTTATAGACAAAGGGGACAGCAACAGTATCCAAATTAACAAAATCAGAAATAAAAAGGGAGTCATAACAATAAAACCTGAGGAAATTCAAAAAATCATCAGAACCTACTACAAAAGTCTATACTCTATAAAACTGGGATATCTAGATGGGATGGGTGATTTTTTTTTTTTTTTTTTTTTTTTTTTTTTGGTTTTTCGAGACAGGGTTTCTCTGTGTAGCCCTGGCTGTCCTGGAACTCACTCTGTAGACCAGGCTGGCGTCGAACTCAGAAATCCACCTGCCTCTGCCTCCCAAGTGCTGGGATTAAAGGCCTGCACCACCACTGCCTGGCGAATGGGTAACTTTTTAGACAGAGACCACATATCAAAGTTAAATCAAGATCAGGTAAACCATCTAAACAGTCCCATAACCCCTAAGGAACCAGAAATAACAGCTAGATTATTTCTCAAACAGCTTTGAAAGTTAGACACAAGTATTCCTGTTATCCCTATAAAGGAACAATCTCAAAGTAAAGATCACATAATTAGAGATATGAATATCAGGACAGGGCTCAAATGTATTTTTCTTCTGAGATTAATATCTCTTCTACCATTTCCTTGTCTAAATCATAAAGACTATTAGTAAATTTGTGGGTTTTCTTTGATGGATAATTACAATCTCTGATTTAAGTACCTAGCATGCATAAGAGTACAGATTCTGGAGCTAGAAGATAAGGAAACCATTGCTTATCTAATATTGAACAAGTTGCTTACACCAGTTGGACTTTGTGTACAAACAGGGACTATAAGCGTCTTCAAAGGTTATTATAAGGATGAATCAATAAAAGTACTTAGAACATTTTATAGTACACCATTTCTGCTCAATACCTCTGAGCTATTTGACCCTATTAAATCCATCTAAACACACTTTTTTAAAAAATAGATTCATTAATTTTATTTTTAAGTGTATGGGTGTTTTTATATATGTGCAATGTGTGTGTGTGTGCATGTGTGTGTGTGTGTGTGTTGTGTGTGTGTGTGTGCGCGTGTGCAACGAGTGTCCTTGGAAGTCAGAGGGTGACAGATTCCCTGGAACTAGAATTTCAGTTGGCCCTTTACTGCCAGGTGGATGCTGGGAACCAAATCTTAGTCCCCTGTAAGAACAGTAGTAATCTTAACCATTGAGCCATCTCTTCAGCCCAAAACTCATCCTAAAGAAAATATTACTCATTTTGAATACTTGTGACTTTGATTCAGGAAAGTCTGGTAACTTTCTGGAGATTTCTAAATAGTTCATTAAAGCTTCACCTCTTTTATTTATTTATTTTTTAAACAAGGTCTGTGTTACCTTCTCCTACAAGGTCAAGATGGAACTAGAAACGATGCCTTAACAAACATCCCATACCAAGGATTGGTATGCACATGGGGGAAGAGCTAGGATAAGTCTTCAAACACACAAAATGATCCCAAAAATGTAAAAACCATCGTCAGTCTCAAAGAGACTCTGATTCTCCCAGTCACACATCCATCTTGGAAGTCTGTCTCCAAAAGGTAGTACAAAATGGGAGAAAGCATTCAACTAGAACATTGGTTGAGGGAAGTACAGAAATGAGTGAGCCAGGCAAGCATCAACCTTAGGAGATGGTGCACCAACAAAACAGGACTCAGATGATGCAGGTTGTACCTATGTTGTTATGTTCTTCCTCAGCTCAGCACTGCCTCAGTACAAACAACCAGAGTCACAGCTGCCACGGATACCTACCTGACATGCTTTCACACTCAGGCACACTCAGTAAAGATCCTTGCTGTTTCTCACAGTTTTATTTCTATTTGCTGTTGATGAGACTGATGTTTGGACCCAATTAACAACACAGGCCCATAACTAGTAAAGCCAAGACAATATTTGAGCCTGGAGTATTTTCAGTATGCCAGGCTGCCTCTCAAAGGCCAGTTACTGATTAGTACATATTGGGAGAAAGACAAGCAGGATCACACACTTATATTAGTAGTGAATTCCACAGTATCCTTTGGTTTTGTTGGTTTATAAATCTCTTGTAGAAATGGTCTCAGTTACCCTGCACTTTTTAGCTTTGGTCCTAAGTAAATACTAACCCTGAAAAGCATGTTTCAACTAATGACTTAATACTAATTTAATATATTGCAATGTTGAATTACTTGTAGGAGTTAAATATATTTTGATAGCCTTAAAATTGACACAAATTTCCCAGGGCTTTTTTTATTTGTATGTTAATAAAATTTTATAAGCCCCATGATTTGTGGCTTCTGACAAAGTCTTTCTGCAAAGGATGATGAGTTAATTAAAGGCATCAAGAAGTCTACTGCTTACACATCTTTATAATCCTGAACTGTCATTCAAAGAAACTGCAATCCAAGAAGAGTCCAAAATTCAACCACGGAGAAACAAAATATTCAGCTGGAGTGATGGTCAAAGCAGGTCCAGAATGAGAAACTGGTGTTTGTTTCTGCATGGAAACGATCTGAGGCTGTTCTTCCCTTGAGAGTGGATGGGTAATTAAGAATGGGTTAAGAGTACAATCCCTTTGTATTTGAAGGCAAATTCAGCCAGCAAATAGCAGCTGGGAGCATAAAACAGGTGAAGGAAGCATGCA
>CM052707.1:68861476-68906476 GCA_028551405.1 Uromys caudimaculatus | reverse complement strand
AGAGAGGAGTACAAATGGGAGTATCTCCGCTTCAGTTGTGTAACAGATGCAGGCAGAGCGATGGCAGATAGCACTCACAGTAGCAGTATTGAAGCCCTCAGACCAAAGCCCAAAGTCTGTTTTCCACAATGCCTTTTCAGTGTCTGATTTACACAGAAATGAAATCTCGTTTTTTCTATAAAGAATATTGGTAATTCTTCTAGTAAAACATAAGGTGTTTGTGGTATTAAAGTCAGAGGTCCAATTGTTGTGCCATGAAAGCGTTCGTGAACCCCAAAAAGCCACCAAGGAACCATTTCCGGTGTCATCGCATTACGGTGTCTTTATTACGAGCCCGGGCTTGGGTTCTCCTCCAACCCAACCCTGACACAGCAGGACCGGAAGGTGGAGCAGTGTCGAACCCTTAGCAGGACAAGATTTTATAGGGAACGGGAGTAAGAGAGGGTGGGAGGGTCCAGCCTGGCAATCATCTAACTAAATGACTATTGTAAGCAGACAGGCGGGTGCTCTGAAGCAAGATCGTATACAATCACAGACTGTCTGGGTCTGAAAGCACATCTGAAACAATCAGACTAATCTTTGATTAACTGTTGCTAGGAAGTAGCGAGGGAGCACTGGCCAAGGACAAGCCACAGGGTCCTTCCTGGTACGTGGGTGCCGCTTGGGTTCAGCTATGGGCCAACTTCTCAAGCTTCTTTTTTCTTTAGGATGGAAGCCTGTCCCAAGATGGAGTAGGTTTGGCCTCTCACAATCCTGCTTCATTTCTTCTGTTCACTGTGCAAACACGTACAGATTTCAGCAATATCCTTGGTAAGAAAATTACCTGGGCTGTTTGGTCCATGCCCAAGGACATCACTCTACTTGGAAGCATAAAAACATCTTTCAAAGAGGAAACGTGGATTTTGACCATGTTTTGGAGTACGTTTCGCTTCCAGCAAGAACTAGCTTGATCCAGAATTGAAGTAAGACTTGTAAGATTTGCCTTGTTATTTTTCCCACTCCTCAAGTCTATTCTAAAACTGAGGGACCGCTTTAAGAATTTGTTTTACTTTGTTATTCTAAAGTAGAAAATCATGTGTTCTATTTTTGTTATTTATAAATAAAATCTTGTCTTTCCATAGATTTGCTCATTTTGAAAACTGGAAAGAACAGAGTGTGTAATATTTTGAGTCTCTATTCAGCAAACAGGACACAGGGGTCCAGACCTGACAAGGTTCCTTTAGCAAGGAATATTTCCACTAATACCACTGCTTATTGTTCAAATATCTTAGATATGGTGAAGGGGTATATTTAGATAGTCTACCAGAGCACTAAAAGTATTCTTATGCCTACCGTGAGCTAGAATTGCATAATTAACGATAACAATATTGAATAGACAGAAGGCTTTTCCGTGAAAACTTTGATGTCTAGACAAAATTATTTAGCATACAAGTCTAAATATGGAGATAATCTGATCCATAGAATTATCTCTAAAAACAGGTACTGTTTGGAGGGTAGGCATAGCTTAGTTCACTAAAGTATTTCTTTTAAGTGCTTGCGAGTACCACAGCCTAAGTTTGGTCTCTGTAAATCATATTACAAGCAAAAAGAAAATCAAAACGTCAAGTGTGGCAGTTTGTACTTATAGTCCCAGTGCTTGGGAGGCAGAGACAGGCCTCCCTGGGGTAGGTTTTGCTACCTAGTCTAGTCCATGAGGTGAGTTCCATGCCGACGAGAGATTCTGTCTTAAAAACAAAAAAAGGCAGGTGGCATTTGAGATATGACATCCAAAAGACAAAGTGTGGAAATTTAACAAGTATGCTAGGCTAAATAACAGGTAGATCATTTGACTAGTTATAGGTGAGCTATCCTGAAAATAGGCGCTGCTAACACCTCATGGCCCTGATTTCAGCTGTATGTGGTTGAGGAATTTGATTACAGTCAGTTGTAATATTCTTTCCGTGTTAAGATTCCATGTGAGCGTGCCTTATCTCCGCTAGGACACTGTATCAGACTGTCATAGTCATGTACATGATTTTACAACACCTTCAGTCTCTTTTTTTATTAGCCATCTCCAGGTGAATAACATTTATAAGCCATGAGAACACTGAAAAGATTTATTTGCTAGCTATTCTCTTATCAAATGAAAGACTGTCTGTCTGCCCGTACTCATGTGTTGGATTTTCCTATAGGATTCAGGAAAAATTATGAAAGTTTATGAGAGATTTATGAAATTAGGGGGTGGCAATCACAGCTGAAAACGTTGTTCCAGGCATGGCACTGGCGCAAAACTAAGTTCAAATGAGCCCAGAAGCATGGTTTTCATATACTGTATCTTGATTACAATTTCCCCTCTCTCTACTCCTCCAAGACCCTCTCCGCCAACTCTCTTCAGATCCATTTCCTTTCTGTCTTTGATTAGAAAAGAGCAGGCTTCTAACAGATAACCACCAAACATGACGAAATAAGATATAATAAGATGAAACCAAACCACCCACTGAGGCTGGGTAAAGTAACCAAACAGTAGGAAAAGAGCCTGAAGAGTCTACACAATGAATCAGAGACCCACTAATTCATATGCTCCACAGCTCATAAAATTACTAAGCTGAAAGCTATAATGTATATACAGAGAGCCAGGTGTAGACTCGTGTAGGTTCTATTTGATGTTTTTTTCTCTAAAACAGAAGCCAACCCCAATTAAGTGCTTTTTTTTTTTTTTTTTTTTTTAATCGAAGTTGCTGCGGTCATGGTGTCTCAGCAACAGAAACCCTAAGACAGTGTTTGGTTTGGTTTGTTTTTTTTATCTTAGCCCTTCTAACAGGTATAAGGTTGTACTGCATAGTTTTGTATGTAAACTGGACACAAGCTAGAGTCATCAGAGGAACCTCAGTTGAGAAAATGCCTCCATGAGATTCAGCTGTAAGGCATTTTCTTACTTAGTGATCAATGAGAGAGGGCCCAGCCCATGGTGGATGCTGTCATCCTGAGGTTGGTGGTCCTGGGTTCTATAAGAAAGCAGACTGAGCAAGTCATTGGGAGCAAACCAGTAAGCAGCAACCCACATGGCCTCTGGATCAGTTTCCGCTTCCAGGTTCCTGCCCAGCTTGGGGTCCTGTCCTGACTTCCTTTGGTGCTAAACACCGATGTAGAAGTATAAGATGGAGTAACCCTTTCCTTCCAAAGTTGCCTTGGTCACGGTGTTTCATCACAGTAATAGAAATCCTGAGTAAGACAAAGATGAAATCTCAAAGTGGTTTTGATTTGCATTTCCCTGATGGCCAAGGATGTTGAACATTTTTAAAAAAGTGTTTCTCAGCCACTTGTCTGTCTTCTGTTAAGAATTCTTTCTTTAGATCTGTAACCTGTTTTTAATTGGATTATTTGAGTTTTTTAAATTTAGTTTCTTGAGTTCTTTCTATATGTTGGATGATAGACCTCTATTGGGTGTGGAGTTGGTAAAACCCTTTTCCCATTCCATAGGCTGCTTTGTCCAAATGACCATTCTTTTCAGTCTCATGAGGTCTCATTTACTAATGGTTGATCTTACTGCCTGTACCATTGGTGTTCTGTTCAGAAGGCCTTCTCCTGTGCCAATGAGTTCAGGGCTGCCCCTCCCCCTTTTCTTCTACGAGGTTCAGTGTATCTGCCCCTATGTTGAGCTATGTCGAGCTCATCTGTTGATCGACTTGCAGTTGAGTTTTGTGCAGGATGCTAAGTGTGGATCTACTTGCATTCTTCTGCATGCTGACACCTGCTTAACCAGCACCATTTGTTGAAGAAGCTTTCTTTCCAGTGTATATTCTAGCTTCTTTATTAAAAAATCAGATGTGCATATGTGTGTGGAGTTATGTCCATATGGTCTGAGTATCAGGGTAACTGTGGCCTCACAAAATTAATTGGACAGTGTTCTTTCTGTTTCTATTCTGTGGAGTAGGTTGAGAAGTGTTGGTATTATGTCTTCAGCTTGATTCCATTAGTCAACATGTCTGTTTTTGTAGCAATTGCTATGCAGATTTTATTACTACAGCTTTGTAGTGTAACTTAAAATCAGGACCGGTGAGGCTTCCAGCGGTTTTTAATTGTTTAATATTTTTTAACTATTGAAACAGCCCTGTATCTCTGGGATGAAGTCCTACTTGATCATGGCAGATTCAGTTTGTAAGTATTTTATTGAGTGCTTTTGCATCTGTGTTTATGAGGGAAATTGATCTGTAATTCTCTTTCTTTGTTTTGTCTTTAGATGGTTTGGGTATCAAGTTAACCATGGCCTTATAGAGTGAATTGGGCAGTGTTTTTTTTTTTTTTTTTTTTTCTTTCTATTTTGTGAATAGGTTGAAGGGTATTGGTATTAGTTCTTATTTGAAAGTCTGGTGGAACTCTGTGCTAAAACCACCTAGCTCTGGGTTTTTTTTATTTTGTTTTGTTTTGTTTTGTTTTTTGGCTGAAAGACTTACTGTTTCACTAGGAGTTATGGGTCTATTTAAATTGTTTACCTGATCCTGATTTAACTTTGGTTAACTGTTATATATATCAATATAATTATTCATTTCCTTTAGATTTTCCAATTTTGTGGAGTACAGCGTTTTAAAGTATAGTCTTATTCTCTAGATTTCCCCAGTGTCTGTTGTTACAGCCCACTTTTCTTTTCTGGTTTTGTAATTTGGATTTTCTTGCTCTGCTTTTTGGTTAGTTTGAATAAGGGTTTGTCTATCTTGTTATTTTCTGAAGAACCAACTGATTCCTTGTATTGTTCTCTTTGTTTCTGTTTCCTTGATCTCAGCTGTTAGTTGGATTCTTTCCAGTTGTTTTGTTTTTGAGATAGGGTTTTTTTTTCTATGTAGCCCTAGGCTGTCTTGGAATTTATTCTGTAGACCAGGCTAGCCTCAAACTCAGAGATATACCTGCCTCTGCCTCTGGAGTGTTGGGTTTAAAGGTGTGTGACACCACTGCCCAGCTCACTCTGATTATTTTTTGCTATCTACTTGAGTGTGATTACTTCTTTTGGTTCTAGAGATTTCAGGTGTGCTGTTAAATTGCTAGTCTGTGTTTTCTCCATTTTTTTTTTTTTTAAGTAGGTGCTTAGTGGAATGAATTGCCTCTTGGAACTAGTTTCACCGTGGCCCTTAAGAAGGGGTGTGTTGTGTATTCATTTCCATCGAATTCTAGAAAGTCTAATTTTGTTATTTCTATCTTCACCCAGTTTTTGTTCCTTAGAAATTTGCTCAGTTTCCCTAGGTTTGCACACTTTCTGCTGCTTCTGTTGTTGGTGGTATCCAGCTTCCATCCCTGGTGCTCTGATAGAATGCAGGACATTCTTTTCTTTTCTTTTATCTGTGGAGACTTGCTTTGAGTCCAAGTATGTGATAAATTTTGTTCATGAGGCCTGCCTCTGTAGTTCTTGTTTGAATTCCTAAATTTTTTGTTTCCAGAATTCCCTCAGTTTGGGTTTTCTTTATTGATTCTATTTCCAATTTCAGGTCTTGAGCGTTTTCTAACAGTTTGTGTTTTCCTGGAATTCTTTAAGGGATTCATTCATCTCCTCTTTAAGGACCTCTAATCATCTTCTTCTTCTTCTTCTTCTTCTTCTTCTTCTTCTTCTTCTTCTTCTTCTTCTTCTTTTTCTTCTTCTTTTTGAATTGGATATTTACTTTATGTACATTTCAAATGTTTTCCCCTTTCCAGGTCTCCCCGTCAGAAACCCCCTATCCCATCCCCCTCCTCCTGCCTCTATGAGGGTATTCCCCCACCCACCCACCCACTCCCATCTTCCCTCCCTGGCATTTCCCTATACTGGGGCATCAAACACCCTTAGGCCCAAGGGCCTCTCCTCCCACTGATGGCCAACAAGGCCCTCCTCTGCCACATATGTGGCCAGCATCATGGGTCCCTCCATGTGTATTCTTTGGTTGGTGGTTCAGTCTCCAGGAGCTCCAGGAGGTCTGGCCAGTTGACACTGTTGCTCCCTCCATGGGGCTGCAAACCCCTTCAGCTCCTTCAGTCCCTTCTCCAACTCCTCCTCTGGGACCCCACGCTCAGTTCAGCAGTTACTGTGAAGTGAATCTTGGGTATTCCGAACTTTTGGGCAAGCATCTGCCTCTGTATTTATCAGGCTATACCTGAGGCTCTCAGGAGACAGCTTATCATGCTTCCATCAGCAAGCACTTCCCAGCACCCACAATAACATCCGTCCGGGTTTGGTGGCTGTATATGGGATGGATCCCCAGATGGGGCAGTCTCTGGAAAGGCAGTTTTAAGGTCTTTTTCTTGTGCTTCAGCTTTGTTGGAATATTCAGGTCCTGTTGGTAGGATAACTGGGCTCCAATGGAGTCATACTGCACTGGCTGTTATTGCTTGTGCTTTTGCACTGGTGTCTAGGCATCTAGGTATTGGTTGACCATAGGACTTGGTGGGTGCTGCTTTCTAGATTTATCTTTGTTGGGTGGGTGTTTTGTTCCTTGGTTTCTATTTCCTCTCTGGATTTTTGGATCGTGTGAGGTCCCGTGTAACGCCCGTGGTGTCTGTTTCTCTGGCCCTGCTCAGAAGTGATCCCTGGTTAGAAGTGATCTACAGTACCCACAGGACATGAGAACAGGGGCGAGGCAGGAAAGGCTGCCACAGGTGTTTTGCTGCAAAGCTTTGTCTGAGGTATAGGATCTAGAGAAGCAGAGGGAGAAGAAAGTCATAGCCTTTATTCTCACTCCAAGTTATATCACTGCTGTTGTTTTTCTGTTTGATGTGAATTGTCTGATGATGTCATCTTTCACATTTTTTTTTATGGTGCTATTCTATAGCCTTTATCAAACCAAACCAGGAGAGTTTCAAACCCAGATGACCACCTTAAACCACTTGGAGGACTCCATTGGTGAATACTGGATGGACTGCCTTGGGATAAAAGCCTTGTAAGATGAACATATTTGAAGGTAAAACTACACTTATCCTAACGGAAATTACATCCCTGATTCATCCAAAGTAAATATTCACATATTTTGATACAGATTCACTCATCATTTGCTTTGATCTTATTTCAGACTCTGAAGTGGTGTATAATTTATATGATATACACAGTTTGATATTCATCTAAAATATTGGAATGCTGAGTTATAAAACACACTTTGTCTCAGAGCACCATAGGGGGAAATATATCTATATCTACATCTATATCTACATCTATATCTATATCTATATCTATATCTATATCTATATCTATATCTATATCTAGTAGATTTATTAACGCATTTTCTGCTATTTTGCCTGGCTTTTAAGAGGTCTCCTTTCTGGTGCTCAAATTGTAACAACTATTCTATAAGAACAAGGAGGAGCAAGAGGCAGCTTTGCTAGACGGTAAATGCCACCATGTCTGTGCCTTGCCTGCAAGCGTGGGGCTGGGAAGCATTGCCCCATCTGCCATCAACTCTTACTGAGACTGGAGGCTCTGGCAGTGTCACTGTTTATACTCAGGTAATGTAGGAAGCCCAGCATACTACACAGCACAGGGTACCATGGGACACACAGTGGATCCTCACGTGTGTGATTGGACCTGTTGGATGGTCTGTGTGCAAACAGATGTTCCCTTCGTGAATATGTGTAAGGATAGAGCCTTTTATTTGTTATTGGTTTTAGATTTAATCCGTTTGGAGGTTCAAGGATGAGAATAGAATAGAATGGTGTCTTTGTTCTTGACCAAAGAATGGCACTTCCATCTAATCAAGAAAAGGTTATTTGGATAAAACCTAAAACCCAGATCATCTATATCTCCCCCTACACCCCGTGAAGAACAAGCCCCACATAGAATGTCTCCACATCTAATGTCTTCACAGCTGGTATTAATCGGATCAGACAGAATATATACGAAGTGAGAGTGAAATGAAAATTAGTTAATTCATCTCAGTAGTAATTTGGCTTTGGGACACAGAAGGAGGATTAGGGAGTGCTCTGAGGTTGTCTGTGTATGCCACGGCCTTGTCAGTTGAGAACTCAGACTTATCACCCTAGAAAACAGGAATTAAAAGCCAGGTGTCCTAATCATGACAGAAGAAGAGTGGTTAACCTGTACTTCCCAGTCCACACATGATTTTGGAAGATATAAAGAAAAATTACTAATCCTAACTTGAGTGATGCCTTTACCAACTCTACTTCCTTCCTCTCATCTATCTCTGTTTTCCATATGTCTAGAAGTCAGTTTGTCTGTCTTCAGTCTGATCATCTGTTGTTTATTGTCCCTTGTCTTCTGTCTGTCTGTGTTCCTGCCTCCCTTATTTTCCATAAAAAGAAATTGAAAGAAAAGTCGGAGAGAGTGAGACATGGACACCCACCATCCTCTAGTCAAAATATCTAGCCTTAAGCCAGAAATATTGCTTAAGTTGTTATGAACATAATTTTAAGCCTTAAAAAAATAAGCTTTCAAAGAGCAGCTGGGACAGTTCCTAAGCTTCACTTTTAGAAACACATAAGCTAGACATCATTCAGTGTGGCTACAGTTGGAAATGAGATGGGATTTATGAAACAGTTTGAATTTAGAGAAAATCCCAATTGAATGGAAGGGTGATAATTTTGTGCAATTAAGTGAAGTCATTTTTATATTGATTCGAGAATATTTTCCACTAAACTGTCCAATGTTGAAGTCATAGATATAACTTATTTATAGGAAAGATGCTGAAGGTTTCCTAAGAGTCCCTATATGAAATTTCGTCAACAGAATTCCTGTTTTATTTGTTGTTGTTGTTCTAACCGTGATTTATTTATCAGTAAATTTTATGTGTATCAATATTTTCCAGCATGTATCTCTGTGGATCGCATGCTTATCTGGTACCCACAGAGGCCAGAAGGGGGCATCAGCTTCCATAGAACTAGAGGCACAGATAGTTGTGAGCTGCCACATGGGTGGTGGGAATTCAGCCAGGGTCCTCTAGTGCCCTTAATGGCTGACATCTGGCCAAGTCTCTCACCCATTTATTTCATTTGTGTGTCTTGTGCACCTATTGGTATGTGTGCCTGTACATGACATGTGTCATAAGCTAGAAAAGGCCATCAAGTGTCCTACCTGTGCTATCACTTTCCACCTATGATGAAGGATTTTTTGCTGAAGCCGAGTTCTCATTTTTTTGGCTAGCCTGGAAGCCACATAGCCCCAGTGGTCCTCCTACCTACCGCCTTCCCCTAAGAGATAGACTTACAGCTGGATGCTTGATGTGTCATTTGTTATGTGGGTGCTGTGACCCGAATTCTGATCCTCAAGATTATGCTGCAAGCTCTCTTAACTAATGAGCCATCTCAACAGCCCTCATAATTCTTTTGATATGAGTACTTCAGAAAATAAAACTATCAAAACTTCAAGGTCTGCAGGCAATGCAGAAACAACAATTTTCGTTTGGTTTTAATGTTTCTGAATTTCTTCAGTGTGTTACAGAATCTTTTTGCCTTTGTAAATAACATTGTCAGCCGGATGCTGGAAGTGAATTGAAAAACAGATGCTCAGTGGCTGCTACACAGTGTCTGGCTTTAAAGTAGCATCTCTGGAGGGAGGGAGGTCAACTTGAAACAACCATAATAACAATAAAAATAGTCTTTAGGTGCTTTGAACCCTTAAAGTATGGTGTTCTGGTTCAAAGTATCTCTAGCATCTACCCAGTCTGTCATTCACTACCCTGGGGTGTCTAGAGTATTTATCTGATGTTTGCAGTGACCTTAGCTCAGGGTTTACCAACTCGAAAGCATACAGACTGCAAGTAAGAGCTAGAAATGAGGAAAGTAAGCCTGCAGGGGCTTTACTGACTAGACAGCACAGCCCTTGATCAAGGAGAAAGGTCTATTCAGCTCTCAGCCAGGGAGCAAATGCCCAGCGTTGCTAGAGATTCTGTTTTTAATTTTCAAAATATACGAAATGAAGGATGCTTTTAGTTAGTGGGGAACAAGTGGGAAATATAGCAATATTTGGTCTATAACTACCTTTTATGAGTCCTGTCTTAAATGACATAGTTAAGTCCAGGAAGAGACATAAAGCAGGTAACCTTGGTACAAAGATGTCTCATTCTCCAGCATGGCAAATCTTTGCACATCTGGCTTACTAGAAGTCACAACAAAACCTTGGGTACTACTCAAGCAGAAGGTACAGCATGCAAAAAGTAGCTGTGGCATCAACACCATCGACTGTTCTCGCTCATCAGAAATCTCTGTGAGAGGGGCGTCAAGTGACCATCAGTTGGTGTGGGTTTGTGCTTCTCAGCTACGATTTTACTGCAGATTCTCCCATATCAACCCTGAGACACTTTCCCGTGCTTCAAGAAAGAGACAGCATGATAGGTGAATTGAAAACCATCCAAGAGAGACCATCCAAAGAACCGAAGTCCCACCCTTACTTATGGGAGGAGACTGCATCTTAGTCACGAAGAGCACATGTGTCTTCTGCGTTTCAACAAATGAGAGGTCTATTCTGAGTGTCAAAAGATGACTCTGACAGGCTCTACTGCCAACAGCCATGAGCATGTTAAAACCTCACAGGGGTACAGCATCACCAAGGTACTATGGTCATGAGCTATACCATTCTGTCCCTCATCTCTGCAATCATCTCCAGAGTATTTCTCGACTCTCCCCAGTGTAATTCTCACTGAAGCTTCCCTTGTTGGTTTCTCTGGACTATTGCTACCACTGCCTACCTCCTACTCGCATTTACTCTTTGCATCACCAACACCTCCTGTAACCCATAGCAACCAAAGCAATCAACAAACATTAATGAAGCTCTGTCATTGCTTCCTCCCAGCTCCCCCCACCCCTTACTGGTCCTCTAAGTGTGCTTTTTCAATCAGCTCCTAAAGGCCTTGCTCAGACCCCTGGCTCCTGGGGTCTCCTCTGCAGGCAAACTTTCCTTTGACATGTTAGCTCCTTACAATGGAGCTCTGCGCCCTCAGTTCTCCACGTTCAACACTGGTTCTGCTCTGCTTGTGACTGCCATTTTAACATGTACACTTATTTTTGTCAGCTTCCTTCTGTTGGTATTCTTTTGTCATTTGTTGATTTTTGCCTGTCATCCCAGGAGATGTCATGAAGTCAGCCTCTTGGCTGTTCACTCCTTTTCTCTCATCAAGGGCTTAGCAGGCGTGACAAGCCATCAACCAACATTTATCCTGTGACTTAAGAAATCACAAGGTCTGGGAGGCAGGGAAAGCAGCTCACTAGAGAAAGCTCATTCTGTGCAAATGTGAAGACCATCTTGAGATCTCCAGGACCTAGGTACAGTAAACGCCAGGCAGGTGCCGTGGCTTACCTATAATCCCAGCACTTAGGAGTAGGGACTTGCTACGTAGACAAGTACAATTAGAAAGCACTGGGCTCAAATGACACACTTCGCTTCAATGTACAAGGCGGAGAGTGATCAAGCAATGCATCAACACTACCCTCTGGCCTCCGAACTCATGCATGTTATCGTTCACCCCCCCACACCCACACAGTCATGTATGTTACCATTCACCTCCCCACACACACCCCCACATAGTCATGTATGTTACCATTCACCTCCCCCCCACCCCCACATAGACATGTATGTTACCATTCACCTCCCCCCACACACCCACATAGTCATGTATGTTACCATTCACCTCCCCCCCGACCCCCACATAGTCATGTATGTTACCATTCACCTTCCTACACACACACATAGTCATGCATGTTACCATTCACCTCCCCACACACACACACACATTTGTGAACACGCACATATGCATGTGCGCCACACACACTCACACATACACAAAGTGAAAAAAAAAATTATGAGGCCCTGTGAGGAACAACTATCTTGTCAATCTTAGAGAAAGAGAAGAAATGTTGCCTATTAAATTAGCTTCCTAGAGCTGCTGTCAAAAAACAAACAAACAAACAAAAAAAGAACCGAGCATCTACAGAATATCTTTGAATAACAGAAACTGTTTGTTTCATTGTTCTAGAGGGTAAAATTCTAAAATCAAGGTGTCTGTGGTACGAGATGCTTCTGTGGGGCTCAGAGTGAAAACATGGTCATGTGTTTCTCCTTGCTTCTTGTCTTTGCTGCCAATTCTTGGTGCCTCTGGATTTCTGAAAACATAGCTTCAATGTGCACCTCCCTTACCACGTGACATTTCCTATGCAGATCTATTTCCGTGTCCAACATTTCCTCCCTGTACAAGCACCAGGTATTGAATTAGGGCTCACTCTAATACGCCTTAATTCAATTACGGCTACAGTCTATTTTCAAATAAGGTCATGTTCACTGGGCCCAGAGAGTTGGGACTTGAATATAACTATTAACCCATGAGAACCCACTACCTCTTGAAAAATACATTAGAATGGCATCCCGAAGGAGTAAGGAAAGGCTGGAGTTGGAGGGAGGCATGTCTAGCAGTTATGCAGCCAGAGAGACAAGCAGTCCATAAGAAAGACATTCATGGCAACCAGTAAGTAGTTAACTTGAGAAGAACTGGCTCCTACATGGAGAAATATTGATTTTATCCCATTGCCCTAGGCTGTTTAGGCTACCACTCGAGGGGGCAGACGAAGGGAGATAAATCATAAGCTTCTTTCTTATAGATCAGAAGTTTCAATTCCCATGATTCCATGCTGGTGGGGTGTCTGGTGAAATACCATCCAGTGTTGGAGCAGCTGCTTCCTCTTGGTACCCTCGCATGGCCAAAGGAAAAGTGTGTTCTGGTATCTCTCCATGTTAGCATGATACGGGTACTTAGCAAAGGGACCCGGCCATATAAACTCATGTAGTATTTACCAGTGTCTTATAGGTTCTATTTCAAACTTGCCACACTTGGAAGCCTCAGGCTATGGGCAGAGTAGATGACAGCATCTGTGGTAATGCTCAAGCTCATTCTTTAGAATTCTCAGAGAAGGTGGCTACCTGTAGTAGCCTCTGTAGGGATTTGGTGGCACATCTAAAAAGAGGTCCAAAGAAA
Organism: Uromys caudimaculatus; assembly: GCA_028551405.1. Classification (NCBI taxonomy): domain Eukaryota; kingdom Metazoa; phylum Chordata; class Mammalia; order Rodentia; family Muridae; genus Uromys; species Uromys caudimaculatus. The sequence continues at coordinate 68,893,568 of CM052707.1, read as the reverse complement.
TAGTAGACTTCCTGTGAAGAAAGTGAATAGGTTTCAAAATAGAAAGGTTCAGGACATGATAGTAGGTGTGGGTCAATGTTATTCTTATAAGGTACACTAATACTATTTGGCGAGGCAAAGTTTGAGTCAGGGAAATCCTGAATAAGATTTGATGTCAAGGTCTAAAAATTCAAATTTAAATTAGTCACATTTAGTTGTTTATGGTCTTTGTCTTAGTTAGGGTTTTACTGCTGTGAACAGATACCATGACCAAGGCAACTTCTATAAGGACAACATTTAATTGGGGCTGGCTTACAGGTTCAGAGGTTCAGTCCATCATCATCAAGGCGGGAACATGGCAGCATCCAGGCAGGCATGGTGCAGGAGGAGCTGAGAGTTCTACATCTTCATTTAAAGGCTGCTAGTAGAATACTGACTTCTAGGCAGCTGGGGTGAGGGTCTTAAGCCCACGCTTATAGTGACATTCCTACTCCAAAAAGGCCACACCTCCTAATAGTGCCACTCCCTGGGCCAAGCGTATTCAAACCGTCACAGTCTTTCTCAGGGAAGAGCACTCTAGTTGGTTATCCAGTACCAAGTGGTCAGCCCTGAAAACATACATACAGGTAACATTATACAGACTGACCAGGTTATATTTAGAAATACATATGTATATTCATATACATATGGGCATGCAACAATAATTAATGAAAAAAAGGCCACGAATTTTGAAAGAGATCAAGGAAGTATCTATGGGACGATTTGTACTAGCTGGTTTTGTATGTCAACTTGACAAAAGCTGGAGTTATCACAGAGAAAGGAGCCTCCCTTGAGGAAATGCCTCCATGAGACCCAGCTGTAGAGCATTTTCTTAATTAGTGATCAAGAGTGGGAGGGCCCATTGTGGGTGGTGCCATCCCCTGGGCTGGTAGTCTTGGGTTCTATAGGAGAGCAAGCTGAGCAAGCCAGGGGAAGCAAGCCAGTAAATAACATCCCTCCATGGCCTCTGCATCAGCTTCTGCTTCCTGACCTGCTTGAGTTCCAGTCCTGACTTCCTCTGGTGATGAACAGCAGCATGGAAGTGTAATAAGCTCAATAAACCCTTTCCTCCCCAACTTGCTTCATCGTCATGATGTTTGTGCAGGAGTAGAAACCCTGACTAAGACAACTAGGAAGGAAGAAATGATGTAATTATATTATATTCTCAAAAAATAAAAGAGGTAATAAAAGCTAAAGACATCACGGTCATATTCTCTTACATCCATAGCTGCTGCATTCCATTTGGCTTATGATGCTTTCCCTTCATTTCTTTGGTCAGGTCCTTACCTGTTTCTCCACAGTGACTGTTTCACATCTCTAGTGCCTCACGTGTCTTTGCACCTTTGTTGATGTTGGGGTATACTTTCTACAAATGTGGGGCATTTCCCCATTCTTTTAAAGTTTTCTATACCTATGAGTCTTAGTTGTTTCTTTTTATATACAATAGTAATTTTTAGTTGTATCCTTCAGTGACTACAGCTGTTATGATGTGTCTGGACTCACATCCGCCATCTTATTTATTTGACTGTCCCGCTGTTTCTGCTCCCACCCTCTCCCTGCTTACTTTCTTTACAGCTAAATAGTTTTGTTGTTGTTGTTGTTGTTGTTTAATCATTACTATCAATTAGCTTTGAGTTTGTATTCATATTATTTAGTGGTTACTTTCAAAACTTAAGACGTTTTTTAAAAATCTAAATTTAATCGACTTTACCCTTTTTTGAAATAATTTTAAAAGCTTGAACAATTTAACCCCGTCCCTTTGATCACATTTTCATGTTTGTCTTAATTTTTTTTTGTTTAATGTTGAAAGAAAGCATTAGCAATGGTTTAAGTGTTCACTTAGATTTACCTATAAGCTTGCTTGCCTCCTTCCTTCCTTCCTTCCTTCCTTCCTTCCTTCCTTCCTTCCTTCCTTCTTTCTTTCTTTCTCTCTTTCTCTCTTTCTTTCTCTGTCTGTCTGTCTGCTGAATTCCACATACTTTCCTGCAGTTCAAACTTTGTCTGGGATCACTTTCTTCTGAAATGCTTGCTTTAGAATTTCCTGTGGTAAACTTTGTCCTCACGGGAAACTCTTTTACTTTTTATTAGTCAAGAAGTATTTTTATTTCACCTCATGTTCTAGGCACAGGAATCTCTTCCATGTCTTTTCAGCATCCCCGTCTTATCCCACTCATTCCATTCTTCCCATGGAAAATGTAGCTTCAGTTCTTAGTCGTCTTCTGATGGTGACATAGTGGTGGCAGAACATGAAATTAGGTGGGGAGGGAGGTGGGAGGGTTTGGCAGGAACTGAGGTGGACAAAGAATATGATTTATATATTATATGAAAATTAAATAGAAAAGGAAACATGGAATGAGTTTGTATCTTTAACAATCTAAATGTTCACTGTGTCTTCTGGACATGGATTTTTATGGCCATTCATTCATTTTTTTATTCAGCATTAACTTCTTGATTCTGTAGACAGTGCCGTCCGTTACTTGGAGGGAGTCTTGTGGGATTTGTTTTATGTTGTCATCCTCTCTAGAATTCTTGTTATACTAGAATTACACTTTCTAGTATTTGTTTTTTAAATTTTGAACATCTTTTTCACAATCTCTTTGTCTTTTTCATTTGTTTTACTTTGACCTGCCTTCTAGTTCACAAAATACCATACCTGTTATGCTGAGTTATCCCGTAACATTTTAGAAAAATCTGCCTTTGTGATAGACGTCAAAGAATATCCAAACATAATCTTTAGAGCCAAGTATACAGTATATTTGTAAACAAAGAAATAATAACTTTTCATAAGGTCCTGTTCATTTTTATGCTTTTTCATAGAAAATTTTTATTTTTTTCTATCTCTATCCTGGGCCACGATGTTTAGCAGATTTTCCCTGGAGAGATGTAACATACATGTCTACTCACCCCAGTGAAGGATCCCACAATGTGCCAAAGCGTGGATGCCACCAAAGTCCAATTCGGTGAACCAATGCGTTTTGTTGGGGTTACTTACAGGAATATCAATTAGGGGTTACTTACAAAAACAAAAATGACTCAAAGGCAGCTATATTACCAAGTGTACTATAGCATGTCACTGAGCACGGGTAACAGCTCACAAAAACTGGGAATAAGGAGTGCACTGCACAGCCTGCAGGGGACTCAACAGGTTGGGGAGTGCTCCTTCCACCACATGACTCAACTGGAGTGAGCCCCTTAGTCTAGTGAATCTGGTTAGTTTCAGGGACTTCCTGAAGCTTTTTTGAGTTGTTTACGGTCTATCTTAAGGAGCTTTCCTGCAGGGTGAAATGTCTCACTGTGGAGGATACTGTTGCACAATAGCTGTTAAGTATTTACATATAATCTTCTAGGAACAAAATGCCAGTTCAGTCTTATTTCCAAACTTTAGCCCTACACGATTTCAGTAACATTGCTGTATTTATATAGGAGAAATAATGGTACATTATACTTCTCATCCTATTTGATCACCTATTATTTTGATCTAGTTAACTATGTTCTAAGGGGCTCCTTTTCCTTGGTTTCCATGACAAGACCTGCCACCTCACCCCAAACAGCCTCCAACAGGACTCTGCTCTTATTTCACCAGGAGGCACTTGAATTGACTCAGTTTCTCAGTTCAGAAAATGAACAGAGGGAGCACATGGAGGGAGAGAGGGAGAGAGAGAGAGAGAGAGAGAGAGAGAGAGAGAGAGAGAGAGAGAGATGGATTTATTTGTATACATTGTCCCAGGATGTCATGTTTCACTTCTCTTTAAAAATATATTTAATAATCACAATGTAGATAATTATATTAAAATGATTAAATAATTACTTCTCAATTCATCAATATGTGTCTCCACTACTAACTTGGATACTAATTGTCACAAAGTGGATACGCATAGCTATTTTTCCAATAAGCAAAGTGCTGTTTATTAGACACCACAGTTAATACTCAAATACTTGCATGATTTTTTTTTTGGTTACACAATAATCCATAAGTTTGGCAGAACAAAATAACAATATGCTATAAAGGTTGTTTTTGTCTCCCCACAAAATATTTTTCATATTTTAAAGCTCAGAATATCTTCATAGAATTTTTTGTTATGACTTTAAAATTTATCATGTCAGTTGGCTGGGAAATAATGTTGAAACGTACAAATGGGAAAATGTTTTTTCTTTCAGGGGAATGTAACACACTCGGCTTTGTGGTTTAGGAAAGGAACGCTAAGGTTACAATGGAAAACTGGATTGAATAGAGAATGTTCTACGGCTGAAGAAGGATTATGAAAGATAATGAAGACAGTAATAAGTGAGGTCTGGGAAACAGGAGATGTTCTTAAAGGTGCTTCAGGAGTAGACTTGGCAACTGCATGGAGAACATGAGGAGGAGGGAGCAATTCAAAACAGATGAGACTTAGCGTTGGTCTTGTCTTTGTCACCTGGCATTGCTTGTATGTAGTATTGGTTAGTTAAGGCATGCATACACGAGAGCTTATGCATTTAAGAATCTCTCTACTCTCCAGCTTACAGAACAAGGACTGCTTTCCCTGTTGCTTTTATTTTCTGACTAATTTTCCATATTATCAGAGTCCATTCTGAAACTCTCATCTGTGAGGCTACTCTTCATCAGAAGGTTAGATTCTGTCCATAGTGCTATGAATTGCAATTGAGAACCTAATGTCATTTCAATATCCTCTGTCTGATTTTCCTTTAGAGAGATTACCTCTTCAACCCCATCGCTCTGTCTTTCCCATTATGTTCTTTTGTCTTGATCCTAGTGTGTGTTTGAATTGCTCTTGGCCTTGCTAAGTCATTTGGACATTGTACATTTAACTATTTGACTGCTCCTGCCATACAGGCTCGTGGCCAACTCATTTTCCTCTACTTCCCTCTATGCCTGTTCTCAATTTTCTCTAAACTGGACTATGTTTCCACAAAACAAACAAACAAACAAACAAAACCAAATTCTTGCCCCCAGCCCACTTGGTGTTAGTGGACCTAATTTAAGCAGCTAGATATATGAATAATCAATTTAGACAACCAATTCTCTTTTCTCTCCTCTCTCTCTCTCTCTCTCTCTCTCTCTAGAGAATCTGTTAGCTTAGTATTCTCTACTTATTCCTTGATAGTTTCTACATTTGTACAATGTATATTGATCTTATCCATCCACCACTACCTCCCCACAATCTCTCCTCCATTCCATCTCCCTTCAAGTTTCATGCCCTCTTTATTTTTATTTTTGGATGTAAATAGTCCCCTGAGTCCAATTAGTGCTACCTATATGCACATGAATGTGTGGTACCATCTGCAGCATGACCAGTCTAGCAGCAGCCACTTCAATAAAAGAGAGTTACTTTACACCCTCTGCAGCTATCAACTGCTAATAGCCCCTTAGCTAAGACTGGAGCCCCAGAGGCTCTGCCCTGCCTGACCCAAGCTGGAGTTTGATTGGCTTCATCTCCTGCAGGTCTTAAGTAAGATCCAGGGATTGTGGGATACACATAAGAACCATTGTCATGCTAAGGAACGTGCCTGAGCTTTGGGTGGTGGGTAGGGGATCACACTGAAAGTGCTTTTGTATCAAACAATTATTTCAAGGCCTTAGAAGAATATTCTTCAAAGAGAGTTTAAAAAACAAAAACAAAAACAAAAAAAAACCCGTTCTTTAGAGACTTGATTATAGTACCATAATCAGCCCTAAGAGAACACTAAATATTGTAAGTTATACATCATGATTTTACATACGAAAATACATAAACATAGTTAATTTTCTATACTTTAAATCACTTTGGTTTTGGAAGTTCTACCAAGATTTATCATAACTTTATGGATATATATGTACATACCATGTAGATTCTATCTTACAAACAGTTCAAGTTTTACATAATGGGGAAATTGCCTGGATTTCAATACATGTATTAAAATCCAGACTTGCATGTGCATTGCTTATGTTGCTCGAGAAGTAGAAATTTTTTTTTAAAAATATGTTTTTTCTGGAAGGGCAAGCTTCTAAGAGTGGCAGAAATAACATTTTACAGAGGGATTGGTTGAATCACTTACCGAAAATATTCCTTGAGAACAAATTCATTTATTTTAACTATATCGAATATCAAAATGTAATTTTCAAATTAAAAAAATACTAATAATGTTAGCTTCTCAATTTTATGTGACTTATTAGTATTACTAAGTAGTGCCAAATAGCTCTTAAAACCAACTTGTATTTTCCATTTGTGCTTTCCAAAATCTGTAGTTATTCCATTCCAACATTCTTTGCTATATTTATGTGTCGAGCATATAAAGTCAACAGCATTGGATATAACACTGAACATCAAGGCAACTGTAATAATTCATTATTGGAACAGACCCATAGACACCATAGGGAATAAAATATTTAATTTATGAATATCATTAAGAAAAAACCTTCATACTGTCTTCTTAGAAAATGACAAAATCATATCTCAGTTTGGAAATTTTGGCAGGATAATATTGCCTGAGATAATTAAGCTTCAGCTATACCGGCAACTTTCGAGATGGCTGCTTCATGTCTATTGATAAAATATACCAGGACCCATTCAGACTCAGTTTATATTTCCCATCATCGTTGGATTTTAGAATCTTAGTCTGATAAACAGCCCTGAAATTGGAAAACAGCCTTTATGTTACACAACGATTTGTCAGAGTTCCTTTTTATTTATTTATTTATCTATTTATTTATTTTAATTTTTTTTATGTACTTCCTAAAGTCATTACCTAATTCTCCAAAGTATGCATTTGAAGAAGAGCAAAGATAGCTGGTAAATCTATAATCTTTTATTGAATATTTTATTTCTTTACATTTCAAATGTTATCCCCTTTCCAGGTTTCCCCTCTGGAAACCCCATATCTCATCCCCCCTCCTGCTTCTATGACGGTGCTCCCCCCACCCACTCCCACCTCTCCACCCTGGCATTTCCCTACACTGGAGCATCCAGCCTTCACAGGACCAAGGGCCTCCCCTCCCATTGATGCCAGATAGGACCATCCTCTGCTACATATGCAGCTGGAGCCATGGGTCCCTCCCCATGTACTCTCAGTTGGTGGTTTAGTCCCTAGGAGCTCTAGGGGTTCTGGTTGGTTGATATTGTTGTTCTTCCTATGGGGCTGCAAACCACTTCAGCTCCTTCAGAGTTCCTTTTTAAGGGACATGGTTTCTATGTATTTCCACCTCCAGTTGGGCCCAGATCTGGTTTGCCTTTAATGGGACTCTATTTATACTGTTTTTTTTTTTTTTTTTTTTTTTCATTTATCTCTCAAGGCTTATTGTTACATGAAGCTGATGTCTTAGTCAGGGTTTGTACTCCTGCACAGACATCATGACCAAGAAGCAAGTTGAGGAGGAGAGGATTTATTCAGCTTACACTTCCACATGGCTGTTCATCACCAGAGGAAGTCAGAACTGGAATTCAAGCAGGTCAGGAAGCAGGAGCTGATGCAGAGGCCATGGGGGGATGTTCCTTACTGGATTGCTTCCCCTGGCTTGCTCAGTCTGTTTTCTTATAGAATCCAAGACTACCAGCCCAGGGATGGCACCACTCACAAGGGGCCCTCCCCCCTTGATCACTAATTGAGAAAATGCCTTACCGCTGGATCTCATGGAGGCAGTTCCTCAAGGAAGGTTCCTTTCTCTGTAATAACTCCAGCTTGTGTTAAGTTGACACACAAAACCAGCCAGTACAGCTGAGGAGCCCAACCCCCCTCTGATATTCTCTCCACACATAAGGCAGCTGTGTTGAAAGAACTAGACGATCTCATAGACCTTGCTCTCACACTGTTAGCTGACCATGGTCCTTAGAATATAGGACTAAGGTGAGTTTGCTCCTGCTCATAGAAGGTGCTGGAACTTCAGTTCCTTTCCCAACTCCCAATATAAAGAGTTCTTAAGACCAAGTATTAAGCAAGTCCCTTTAATGCTGGCTCCAATGCCAGACACCACTGACTTTTCTCCAGACACTAGGAGCCTAGTTCAGAGCTTCCTGTCACTACCCTGGCCCCAGTCTCAATTCCCAGAAGAGCATTGCATACATTACAGTGTATTAAATGTGCTGCTAGAGATCACATTTTTCACATGCTACACACATCTATTACCTCTGAATTACAGTCTTTGTACCCTTTCTTCCATGGTGATCCCTGAGCCTTGCAGGGATAGAGTGTAATCCAGCTACCACATTAGAGCAAAACCTACAGCCATCTCATAGTCTCTACCTGTCGACCAGTTGTAAGTCTCTGTATTAAATGTCACCTACTGCAAAAAGAAGACTGAAAGTTAAGAGATATATTAACTTGTAGGTAGAAAAATAAGGGACAGTTTAATACTATCTCCACTTAGCAGAATAATTGTATTAGTGTTCCTTTAGGGCCTATGACAAAGCTACCAGGAATTTTTGGCCCAGTAAAGAATAGCAATTGTGGACTTTAAATCCAAGCAGAAAGTTGTTGGTTACTCTTATAACAAGTGCACCATTGGGCATATCTTCCCAGGCCAGTTGTTTACTGTGTACAGATTGGAGGGCTCACTGTTGTGTAAGACTGATGATTGGTTACTTTTCTCTTAATGATTTTGTGTGTTAATTTTGCATCTGACTACTTTGCTGAATGCATTTATTAACTTTAAGGCTTTTTGCCATTCACTCCTAACTTTTCCCCTGTATTTCATGAACACTTGGTGTGGTGGTTTCAATATGCTTGACTCAGGGAGGGGCACTATTAGGAGGTGGGCTTTGTTGGAGGAAGTGTCTCCCCGTGGGGGTAGACAATGAGACGCCTCCTAACTGCATGGGAGCCATTTTTCTCCTATTCACCTTTAGATGAAGATGCAGAACTCTCAGCTCCTCTAGTGCTATCCCTGTCTGGACACTGCCATGCTTCCTGCTATGATGATAATGGGCTGAATCTCTGACCCTGTAAGCTAGCCCCAATTAAATGTTGTCCTTTATAAGAAGTGCCTTGGTCGTTGTGTCTCTTGGGCACTTGAGTTTCTCTCCTATGGCCCTAGGTTATGGTTATCACCTTTGAAAATGATGTCCAATGTGGGTGGCTTTACTCATCTGAATCTTGATGATGTTCTCTCGTAGCTATAGTGATACCAGTCATCTCACTTTCTCTGGGTTGACCTCTGTGGGGACACCTTCCAGCTATCACTTCCTGCCCCACTTATGATGCTTTCAAGATATGCAGGACCATATCTCTTAGTTGAGTATGGGTGCTACTGTGTTCAGGTATTCTTGCTGCTGCTATTTTCAGTCTTCCCACTGTGGGCTTTGAGTCTGATTAACTGATTGTTCTAAATCTTTGCCCTTTCATTCAGACTGGCAGTCTTAGCATGGTACATAGGAAAACACCCCAAGTTTCACTTCCTCAATCTTCTCTAGCTTTCCCCCTTAGTCTCCCTATCTCTCAGGGGACCAAGATATTTCCTGAAATCCTTTCCAAGCCTCTAGGATTTTTCCTCCAAGAGTAACGCATGCCTAACTTACTCTGTCCATTCTGTTTTCTCCTCTCTGTCTAGGCGTCTCCTTTTGGTGTAGAGTGTCTTGGCTAACCTCAATTTAGACTTCCTGCTGAGACAGATACTCCCAGGAATTTAAAGCACTTTATAAAACTCTATACAAGTCTGCTTAAAAGACCTCGAATGAGTTTTTCTTTTGAAATTCAAATGGCTGGAATAGCATCAAATCTTAAACAAACAAACAGACAGACAGATCCTATCATCTCTGTTGTGCCCCCAAAGTGTTCCCATTTCTTTTTTTTTAAGTTCGTGTACTGTCTTTTTTTTTTTTTTTTTTTTTTTTCATATGTGACAGAAATTGATGTCTCTCTGGTGGTAAGGAGGAGAGCATGACTTTCCAGTTCTGTATACTGAATGAATGAGTTTATTTGCCTGGTGTTCTTCCCCAAATACACATGGTGATTCCATACAAAATGAAGTAGAATTATTTCTACCTATAGGATATTGCATCTTAGAATTAGTAATACTGAAGCAAACCATAACTATAACTATAGTTAGAGTCTCTGCAACAAAATGTGGTAACGGGAGTGGGGATGACTTTGCTTAAACTTGGAGGCCCTGGGGTTGAGAGGAAAGAAATCTCTACAGAGACTGCCTCTCTAAGCTGGAAATGCAATATTAATGTTTCTAGGATTGAAACAAAAAACAAACATGTGAAATTAATTTTAAAGTGCATTTTATTTAATCAAATATACTTCAAGTACCGTGTCAACGTATAATAAGTTAAATAACCGCGAAGTGTTCTTCAGTATTAAATCTTCGGGGGTCTGTCTGTTTTATGTTTTTGACAGACTCTCTGTGTCTCTGGTACTCTGTAGTCATGCAGCTATTGGCTGTCACATTTCGTGTTATGGGCCTTGAGCCTGAAAAGCGACTATCTGGAATGTCACATGACTGTAAGACAGAAGTAAGACAGAAAAGGAAGATCCGTGTTCTCAATGTCCGTCTCTGGCACTCATAATAGTTAGATGACACTCCAATAGTTAGATGACAATTTGGGGAAAAATTAAAATTGACATCTTTAATAAATAATATTTAAGTTTATTTCAACTCATAGAATAGTAGTCTGATGCAGAAATTGAGTGTAGTTATGAAGAAATCAGAAATTCAGATTTCCTATGGCTTTTGTTTGTGGTCTGGGTTTCCTATTCCTGTATTTACCTCACAGAGTAGTTTATGTTATTAAATAAGTTAATTTATTCAGGAAACATGGTATAACATATGACCCTTAGAAAGAGTTCAGTATCTGACCCTTCCCTGAACTGGTTCATATCCAGAGAAGCCAAGGCTATGGGTTTTATTTCTTTTAGGACCAATCAAGGTTAATAGGAAGATAACTAAAGATTTCAGGATGTGGTCACAGTGGTCATTAGATAGGAACTCCACGTGAATGGATACAATGTATTTTCCCTAAAGAATAACTGCATTAAGTCATATGACATTCCCAAAGACTAAAGTATCCACATCGTCTATGAAGAACAATCAACACTTGAGATTGAAAACATATAGATGCTGAGAAGCACATTAAGTATAGGTGTACACACCAGTCTGCTCACTCACAAACAGACTAAACAAGAATGCAAAAAATACATATTTATAACAACGTATTTAAACTGTTTCAAAAGTGGCCTAAGCCTTCTAGCCACAGGAGATACCCAGGATCATGGTCCTTTACTTTGTTTTGAGACACAGGCAAAACACTGATGTTTACTACTGTGTAGATCAAAGTGAAAAGGATTTACATTGCTTCTACGTCAACATACAGTTCTTACTGGCTGGAAGATGTTCTTGCAAGTAGAGGCCAGGAGGCAAATTCCAACAGTTGGCTTCAACCTCTGAGACTCCTGGACTGCTTCATCTGACCATGCACACTCTCCACAAAACAAATCTCAGGCCTGAGACCACGTATCTACTATGAACAAGCATCTCTTTCCAACAGTCTATCTAGGTCCTGAGCTTGAAACTTCAAATTCAGCATATGTGGTTTAAGTGGTCCCAACACTATTTCTTGATCCTGAGTATAACTCTCTTCTGGGGTGGCCTGGATTGCTTATTTCCCTAGGCTTAAGCTTGTGGATATTAGAATAGTGTTGTTTTGTGTGCTTTGACATGTGAGCTAGGTTAGATCCACACGAATCCCCTTGAACTTTATAGCAAACTGCATTAGGGTGAGGAGGATTGTGGCTTGTAAGTCAGAGCCAGAGCATTATCTTTTCATGATCTCATCATATTCTGAAGTTTTACTCAAAGAACTCCAAGGGTTTTACACTTGGACCTGGCTTCTAGGGTTATTTAATGGTATATTTGACAAGACAGGATATAGCCCATCTGTTAGAGTTTTAACTGATAGATAATTTTAAAATATGTGTGCCCGTTGTATTAGGTTCTGAACTGGAATTCCAGTTTGGGGCTCTAGGGTTAATTAGAAACTAAAACAGGTCCTTCAGCTCCACACCTCAGATCAGCACACCGGTCAACAGAGAAGAGAAAAGAGAGAAGATACAGCTCTTTCTTTAAAGGCAAGATCTAATGAAAAGTTTTTCTGTTTACATCTCCTTGTCCCAAGCCTTTGAATGTGTAAGTTCTTTACTTGGGACCTCATGCTCTCAGCTGAATGTTGTTTTTAAGGGGAAGAGGGATCTTGGACAGGATGAGACAATCCATAGTTGGACACATTTGTCCCTTTGCAATGAGTTAGCCTCATCCAGTTGTAGAATCACCCTCAGTTTTCAGGGTCTTGAATGATTGGTGATTCTCTCCATGACATGCACTAGCCTACTATGGTCTAGGGCTCTGGGGATTAAGAAATGGGCTGGAGAGAGTAAATCACTTGCTGCACAGGCATGATCTTCAAAACTCTGGAACTTTTATAAAGCCTTCTAGTTTCATATCTAAGAAGCTCCCAAATTGTTATCTACTCAGAAGTTTTACATCTGAAGTTTTTATTTTATTTTATTATTTAATTGATTTGTACCTCTGTTCATTCTGAATTTTCCAGTGTCCTACCTGAGGCCATCTAAATCTGCAGGGTTGACTGGGAAGAGGTTGACATACAGGGATTGCCTCTGACCTGTACTCACTGACCCCGAAGAAGCACTTCAGCAGACATGCTTGACAGAACTCTAGAGACACAGACTGGGGACCTGTTTACAGCTACTTCTTAGCTCTGCTTGAGTTTTAGAAGAAATGCTTAAGTTATAAATGCTGCTCATTTCTAATTTGACAGACTGCCTATTTTAGATTGACAGGTACACACAATGAACAACTTTCTAAAATACCATATTCTCTTGAGTTTTTGCTTTCCCCTGTCCTGGGTTTGAGTCAGTATGTTTTAAATATTATTGACAGCCTCAAAGAGAAGTCCATACACACTCGCATTTGCATTTTTTAAACAAGACCCCTATAGGGATAGGCTTTGTGCATATGTGTTTTACCTTCTAAGACATCAGAGGCAGCAGTTTCCATGAAATTTGTTTCCATGAAGATAACAGAAGTCACCATCGTTTACAAGTTCTAAAACCAATACTTCCTAACTATCAAAGCTAATGCCATTTATGTTAGGGCCTCTTATGGCAATCTGAGTATTCAAGTCAAAATAAACCAGGCTTTGAAACCTGTAGTTCTAGAGGTCCACAGTAGCGAAGGCTTAAACAAATTGTCTTATTTCTATCTCCACTAATATCCAAGCTGGAAGTAGTCCAAGGTTGTATCATAGCTCTGTAGACAACCTCTACTGTTTGGTTCAAATGATTTCTTCAGCTCTGGTCATCCTACTTGAACTCAGGAGAGGATGTATGAAGGATTCATCCCTCACCCTTAAAAAAGCTGTGGTTTAGAAGTTGAGCATCATTTCTGCTCATTTTGCGTTAATTAGAACTTAATCGTGTGACGGCACCTTCCAGTCTGGAAAAATAGTCTTTGGCTAGATGGCCATGCGCCTGGAGTCTGGACAGGCAGAGGAAGGGTGGACATCAGTGCTAATCTCTGCAGACTTTGGGTGATTAATGTTCACTTAATAGCATTCTTCACTTTTCTCCTTCAGAACGAAGTAGCCAAGCCAGAATTTACATGGTGCTCATAGACTGCAAGGCGGTAAGGCGCTTTGGGAGGACTTGTATTTAGTTTGACAAAGATAATTGGCCTACTGGAATTAGCAGCACATGTTTCTTCGTATGAACAGAACATTGGAAATGACAAAACCCAAAAGTGTGTCCCCAAGTAAGCATTTATTTCTAATCTGCCTCTCAATTTGCTTTCTAGTGGCAGCTCTCTCTCTCTCTCTCTCTCTCTCTCTCTCTCTCTGTGTTTCTCTCTTTCTCTCTCTCATATATATATATATATATATATATATATATATATATATATATATATATATATATATATATATAGTGTTAATTTTCCCATACAAATATGTCTTAGTCAATTTTCTGTTGCTCTAACTGAATGCTACAAAGCTGGATAACATGTAAAGAACAGACAGTTATTTGTCTCAGTTATTGATCCTTATAAGTTGAAGGGAATGGTATCAGCATCTACTGAGGGCTTCTTGCTGCATCAAAACATGACGAAGATGTCACATGGAGAGATAGAAAAGGCCAGCATGGGTCTCTCCTCCTCTTCCTTCAAAGCCACAGGACCCCCATTCTCAGAACCTCACTCAATCCTAATTACCACACAAAGTTTCTGCCTCCTACTAACATATACATTTGGGGATTACGTTTTCAACACATGAATTGGGAGTAGGCATATATAAAGTATAACATGTCATGTTCTGGGCATAACAGCATAAGAGCTTGCTTGAGAAGCCACACTAATCGGTGGACATCGTCGGCTTCTTCACACTGTCACAGTGTTTACATGTTAGGGTTTATTGATTTATTATGAAAAAAAGAAAAATAATAACATTGAAGTTATGGTTCTCCCTATTTTGTTTTCAATTCTGTTAATTTTCTGCTTTATTTTAAAGATGCAAGGTATAAACAAGATTGAAAGTGCTATATTTCATTGGTGAACTAAAACTTTTCATTATTGAAATGTTTGTGTCTATTTTTAGTAATGTGACTTAAAAGGATATTTACAATTCTATTTCACTTATTTAGTATATGTACCCAAGTTTGTTGTCTGTGTAAAATATTGTAGTTTTTCATTATTTCACTTTCAAATTTTTAAAATTTGATCTATCTATGTATCATCTATCTATCATCTCTCTCTCTCTCTCTCTCTCTCTCTCTCTCTGTCTGTCTTCTGTATATATATTTGGGTGTACCTGTATGAGTTTATGTGAGACCTGTGTGTAAGAGTCCTCAGAGGCCAGAGAGGGTATCAGACCCAGAACTGAAATTACAGGCAGCTGTGAGCTGCAAGGTAGGTCCTGAACACTGAACCAGTGTCCTCTGCAAGGTTACTAAGTGCCCTGAACTGCTGAGCCATCTGACTAGCTCTAATTTTCAGAGATTTCTTTTTATTACAAATGAAGCTCATTTTATATAGAATTTAAAAAACAAACAAACAAACATAAACTAAAAACTTAAAAACTAGGCCTATCTGTCCACTCAGATTTGACCAGTGATAAATGTTTGACCTCAGACTCATCTAGACTGGCTCAAAACTGGCTTCTGCCATGCTTGCCTTAGTAGACAGTATAGCATTTTTTGTTTTCTGTTTTTCTTTGAATACTACTCTCGCAATCTTATCTCAGTGTGTGACTGTTTAATATGCATCTCTATCTCTGACCTGGTCCTCTTACATTTGTGTTCATTTGAAGAATTAATAATAATAATTAAAGTTACCAAGGCTATCGGGTGGTTAAATAAAAGGACACATAAAATAAATAATGACTAATGGTAGGTACTGTTATTGCACTCGTGTGGAAAGAATGAAGCAAAAAAGAAAAATCCCTGACATGTAATATATCCCTGATGCATGGTACTAGTCAAGGCTTTGTGTTTATAAAAAAAGTTGAAGTTAACAAGGATACACTAGAACATTTCTTTTTTAAATAGGAGCCCATTATTAAGATATATTTGTCTTTTTAGCCTAGAGCCTTGTATTTATCTTATACAATGTTTTGCATAAGACAGGTAGCTAATAAATGCTCTCTATTTGTTTCAGTGAGTTTGCTAACATGAAATCACAAATAACTATTACTTCTTTCATGAACCCATTTTAAGACTTGTCTCCATTAATAATTTTGCACATCAATATGCTAATGTTAATAACATTATAGATGTGTGCCAGCTATCTTAATGTGTGGCGCATATCATCTTACCTTCATGGTTATACTCAGTGGTAGCTCTTCCTTTGGAGATGCCAGGCACTGATGGTCACAGAGCCTCACTGACTTACACCGATGCTTACGGCAAACAGTGATGGAGAAACCCTAGCTCTCAGGTGGTTGATTCAGATGTCAAATCTTCTATGTAAACTGGTGCCCAGAAAAATGAGAAAGAATCATATAAGGTAGTAAAATGACCACCCAAGAGTAGTGTTTGTACCATGACATGATATAAGATTAGGGACATCGTTCTCTAGGTGAGTATAAGAACAGGCATCTGTGACTCTGCTTGCTCACACATGCATGGCAAAATATAAGAAGCACCTGCGATGGGAACTGTCAGAGCCGTCAAATGTGTCTTCCTGATGTTTTACTTTGGCTTCTCCTTATATTCTCGGTTTCATCCAGCTCTTAAGAGGAAGGCGAGAACAGAGGGAAAAGAGATGAAAAGAGAGAGAAGAGAGCTCTAGTTCCCATCATTCCATTCCCCTGCCAGGTGTCAAAAGCAGAAGCTCTCCACTCCTTTTCTTTGACTGGTCTATGTAAAGGGGCGATCAGCTCTCAGAATGATCAAAGGCAGCACAGGGGTCCTGTGACTAATGAAGAGGCAGGCACAGCAACGCTGCAAACCAGTGCTATTATTAAAAAGTCCTTAACATGGAATGTTTAGCTATAGTTAGGAAGGTGATCATAAAATATTAGGCCCTTGAGAAAAGCCCCTCATGTAGAACATAACAGGTGTTTGAAATATTCAGAAATGATATCTCAGAAACCCTCACTGCCTTCATGGCATTATTTTTCTATTGCAGCCTAGAATTGTGAGAAACTTAGTATCCTAATGCAATGTACATTTATCTCAAGGCTTCTGCAGATCATACTTCTGAGTGTAGAATAGATAGAACCTCTGCTTCAGTGGTTTCTCAGCCTTCCCGGTGATATGTAGATAATTATCTGTTCAGTTTATGGCTCAGCAGCCTCCAGCTTCAACACAGCTCCTACGCCGGGATGGACCTTCATGGCCAATGTAAACAACTTGAGACTCTGGAAACAGATCAAGTTTGAAACAGATGCTGAGCTCACATGTGTATTCTGCCACAGATTATCTTAGGAAGGAAGACAATCAATGTACCTTTCTGAATCTCTGTTTCTTCCTTTTGAATGGGAATTGCAGAACATGCCCCTGGGTGCCTCATTTGGGTCTTTCTGGAATCAGAAATGCATTCTGTAATGCATAAGACACTGTGATGATGTCAGCTATTGCAGTTGTGATGATGGTGCAGGCAGTGATGATGATGATGACGATGACGGTCGTGATAATCAACCAGTGGTCCTAATGCTGTGACCCTTTAACACAGTTCCTCATGTTGTGGTGACCCCCCAACTATAAAACATATTTCATTTCTGCTTTATAACTGTAATTTTGCTGCTGTTATGAATTGTAATGTAAATATCTGATATACAAGATATCTGATAGGAGACCCCTAAAAGGATACCTGATTCCTAATTCCACAAACAAGAGATTCTCTAGCCAATAGAATTGCACTCACACCATTCAGCCCAGAAGGTGGAGAGGAGAACCATCTCCATAGGGTGTGGAAAGATCACAGCCTGAAATAACATTGAAGTAGGATTGGTGAATGCCCCAAAGGGTGAGCAAGCTAAGAGAATGGGAGCACTGCTGGAATTAGAGACTGTCACTGTCACAGTGCTGGGGTCAAATGCTGGAGAGATCGTGTCATATTTTCCTTCCAATCAGTTCTGACAACTTGACGGGGTTTAGACTGGTGAGAATGAGCCATTAATGCAAAGTTTGGTTAAACTATTACACACTTCTGAGCCACTGGCTACAATTGCTAATTTTGGACCTTTATACAAATGTCTGTAAAGTATTTATGGATTGTGGAATTTTTCTGCATGTCAATGACAGAAAACACACAGTAGAATGACTTAGCAAAATGTCTTATTTGTCAACATACCAGTTTAATCCAATCACAGGGTAGAGTTGGGCCCAAAGGAAGATATTTCAGAAGATTAAATCACTAAAACTTGTTTCATACATCAAATGTCATATTATTATGATACTTTGATTAGTATTAAATGAAAAATATCTATGAAAAGTTTGATTAATATATATTCAGAACATTTTGAGACTCAACATATAATTTATTTAATATGATAGTTTTGTGAAGATGAGATATATAGCAACTTTAAATATATACTCTTATTTTTACAATAATATAATTATAATTTGATTATATCAACATTTTTTACTTTTATTATATAATTATAATAGTTTACAAATTATAAATCAAATACCTTAGGTAAGGTGTTTATATAGCTTCTCAGTCTTTGAGCCTAGTGAACTGTAATATTTTTATGTACTAGATAGGTTAATATAGAAATACATGTAACACTAGATTAATTCATGAGATACTTATGGATATATCTTATATATGTACATTTGTTTATATGTATAAAAGAAGATGCTTTGATAATAATTAAAGAAGAGGTAATGGAGTTAAGAAATAGGGGTGACATAGGAGGATTAGGAGGGGAAGAATGTGGAGGGAATTATAAGATGCAGTACACATATATGAAATTTTGAGGAATCATAAAAAGGGGGGGTGAAGATTTCATAACTCCGAAGTAATTGAGCAGAGAAGCTTCAAACATTTCCATTGTACTAGCATTAGATGAGTTAATTTTGGAAATAATAATTCAAATCTAATGAAAACCAATCATTTGGTGATAGAATCATTATAGCACACGGATTATAAAACAAGCGGTGCTTTAGAAAGAGTCCCAGTACTGTATTTTCAAATGCACGGGGCACTTCATGTCTAGGCTTAGCTGGGCAATGCGGTTAGTCACCTGTTGCAAATGCAGCACACTTGAACAGACTAAATATCTCTTAGGATCAAATAATTCTTGTTTCAAGCATTTTATTTGTCTATGATATATGTTTATGTCAAATTACCAAAGAAAATGTGAAAAGGTAAATTCTTGTTGGGGGGAATTGGACACAAGCCAAGTTTCTCAAATGTAATGAAATTAATAAAAAAGCAATAGATTGGAAGCTGCTGCTGGGCAGAGCTTGGCCATACGATGAGGTCTGTGTTAGGAGACCGGCTTCTCTTTCTGAATTGTGCTGCGAAAGTACAGTCTTTCACTTCCATGTTACCTGTTTCTTTTGCTTGCTCCCCCACCTACACTCTGGGTTGGGACTATTTTTATGTATTTGTACATTTCTCAAAACCTAGTGATGGTAAAGAGGAAGCCAGAGTCCTCTGCCATGATTTATGAAGTAGCCATGACAACCTACTTAATGACCATACGTACTGTGTCCTTCTTGTGGGGGTGGGAGTGGGGTGGGGACTCAGCTAGGGAGAGAATGGCCTCTAAGCATCCAGGGAGAATTTGTCTTGTCATTTCCTTCCAATTGAAGAATAGGTAGTTCTCCTACATCTGAAAGGCAAATGGCATCAATCTGATTCTGTTAGCTCTGCGTTGTCTCCCTACCAACAAGGGGTGGCCCACTGACCCCAAAAGATGTCTGCTTCCCAATAGCCCAAGTCTGAGGAGCTTAGTTTGGATGTAGTACACAGCAGGAAATAATCAGAATCAGGCCACCCCTCTGTCTACCTGAGATCTTTCCAGCCACAAGCTTACATGCTGTGGGGAAAGGGAAGAGGTCCAATCTGGCAGTGACTGTGCCAGATGAGATTGTTTCGGCATATCCCCAAGCTGTCCATAAAGAACCTGGAAGTGACATTTGACAGAACATGTTGGAGAACAGGAATAAGAGAAATACAGCCCATTTGAGCCACTCAATAAAGCAAATACACAGATATTCAAAGAGTCCTTCAGATGCCAATTTTGAAAAATGTTTAAAACAGAGATTTCCCCCCCCCCCCGATGCCTTAAATTTCCAGAAAACACATGCTATCACTCAGTCATGAATCAGATTCAGATACATTTCCTATGATCATGTATAAATAAGAAAGAGTAGTGTGAAATTCGTGGAACTGTGAAGAAAGAATGAAACCAAAATGACCAATTAGGGAAATTAGACCTAGTTTGAAATGTTCACCTGATATGCATCAAAGGTCCCAGCATTGGAAATGACAGCCGTAATCTCATGCTATTCTCAGCATCTTAAAATAATGTTGAGATATATCACAGGACAAAACAAAGCCTATCACAAGAACTTAAAAGCCAACCCCGAAAGCCGCAGTGGTGGCGCACGCCTTTAATCCCAGCACTTGGGAGGCAGAGGCGGGTGGATTTCTGAGTTCAAGGCCAGCCTGGTCTACAGAGTGAGTTCCAGGACAACCAGGGCTACACGGAGAAACCCTGTCTGGAAAAACCAAAAAAAAAAAAAAAAAAAAAAAAGCCAACCACGACAACACAGCCGACTTTATACATCCCTTTTAAAAACAAGCTGAACCCTGGTAAGGTTAAAAAGGTAGTTCCTATAATTTCCTAAATTAAGCCTTATTAGCAGGCTATAAAACTAATGATGAAAGATAAAATTATTCTTGGATTGCTAACTTGACTATTAATCAATCGAGTTTGACGCTTCATAATGTATATGATACAGTATCTTTGCACATATATGTGTGTGTATCATCGTTGCACATTAACTGTGGTATAAAGCCTCAGAACACTGTTCAACTCTAGGCAATAGTAGTAAAAATCAAGTTAACATCGCAGGAAATCAGACCCTTAAGCTTTAATATGAAATATTAAGTGTAGTTTGAAGAATGGCATCCATACGTTGGAGAAAGCCAGATGTTTAACAAAAGGAATAATAGGCTACAAAGAGCTGGCTTAATTCTGGTGCCTGACACACAGCTAGTCAACATAAGAGATAGAACATTGACATGCTAAAATATCTTTGAAGACAGCGTCCATGGAAATGAAATTTAAAATGTTTGGTTTAGAAATAATTTTAGGTAAAATTTTAATCCCTCACAACATCCCTTGATGCTTTAAAATCATGACTTCAAATGTAACAATTAATTTGCTAGAAAAATCTTATGTAGAGGAAAAGCCACTAATGAACAGTGAGTCCTGGAATCATCTTTGGCAATAGAGTTGAGGCTAAATACCGTGAATTATGCATGAACTTTAAATGTGGTTCGTGGTTTAAGATTTGTTCTCCTTTAAGCATAGGCACAACTTTTTTTTTATAAAAAGAATTAGTTATCTTAGACTGCTGTCGGGAGTATGGATTTTGCAACCACTATTTTAGATCATTAAGAAATGTGTTTGTGCACATAGTTATATGCTTGGGAGACTTAAAAACCGGCAGAAGTGGCTGTCTATTGCATAAATGTAATGGAAAATGGTTTCCCCTAAAAGTGGGTACTGAATTAAGAATTGAGTAACATGTAAGAGATATACACACAAGGTCATCCGTGACGAAAGTGAGTCGGGATAGGGTAAACAGGCAGAACCCATTAATAACCATTTACCCTACCCCCTCCCCCGTGAGTAAATACTGCTCAGTCCACTGGGGACCCTTACAGAAACTCCCGTGAAACCGCTTCAGCACTTTCAGAGCATTTACCCATTGTCTCAGCCACAGCACCATCACGGGTTGAGAGCTGCCCCACCCCAGGATCTTAAGTTCTCAATACGGAAGTTGATATGCAGAAAAGAGAGACTAGAATATGAAAGTAAAAGATCTGTCTCTCATGGTAGCCTCTAAGATTTCCCAGAGATTTATGTTGAGCTCAGGATAACAGAGGCCAGAGAGGCTTAAATGACTTGATTGCCAGAATCTCTGCCCTTCAAAGGTCTTGGGTGATCCTCTCTGGGCATTGGACCTCGCTGGATTGTCCTGCACCAGTTTCCCACCGAGTAATACAGCCACCTCAGGCTTCACTGAGACTTTTACTTAATGGCTGGCCATTCTAAAGACCACCAATTCCGTGGCTTGCTGCCCACTTCCAGCTGTGTCCACAGCCTCTCCTTCTACACCTAAAATGAGTTCCCATCATTTTATTAAAACAAAAGCAGTTTTGCCCTATTACGGTTAAAACAGCGTTTTCTAACCCTGCTGTGCCCATAAGGTACACATAATACGTGCTCGTAACAATATAAGGGTTCTGACAGCATTTGCATAGTTTTGGTTCGGGTCCTCTTTGGAGGATCTGTTTATGCAATGTCTAGTTCTTACTTAAAGCCTTGGTCGCTGGTGTCCATGTTTCTGCCAGGGACTGAAATTCTTACATCATAAAAGAAAAGAAAGATTCTTCTAGCTTATTATTCAAACTGAAAACAGTTCTCTCTCCCCCTTTCAGATATGTTCCTTTTCTTCCTCCAACTTGGGTAACAAAAGTCAATTGCTATGCAATGCCATTAAAAACTCCACTTGAGCAACGAGAATCACTGTTAACCATCTCAAGACTGACGTCATGTGATTCCACCAGCTTACATCCTTTCCCGATCACCAGAAAACAGATGAGCAATACTCAAATTCAGCTGGAGAAACACCTATGTTTCAAGTTGCAAGTCCTCTGTCCCAAGCCACAATCAGCAAGTCAACTCCCAGGTGCCTTTTAGAAAATCAATATGAATTTATTTGTTCTGGAGGAGTTTATCATTGACATTATCCTTCCTTTACTGTGAGAGTTTCACTACTGGCTTAGCTGAGGCCAAAAATTGTACAAGAGGAGGGAAAAAAAGGAAAATGTAATATTTTTTCTCTAGTCTTCATCTCTGTTTAGGCAAATTATCCTCTCCCGTTGGAGATGCGATCTGATGAAAATATATCTTTAAGGATGTCTTTCACCCAGATTTTCTTCTTAGCAAGCTACTTCATAATTGGTTGCAATGATTTCCCAAAATATTCTCGCAAATTAGCATTCAGTTTAAACGAACAAGTTCTACTAATGGCTCACCGAGCTATCAATCCCGCTTGTATGATGTGCAGACAGCACCAATTCATGTGCTGAGCAAGTGTGGGTAATCCTGAGGCCCCTACTACATTTAAGATCTGCTCTTGCTCTTCTCCAGAGACTTGGCAATCTACACACAGCCTGGGAGGTCTCACTCTTCTCTTCTTTGTGTCAATCCCACAGTTTATCTTAGGCTCAAATGCAGATAATACTCCAAGATTTGTTCTAACATTGCAATGACTCACGACTAGCAAATTCTTAAAGTGATTACCAACTTCTAGGGTTTTTTTTAATATAAATTGCAGTTTATTTTAGGAAAGAGAAGAAACTTGCATATGGAAAGTAATGAACAACAACAACAAAAAAAAAAAGGTAAAATACTGACCACAGCATGGGCTTTGTGTGAACATGTTTAGTTGAGCGGCTGCTTCTTCAATGTAAACACGCAAAAACACCTATTCATTATTTATTTATTAGGAACGAATAGGTAGTAATGGTCCTAATGTTTGAAAAACATACCAAATGGACTCTCGGCATAAGGGAACAGGAGCAGCAAACCCATTTCTCTTTCCCATCTTTCCCCACCTTGCACACCCCAGGTGACTGGACACAGCTGAAACGTGTGGGCTACTTAGGCTGAGTCTATGGGCTCATATTGAAAGAGGATGATTAAATAATGCTTCTCATTTGTAGTACATCTTACGGTTTCCGGAATGCTTTCACCTAAATTGTTCCATTTAGAGAGAAGCCCTGTACAGATGTTTTATGCATTTGCAGCCATTATAATTGCTAATCGGATGAAATCCCCTAACATTTCAGGTTCTGTTTCCTCGCTTTCTTTATCCTGCCTTTTAGTTTCACAAAAAGATCTTGTTATGCCGAAGTAAAACAACGATCATTTTCTAATTATTAAAACCCTCCCGACGAAATCATCGGCAATTTGAGTTGGAGAGATCTTTGGAGAAATCATGTTCTAACCTCTTTATTTTGCAGACAAATCTTAGTTCAGAGAGAAATCAAGAATTGAAGCATTTCATTTTCTGCTCTTCATGGAAAAAGTTTCTTATGATTCCTTAAAGAGCCTCCTCGTGATTAGATGTGGGAGATGATAAAAGACTCAGAGAAGAGACGGTGACAGCAAACCCAACTCTAAATATTATGGAGGTTTATTCTTCAATGTTTCCCCTTTAGGGAAAAAATATTTATTCTTTAATCTTTCTCGTCTTTCAGAAAAATGAAGGATGTTGATTCAATACTTAATGTAAACATCTATGCTTTTTAAATTCTTTTCATTAAATCCAAAGTTTTCAGGTTCTTAGTTAAGTACTATTTGCATTCTTTTTTTCACTAGAGTTTCATAAGTATTTTAGGCCCATTTCAATGTTAAAATATATATTTAGAAAAAACATTTTTTTTTCCTAAATGGCTTGACTAAAAATGGGTAATCAATACAGGTTATCTAACTGCTTAAATTTAGGTTTGTCATGCTCACATGTATTTGTAAAAGCACCTGACTATAATGAATTATTTCAAAAATAATTTTCAATATTTCCAAGATGAGGCTAAATATAATATTTCTTTATAACAAAAATATATTAATGAATCTGATAGAAGAGAAAGTAGGGAACAGTCTCGAACACATGGGCAGAGGGGGAAAGTTCCTGAGCAAAACACCAATGGCTTATGCTCTAAGATCAACAATTGACAAATGGGACCTCATGAAATTTCAAAGCCTTATAGAAGTAAGGCAAAGGACACTGTCAATTGGACAAAACGGCAACCAGCAGATTGGAAAAAGATCTTTACTAATCCTACATCTGATAGAGGGCTAATATCCAATATATACAAAGAACTCTAGAAGTTAGACTCCAGAGGACCAAATAACCCTATTTAAAAATGCGGAACAGAGCTAAATAGAGAATTCTCAACTGAGGAAACTCGAGAAGCACCCAAAGAAATATTCATCAGCTTTAGTCACCTGAGAAATGCAAATCAAAACAACCCTGAGATTCCACCTCACACCATTCAGAATGGCTAAGAGCAAAAACTGAGGTGACAGCAGATGCTGGCAAGGATGTGGAGAAAGAGGAACACTCCTCCATTGCTGGTGGGATTGCAAGCTGATACAACCACTCTAGAAATCAGATTGTTTGATTCTCAGAAAATTAGACATAGTACTACCTGAGGACCCAGCTATACCTCTCCTGGGCATATACCCAAAAGGTGCTCCAACATGTAATAAAGACACATGATCCACTATGTTCATAGCAGCCATATTTATGATAGCCAGAAGCTGGAAAGAACCCAGATGTCCCTCAACAGAGGAATGGACACAGAAAATGGTACATTTACACTACTCAGCTATTAAAAACAATGACTTCATGAAATTCGCAGGCAAATGGATGGAACTTGAAAAGATCATCCTAAGTGAGATAATTTTGTTGGCCATCAGTGGGAGGAGGGGTCCTTGGGCCTGAGGGTGTTAGATATCCCAGTGTATGGGAATGCTGGGAAGGGAAGATGTAGTGGGTAGGTGGGTGGGGGAGCACCCTCATAGAGGCAGGGGGAGGGGGATGGGAATGGGAATTTCCAAGGGGAAAACATTTGAAATGTATATAAAATAAATATCCAAAAATATAATTTAAAAAAGCAAATATATATATATATATATTAAGTTCTAAACAGAAGATTTATAATAGTATTCAATATAGAAGTATAAGATTATAAACCATCTCAACTGGAAACTCAATAATCATTATTTATTATGTCATAATTTAGTTTAGGGGTACTATGGATGTAATCCAGGGTCTTGTGAATGATAAGCAAGTGCTCTACAAATGAGTTATATCCTAGCCCTGCCATGTATTACTGTCTCAATATAAATAATATAGAAATCCTATGATGTCTCTGATATTATCTTCCCTTTCATGGGTATGTTAAGAATGAGCAACTTATCGTTACTTATTCTAAATCATATGATTTCATTTTCAGACTCCATTTATTCATAAGAGGAAACTACAGTCACGGACGCAGGCCCTAGGGAAGCTAGGGACTTCCCAATAGGTGAACAGTTTTTATTATAAGCAAAGTCTATGTTCAGACATCTCAGGGACAACTTCTCCATCTTGCTGGTAGGGTCAAACTCAATTCACGTTCCCAGGCCCAGAAAGCTACTCCTATCCTTGTTGGTGAAACCCCCTTGCTCAACCCCTTAAGTCAAAGTGAGATTGGATAATACTATAGCCCACCCCGATCCCCCTGGCCGTGTGATCTCATCTTTTAGGTCTGAAATTTCTCTTCAGGGTTGTAGTTCAGCTCTCGAGTCTGCTCTGTGGCCCTGATCAATCAATAGTGGCTTAACTCCAATAAATTTTTGTCATCTGCATTGACTTGGTGTGTGAGTTATGTTGGATTTATGTTGAATTTAAATGAACTCCACAACAGATAAAGAAACAAAAGCTCAGACAAATGAGAAATCTTGTGCAGAGTCACAGTTCTGTAGATTCATAGTTCTTGAGCTTTCTACAATTGTTTCTTTCTTTCTTTTGTTTTCTTTCTTTCTTTCTTTCTTTCTTTCTTTCTGAGAAAGCATAATTGAATATGAACAAGAACAAAATTTTTTAAAAGTACAACCCAATCCATACATATAGGTGATCATTTACATCAATTTTGAGAAAGAAATAAAAATTATTTTAGGTTGAATGAGACTCTAAGAAGTCTCTGTTTAAATCCCCTTGTGCCTGTAACCTAGAACACATGACTAATATTACATGGTGACCTCACTCATATGAATAGATTAACTTGTCTTAATGTTTTCCAATTGAGTTATATAAATATTCTTTTTTCATGATTAATTGACCTTAATTATATATACTCATAGAATATTAGCTGATCTTAATAGACATATGAAATCATTTGTAACTGAAATTTGATAAATCCATCACAAAGTATTTTTCATATATTTGTAGTTTTACCTAGTCTATTGGTGTTATTATTAATTACTTCTTTGTTTCTGTGTGTTTGGTGGTGTGTAGCGATTTCCTCTGAGACAAAACCACCTGTCTTGAAGGGAAGTTTGTTAAGGAATAGGCTGTTAGAAGAGAAATTAAACAACAGAATGTCTGAAAGGAAAGTGAAACACCCCATCCTCTAGGGATGCTCATCAAACTCAGGGAAAAAAACATCTCACCAGTCTCAGAAATTCCCTGAAACTGAACAGATACCATGCTAGAAAGGGTTTCTTGGTAATGCCATTATCTTTAAGCCACTTATACTCTTATAAGTAAACTGTTACCTATGTTACTGTAAGTAACTGCAATAAAACTCATTTGTTCATCAAGATAGACTTTCAAAGTATCTGTCCTTTGATCTATTATTGGTTTCCTATCTGGGGTGAATAAACATTTGTTCTTGTCTCTCAAGAATAGTGTCACATAACCTAAGTGTTATGTGTGTGAGCACTTATGTGTGTTGTGGCTGTGGGCATTTACCTGTCTGTTGCATGTGGTGTGTGTGTGTGTGTGTGTGTGTGTGTGTGTGTGTGTGTGTGTGTGTGTGTGTGTGTGTGTGTGTAAACCAGAAGTCAACTTTGGATATCTTTTTTCATTGTTCTCTATCTTATCTCTGACACCAAATCTCTCGTATTTAAGCTGGAGATAGCAATTTCCACTAGACTGTCTGATCAGTGTGACCCAGGAATCCTCCAGTCTTGACCCTCAGCACTAAGGTTAGAGGCATATGCCACCACTCACACCTTTTATGTCAGTGCTTGGGATCCGAATTCGGGTCCTCATGCTTGCACTGTGAATACTTGAGCTCTCTGAGCTATTTCCCCAGACCCTGGGTTTATCTGGAATGTGCAAGTATTCTAAATAAATCCAACCAGTACCATGCATTTATTTTTCATTTAAATCATGACAAGGATATTCATCACCATTCAAAATACTATTGAAAATTATTACAAATGGCTGAAAGTTAGATTCTCAGACATTACTGTATTATAATGTGTCTTAGGGTTTCCATTGCTGTGAAGAGACACCACGACCAAGGCAACTCTTATAAAGGACAACATTTAATTGGGGCTGACTTACAGGTTCAGAGGTTCAGTCCATTATAATCAAGGTGGGAGCATGGCAGCATCCAGGCAGGCATGATGCTGGAGGACCTGAGAGTTCTGCATCTTCATCTGAAGGCTGCTAAGAGAAGGTTGTTTTCAGGCAGCTAGGAGGATGATCTCAAACTCCACCCCCACAGTGACACACTTCCTCCAACAAGGCCACATCTATTCCAATAAGGCCATACCTCCTAATAGGGGCACTCCCTGGGCCAAGCATATTCAAACTACCTCATAAGGGTTGAAATTTAATGTTGATATCATTATCATGCTTTTTATAAGGATGCATATGAGAAACTAAGTATAAGGGTGCATGCTTGCGACTAAACATTCAGGGTTTTGATCAGACTGCACTGCTGACTTAAAAATACCTATTATTTTAATTCTAAAAAAGAAATATATGAGTTATCTTGTCATACAAAGTTTCAGAACATTTTAACATGTGTAAAATATGGAATACACTGGAAATACATTTAGCTAGACAGTATGATGAATAATTATGAGGAGGACATTTGAACACTGATCAAGTTTAGAAATAAGCAAGCCTCGCCCTATGCCTCCATTGTTTAGTATTTTGAGAACTATTCCTGTCATTAACATTGCATTGGTTGTGCCAACCCTACAATCTCTGTTTTGTGCATTTCTACCGTCTCAGAGTATCCATTTGTTTAAAATTTCACCACGAGTTTATTTATCCATTTTACTATGGATAGATATTTGGATTATTTCCACTGATATATATATACACATGAGTGCTGGCATAGTTTTGTTTATTCTTCTGTTTCATATAATATCACCTTTCTATGGTATATAACCAGAGCTAGAATCTTTGAGTTGTGATATGTGTCTAAACTGAGATTCACGCTTACTTTCTTACATTTTAAATCTGATCAATTGGCCTGATGATTGATTTTTAAGACCAACTCTTGGCTTGAACTTGAAGTCATCATCCTCAGTCCCCAAGAATAAGTTTAGAGGCCTGTGCCACTGGATCTGGCTCAAGCTTTAAGTAATCATGTCATTGGCAAAATGCAAATTAGCTTGTTTCTCCATCCTAGGGTTTCAGTGTGTGCCACCAATCTATGCTGGCGTCAACTTCCAAAGTAACAACACTGAGCAGGCGAGCCTGAAGACTTAATGCCGTTATTGTAAAACTAGGGTCCTGGTAAAAGATGTTTGGAGCACCCATTTCTCTATCTTGGGTGTGTTACATTCTTTGTCCTTCTGCTTTCTATGATGAAGTGAGGCAACAGCAGAAGACCCTTGGTGAACTGAAGATGTCTCATGAGAAGTAAGTATCTTCCATTTCCTCTTCATGTGCCTCTGTGTTTTCATTTGTAAAGTGCAGGTGATACAACATTGCTGTGGACTACAGAAAGTAGATTTTTCCATAAATGGCTATACTAACACATTCTACCCCACATGTATTTTTTTTTAATACTGTAATTTTGCCTCCCTCCTCAAGAGTCACAAGCTATATTCCTTCCCCTTATCTAACAGAGGCATGATAGAAGTGAATCCATGAAACTTACAACATGAGGACATATACAACTATAGAGCTTATTCACAGATTTATCTTATAGAATATAGGTATAGGGTCTTAAGAAGATGAGCCCACAATCCAAAGTATTTCCACAAGACAAAAGGTTTTCCTTTTGCAGGAAGGTCCAATAGCTGTGCTAAGTTAAGCAAGTCAGCACCCCCAGCAGAAATCCCTCTTGGGATTAATTCCTAATGCAAATGGATCCTTTGTCTCACAGCGACTCCACAGAACTTGGCCTCAGAGTTTTCTTACACAGTTGCAATTTCTTGGAGGAAAAATGATATTTGAACATACATTTCATTTTCAGGAAGTGCTGACCCCGCAGGAATTAGAATTTTTACCATGTGGCTTCTTTACAATTTCTTCGGAATGGAGTTATGTAACCTTTTAACAGATAGAGCACAGATGTTTACATTTCTCACATTCTTTTTTCTTTTTATCATTTAATTTTTTTAATAATAAAATTTAGGCCAGGCAGTGGTGGCACACGCCTTTAATCCCAGCACTCAGGAGGCAGAGGCAGGCAGATTTCTGAGTTTGAGGCCAGCCTGGTCTACAGAGTGAGTTCCAGGACAACTAGGATTACACAGAGAAACCCTGTCTCGAAAAAAAAAAAAAAAAAAAAATTAATTGTTAGAAAATTTTAGAAAAATGTTCCATATAACAGTACAAATCAATACAGTACTTCTAGTGAGCAGTTTACCTTTAAGTACCGAAGTATAAATTGTGAATAAAATTTTATCTAGTAAACTTATTTCTAGGAATCTATGTTGACAAAAATATGCATATACTGGGATATCTATCACAGTATTATATACAATGGTGAATTATGAGGAACATGTCAAAATTAAATACAGAATTAACAAATTATGAAATTACTTGTAGACACTTCTCTAATAATTAAAATGCTATTTTTTAGGCTAAAACTTTAGAAGCTAATAATAGCATCATCTTAAACTTTCACATTATAAATATGATTAAAATAAATTAAATCACTTTGTAAAAACATGCAATTGGAAACTACTTCTGACAGATCAACTCTTACAGTTTTATAGAGCATTCATTTTTTTCTACTTTGAAATGACAAAGGAAAGTTGACTTCAGTCAAAATAGTACACATAACCTAATCTCATAAATCACACATTTAATGTTACTTGTTTTCAGTAGACTTTGAAAACCTTACTACTGTCACACTCAACTAGAAATAAGTTGACAGCTCCTGACTAAATTCAGAGAAAATAAATACTAGTCTTCTAAAATATACAGGATTCACCTCCCTAATGTGAACATAAAATTCAAATACCTCCAATTTTCTCCCTTGAAGATATGTTAGCTTCACTCTGAGCAAAGAGCAACATTCCTTTGTGTTTCCCAAGGCCATTACACTGAAACTCATCAGATATGTATAACACTTGCTGAAGTTACCCCTCAAATATTTCATGTTCTGTAGTGACTATTTCTGTAAAGAATGAAGTGTAGGATTTTTTTTCAGGACATTTAAGTATTTTAATAGTTAAACCACAGATGTAGAAAATAAAAGAATTAAAAGTATTAGCAATAAATAAAATTGTACCAGTGGATTTTAGTAAAATTATATAAAATTATAATCATTTCTGTTATAATCATTGTTTAAGAATGCTTTAGAAAACAATCCCCTTAGTCCTGTCTATCCTTCTGAATGTGTCACTTACCTGAATTGTGCCATATTTGTGTATTTTAAACATATATTATTATTATACTGCCTGTGATTTTTAGAGCATAGATTTTCAGAATTGAGAGTTCATCTTGGTAGATTTTTTCCTTTGACCAGTATGAAGTGTCCTTCCTTATCTTTTTTGATAACTTTTGGTTGAAAGTTGATTTTATTTGATATTAGAATGGCTATTCCAGCTTGTTTCTTGGGACCATTTGCTTGGAAAATTGTTTTCCAACCTTTTACTCTGACATAGTGTCTGTCTTTGTCACTGAGGTGTGTTTCCTGTATGCAGCAAAATGCTGGGTCCTGTTTACGTCTCCAGTCTGTTATTCTATGTCTTTTTATTGGGGAATCGAGTCCATTGATGTTAAGGAATATTAAGGAATAGTGATTGCTGCTTCCTGTTATTTTTGATGTTATTTTTTATGTTTGTGTGGCTATCTTCTTTTGGGTTTGTTGAAATAAGATTACTTTTTTGCTTTTTCTAGGGTGCAGTTTCCCTCCTTGTGTTGGTGTTTTCCATCTATTATCCTTTGTAGGGCTGGATTTGTGGAAACATATTGTGTAAATTTGGTTTTTGTCCCGCGCGCTATTTGGTCTCGCCAGCAAGAACCCACGTGGACACACGGATCCTTCTGCAGCAAAGCGTTTATTGCATCATGAAGAGGAAGACCCCTGACCCCAGAATGGCGCTGCTTATATAGCCCTGAGGCAGCATGTCCTCCACTGATTGGCGCACCCCGGGAGTGGGCGGTGATTAGTCATGTACACCCATAATGCACAAGCACTTCGGGCGAGTCACCCCGTGATATCCATAAGTTTCCTAGAGCGACAGCGGAAGTCAGCGCCATCTTGTAATGGCGAATACTCTAACCGCTCTCTACATCTCCCCCCATTCTTTCAAGTAAGAAGGAGAGGGGGGTCAGCTGGGTTAATAGGGCCACACCTCCCTACAGTGGTATCAAAACACAGAACCAGGCTCGATCAAGCGAATTCCGTCATGAGTGAATAGGCGATCAAAGG
>CM052707.1:68838978-68860976 GCA_028551405.1 Uromys caudimaculatus | reverse complement strand
ATCCCATAATTACGGACTGACTCTGCAAGCTCTTTTATCTGATTAAATTCCACTGGAGCATGGACACAGCTTCCTCCGGCATCTTCGAATATCGGAAATGCCTGCCAGATCTTTCTCTGTTCCTCCTTTCTCTTTTTCTCTCCCAGGCCCTCTTGGCCTCTCTTTCTCTCTCCCAGGGCGTTCTTTCCCTTTTCTCTCGTTTCTTTGGACTCGAGGTCCTCAGAAAGGTCTTGTTTCTTAGGCCTGCCTTTTCTTTTCCTTCTGTCTCGCTCTGTTTCTGACATGCTGTCCTGCAAATCCTCCAATGCCCCCTGTCCCGCTATTACTGTCGGGCGGCAGTTTTCCTCCTCCAAACATGATTTTACCAGTTTCCGCAAAGACATGGTCCCCGTAAAGAGGGCGAGTGCGGCCGATATGATAAAGATAGCTTCTATCGCGTCAGCCGATTGTGGAGGAAGATGGGGGAAAAGTTCGCGGACGGACATACCTCTCAGAGCTTGCCCTTAGTCCTGCAGTTCTGAATCCACTCCGCAGAAGCGGAGGGTCTCCTCGGCGCCGGCGATGATGAAGTCGCTACGTTCCCGGGTTTCGGCACCAGTTGTCCCGCGTGCTATTTGGTCTCGCCAGCAAGAACCCACGCGGACACACGGATCCTTCTGCAGCAAAGCGTTTATTGCATCATGAAGAGGAAGACCCCTGGCCCCAGAATGGCGCTGCTTATATAGCCCTGAGGCAGCGTGTCCTCCACTGATTGGTGCGCCCTGGGAGTGGGCGGTGATTAGTCATGTACACCCATAATGCACAAGCGCTTCGGGCGAGTCACCCCGCGCTATCCATAAGTTTCCTAGAGCGACAGCGGAAGTCAGCGCCATCTTGTAATGGCAAATACTCTAACCACTCTCTACAGGTTTTGTCATAGAATATCTTATTTTCTCCATCTATGATAATTGAGAACTTTGCTGGGTATAGTAGCCTGGGCTGGCATTTGTATTCTCTTAGGGTCTGTATGACATCTGCCCAGTATCCTCTAGCTTTCATAGTCTCTAGTGAGAAGTCTGGTATAATTCTGATAGGTCTGCCTTTATATGTTACTTGACCTTTTTCCCTTACTGCTTTTAATATTCTTTCTTTGTTTAGTGCATTTGGTGTTTTGATTATTATGTGATGGGTGGAATTTCTTTTCTGGTCCAGTCTATTTGGAGTTCTGTAGGCTTCTTGTATGTTCATGGGCATCTCTTTCTTTAGGTTAGGGAAGTTTTCTTCTATAATTTTGTTGAAGATATTACTGGCCCTTTAAGTTGGGAATCTTCACTCTCTTCTATACCTATTATCATTAAGTTTGATCTTCTCATTGTGTCCTGGATTTCCTGGATGTTTTGGATTAGGAGCTTTTTGCTTTTTGCATTTTCTTTGACTATTGTGTCAATGTTTTCTATGGTATCTTCTGCCCCTGAGATTCTCTCTTCTATCTCTTGTATTCTGTTGGTGATGCTTGCATCTTTGACTCTTGATCTCCTTCCTGGGTTTTCTAACTCCCGGGTTGTCTCCCTTTGTGATTTCTTTATTGTTCCTATTTCCACTTTTAGATCCTGGATGGTTTTGTTCATTTCCTTCACCTGTTTGATTGTGTTTTCCTATAATTCTTTAAGAGGTTTTTGTGTTTCCTCTTTAAGGGCTTCTACCTTTACCTGTTTTCTCCTATATTTCTTTAAGGGAGTTATTTATGTCCTTCTTAAAGTCCTCTATCATCATCATGAGAAGTGATTTTAGATCCAAATCTTGTTTTTCCAGTGTGATGGTGTATCCAAGACTTGCTGTGGTGGGAGAATTAGGTTCTGATGATGCCAAGTAACATTGGTTTCTGCTGCCTATGTTCTTATGCTTGTCTCTTGCCATCTGGTTATTTCTAGTGCTACCTGCTCTCCCTATATCCGATTGGAGCCTGTCCTTCCTGTGATCCTGGTTGTGTCAGAACTCCTTAGAGATCAGCTGTCTCTGGGATCCTGTAATTCTGGGATCCTGTGATCCTGAGATCCTGGGTGTGTCAGAGATCCTGGGAGTCAAGCTGCCTCTGTGACCCTGAGATCCTGGTGTGACCAAGCTCCTGGGATCCCGGGATCCTATGATCCTGTGAACCTGTGATCCTGGGCGTGTTAGAGGACCTGGGAGTGGTGCTTCCTCTGGGTGTTGTGGGACTGGCTTAGGAGTTCGTGCCCAAGGTCTGCTCAGGGCACTAGCCTAGCCTGGAAGACTCTCACACTTTTAATACATGCATGGAGACTTACTTCCACAGAGAAATTTCTAGAGACATCTACAGATGAGGCCACGCCCTATATTGACTATATGGTGCTAGACATGGTGTAAGTAATACCTTGGAGATGAGTTCAGCCCAGGAGAGTTTGTGCCAACCACATGTAATAGTCTAAGAAAGAAATACTTTACTGAATCGCCTTAATCCCAAACTCTGAGAGAAAATAACAAAAAGGTCATTGTTTTTTAGACCCACAAAATGTTAGAACAAGTTATAATGAATCAATAGTTGAATAAATTAAAACCTTTCAGCATCTGGGAGGAGTGGTTGGTTATAATAGATCGATGGCTCTTTGTCATCAGAACTTCCTGATCATATAACTTCTGGGTTTCAAAATCATATATCCAATAGTGCTGGGTAGAAACCCTATCACATCTTGTTAGTAGACTTAAAAAGTTACATTGTACCATTTCCACAAGAGCCATGGACTGGAGGCTGCGAAGATGGCTCAGTGAAAAAGAGCTCATATTGCTCTTCTAGAAGACTCAAGTTCAATTCCCAGCACCGAAGTCAGGAACTTATGCCTGCCTGGAACTGTGGCTTGGTGGAACCTGATGCCTTTGACTCCTAGAGGTATCCACATCTAAGCAGCACGCTCTCATAAAGACGCCCACCCCACATACATACATATACATGATTTAAAATAAATCTTTGAAAAAGGAGCTAAAAACTCATTTGAATTCATAGGAATGCTACATGGATTCCACTTCTCAATGGAATGTACAGCTGCACAGACCTTACCCTGGGAAAAGAAATCTAAGGTGCATCTTTTTTTTTTTTTTTTTTTTTTTTGGTTTTTTTGAGACAGGGTTTCTCTGTGTAGCCCTGGCTGTCCTGGAACTCACTTTGTAGACCAGGCTGGCCTCGAACTCAGAAATCCGCCTGCCTCTGCCTCCCAAGTGCTGGGATCTTAAAAGCAGTCTTGTATAGAAATGCACAAATTGATCAGGAACAGTTGTTAGAATGGAAGCCTGGCACAACGTAATAAACATTAGTTATTATCAGTTCTGTTCTCCAAATTCGAGAATAATAGTGTGAAGAGGCAAGCGGTTTGAGTTCAGGTACGGCGGTCGGTGATTACAAGAAAGGGCTCAGATAACCAGCATCCAGACATCCTCTGCCTGGCCCTATTCCATGTGGGATTTCATGTTTAATTCCCCCTCCCCCCGCATATTATTGTACTGATTTGCAATCTTTATTTGTTTGGATATTTTGTCCTTTGTGGTTTTGCCTGACCATGGTTTGAAATATTTATCATGCTAATATATAGCAATCTACTCACTCCCTTATTTCTTCTTCCTGAAATAGTAGCCATTAGACTGGATTCCAGTTTTCCATTCGAGAAGCAAATCTAGAGTGTGCACACTGGCAGTTTTAACAGAACCTATGAAATGATTGTACTGATTTGCATTTCTGTTTCCTGTGCAAAGAACAATAGGTGCTCGACCCTGCTGATGGCTGGTATCTGACATTTGGTCACTTTGAAGTTGAAAAACAGCAAGTCACTTTATTCTAATTTCCACTTTTCTGTTGTTGAAATTAGGGTATATTTTAATTTTCATTGGTCAGTTGTGGACCCCTGGCCCATTTTTCCCCACAGCTTATCTATCTTTGCTTTATTGATTTTGAACTACCTAGGTTATATAACTCACAACTATTCCACATTTTACTAGGTATTGATTATCTGTGTCCATGTTGAATGCATCAGCTCCAAGGTCAGGATTGTTTTTCCCTCTAATTTTAAATTCAATTTAGGAAAAAATGAATTGTTAGGATATTTTGCTGGGGTAATTAAGATCTTTCTTACCCTCAAAATCATAAATTAAACTCTACCACATTCACTATTAATAATTTGATACATTTATGTAGATGTTTGATTCAGTTAAAACCATATCTTATTTAGAGGTTTTAAAGCAAGATTCCATATCCACCCTTGATTCTCCAGGTCATCTTTTCTATGGCTTTGAAATGCTTTCTATTTCTCTGCACTAAATCGTCATGCATCCCTGATACAGTTTGGGTTTCCACTTTTCCACAGCGCGATGCTCAGAACTTCATTCAGGTTTATACGATCAATCCTTTTTGCCTTGGACCACCCTGGTTTGCTCTCCATTTAATTATTGCTTTATATTCAGATTTTGAGGTTTAGATACATAAGTCACTTGATTTTAACACTTTCATCCATTTCAAGATTGCTGGTTATTGTTGTGTTTGTTACTTGGTTAGTTGGTTTGCTGTGTTAGAAGCACAGGTTTGAGCCACCAACCCTGGATGTCCCAGTTATCTTTAAGCATTTACACCTATAGGAATTTAAAAATAGCTTTATGGAGTCTTTTGAAATGTGTTGTAAAGTTTTTTTTTAATTAGGGTTCCCTTTCATTTACAGGTTAATTTAGCTTCTTAAATTAGTCACAGTATCGAGCTGGATCTGGAGCCAAAAGTCTCTGACTCAAGCTGAGATGGGAAGACCATTAAGTTTGAGGCCAGCCTGAGAAAATTAGCAAGATTCCCCCCCCACCTCAAAATAAAATAGCAAGAAAATGGTAGAGGATCTAAGTGAATAGTGGGGAGTTTGTTTAACACCCAGGAGGTCCTAGGTTTGATCCCCAGTGCCTCAGCCTTGAACATTCATATCTGCAAATATGCTATATCTTCTAGTCATATTTTTATTTTTATTTTCAGTAAAGATTTTTTCTAGCATACCCTGTTACTTGATTATTTCTCTATGACTTCCAAAAGTCTTACAACTTTTACAGGTGGAATTTTCTAAAATATTTATCTAGTCTGTCCTGGTCTGTTCAGTAGAGCACAGATAACTGTGCATTTTGCTCCACTTATGTTCATATATATGTATATGTATGTTTGTGTATATGTATGCATGGACATACATATTCATATGTATACCTGCATATATATGAATGTATATGTATATATAAAGATACATATATACATATATATATACATGCATACATATAGATAGATGCATGCATATATACATGCATATGTATAGATACATATACATATATATATATATATATATATATATATATATATGGACATTATGTATTCCTTTTCAAGTCTATTCAGTTCTATGCTTAATTATTTTTATTTTGACAATCTATGATCTAGTATTGTTTTAGGTAATTCCACTTACAAAGGACTAAATAGAATTATTTTCTATTAT
The DNA here is from genome assembly GCA_028551405.1 of Uromys caudimaculatus. Classification (NCBI taxonomy): domain Eukaryota; kingdom Metazoa; phylum Chordata; class Mammalia; order Rodentia; family Muridae; genus Uromys; species Uromys caudimaculatus. Next base: position 68,855,481 of record CM052707.1, on the reverse strand, counting down.
ACAGATTTTCTTCAATAAAGATTTATTAGTCTGTATTCAGAAAGAAAAAAATGTCACTAAGTCTTATATGTAACGTAGTATTTTTTTTTTTAAGCATCTCCAACTAAAAATGCTATGTTGGAGAAGATAAATATTTACCTTAAAACTAATTCACTTTTTCTTCTACCTCACCAAATCATCATCATCCTATTTCTTTAATTGCCAATTAAATCTTTCGGAAAGCATCTCATCTTAGGTTAATCTGCCCTGAAGTTCTACTTTGAGATGCTTTATAAGGTTTCTGCTCGTGGCATCTGCTTTTGTTTGAACATGCTTGCCTCTAACTGCATCTGGAGTCTGAAGCTGGCCATAATGCTACTCTTTCCTGAGATTTAACTAGTCAAGCTGAGTTTTCTTGAAACTTCTCAGCAGCTTTGGAGCCCTGCCCTGTTGGCTGGAAGCTCACTACACTTCTCTCCCTTTATACCAGTCCACTAATGGCTCCCTTGTGTTTCCCTCGGATCCTTCAGTTCGGTGATTTCCTTCAGTGAATTGTTTATGGAGAGTTATCCATTTCTTTCCCCAAATCCCACATTTACCCTGGTTTATTTTCTTGTCATTGCATATGAGTATGTGTATGTGTGTGTCTGTCTATCTGCATATGATATGCAGAAGTGTATGTATACATGTAGATTTAACTTATACATACACATGCATTACTGTATTTATCAAATGGGCCTTCATGACTTCTCAGAGAACATCTGGAATCATTTTCCTGTAACATTGTTATCAAATACACCGTGAAGCATATGTTTTAGTAAAGACCCAAGAGTTAACCTTTAATTAAAGAGAATATCCTCAGAATATATTATCCTAACACTCCAACAGCTCATGGGAATATTTCAGTCAGTCTGCACTATTGCTGACATACTCTCTCTCATTACTGGGAGATGCTATTGTATGCAATTTTAGGTCATTAGACATCTGTTTCTGTGAATGAGATCCACGGATACATTTTACCAACAGTAAGTACTATATATGTTGGATGATTTTTGTCTCTGATAAGGAAGAAGGAAATGAAATGTGACCAGATTATAAATTGAATATATTCTTCCTGTTTCTCTTTTTATATCTTGCCTGCATCATCTTTGCTTTATAAATCTGTGCAAAGGTGGGATGTTTGCTCTCCCTGACACAGTTGGACTTATAAAGCTTTGTATCAAGAAAGTTATTATTTCCTGTAGGTGGTTATGACTGGGATTTTGAAAGCTGCCTTCAGATAGGTGTGGTGCTTTAACTGGATGAAATGGTATTTCTCTAAGTATTGGCCTAGAAAATCAAGATCTGTGTGAAGTGCCTGATAAACCAGGACTCGTATTAAGTAATACAAATAATGTACTTTTCATGAGAAATAGCTATTTAACTTTGTTTTCTGGTTTAACTTTTTCCTTTTACCGATTCTACTAAATTATCCATAGTATGCATGATCTAAATAGATTATCAATGTGAAGGTGTACTTTAAATTTTAAAAGCCATTTTGCATCACTTTCTCCAACTTCATAATTCTTTAACTTATTATTTCCCTAACAATTATCTAGAGGATTATATTTCTGTAGTAATTTTCTAAAAATCATAAATACTGAAAAATTGGAAATATTTTCATTGATTAAAATACCCCACACTTGAATTTTTCCCTCAGTCTCTCTGAAAGTGAAGAGATTAATAATAGAAAAATACTAAGCAAACCCTCTAATTTTACTTTCTTTTCACTTCTTGCTTTTATAATTGACATTTTATGAAGATCAGTATTTGAAACTGTCTCTTCTAGAAATAACTGCATAAACAAGGCCAGAACAATCATGGTCAGGTTATCACTGCAGAGGGGACATTTCACAGGATCTCGTCCCTATAACAAGAACTACAGGCAACGCCGGGCAGTGGTGGCGCAGGCCTTTAATCCCAGCACTTGGGAGGCAGAGACAGACAGATTTCTGAGTTCGAGGCCAGCCTGGTCTACAGAGTGAGTTCCAGGACAGCCAGGGCTACACAGAGAAACCCTGCCTCAGGAAAAAAAAAAAAAAAGAACTACAGGCAACTAATGACCTCTGACCTCTGGAGTATTTCTCTCCCAGAGACGAGAGCCTTCTTATTGTTTGTCCAAGGCAACATGGTCGGTCTCCAAAACATAAACATGCAAACAACAGAAGCAGATTCACCAGGTTCTCTTTATATATACACATTTATGTGTACACACATACATAACAAATATAGCCAAAGAAAAGGAGCCCTTCGACTTATGTGGGGGGGAGGGGGCATGCAAGGGACTCAAGGGAGGGGAGTTCGGGAGAACTGGGGGGAGGGAAGGGAGAGAAGTGACTTAATTTTTTTCAATTAAAAACATTTTTTAAAAAGTCTACCGAGCCACACTTTATTAGACTCCCACTAACTTTCAGTGAGTAGATTCCTGGTTACTATCTAATCATTGCCTTGGTAGGCACCCCATAGCCTTGAAGACTACAAGGTGATTTTGTTGCGAGCTCTGACCCCTCCGCTGGGTTTATGTAGGTGTCGGCTGAGTGACATAGGATGGGACAGATGGTGCGTCTGTATTTACATTGTGTGTATCTGTGACTACCTGAGCCTCTGAGTGAGTCTGCTGGTTCTCAGCGCTGCTCACTGTCATATTAGTTGTTTAAAGAATCCCTGTTCTGAGCAGTATAAGATTGATATTTTAAAAAGTTCCTGATCGTTCTTCTTCTCTTTCTAATGGTAACAAAATAAAAGTAGCTAAAAAAAAATTCAAGATTTTTTTTCACAGCCAATATGACCTTGAGAGTACCTGAAGCAGACACCACATTTGCCATTCTAGTCCCTGGAGCAGCCAGAGGTTTCAGTCATCATTTCTTTCTTTCTTTTTATTTTTTTATTGGATATTTTATTTAGTTACATTTCAAATGTTATCCCTTTTCCCAGTTTTCCCTCTGGAAACCCCCTATCCCATCCTCCCTCCCCCTGCTTCTATGAGGGTGCTCCCCTACCCACCCACCCACCCGCCCACTCCTGCCTCCCCATCCTGGCATTCCCCTACACTGGAGCATTCAGCCTTCACAGGACCAAGGACCTCTCCTCCCACTCATGCCCGACAAGGCCATCCTCTGCTACATATGCAGCTGGAGCCATGGGTCCCTCCATGTGTACTCTTTGGTTGGTGGTTCAGTCCCTGGGAGCTCTGGGGGGGTCTGGTTGGTTGATATTGTTGTTTTTCCTATGGGGTTGCAACCCCCCAGCTCCTTTCTCTAACTCCTCCATTGGGGACCCTGTGCTCAGTCCAATGGTTGGCTGTGAGCATCCGCCTCTGTATTTGTCAGGCTCTGGCAGAGCCTCTCAGGAGACAGCTCTATCAGGCTCCTGTCAGCAAGCACTTCAGCTATTAAAAACAATGAATTCATCATTTCTCTCTTAACCTTACTCTAACAGTGATTCTCAACCTTCCTAATGCTGCGACATTTTAATGCAGTCCCTCTGGTGGTGACCGCCAACCTTAAAATTACTTCACTGCTGCTTCATAACTGTGATCTTACTGAAAATTACTGTTATGAATCACAGTGTAAATGTCTGACATTTCTGATGGTCTTAGGTGATCCCTGTGGTAGGGCCATTTGGCCTCCAAAGGGGTCACGACCCATAGATCATGACCCATAAGTTGAGAACCACTGCACTATAGCCATTTTCCACTTTGCCTTGCGATAAGAAGAGCCTGAAAGTGGTGCTAGGTGAAGTGGTCATCCCAGGATATAAGTCTGTTTTTTTCACAATGTTTATGGCTTCCAGCACAATTGGTTTTGCTTGACCTAGATTCATAGCCTCTTCCCCAGCAGTGACTAACCAGATCAAGGTGGGTAAACATTAAGTTGCCTCAGTAGAGCTGGTTACATGTGATCACTGCTGTAACGTATCAGAGGAACGAGCAGGTTATTCTAGACTACACGTGCAATTACGGCAGAGTTCATGTGCTTCTTGGATTTTCGTAGTGATGTTTGCATTCACCATGACTGACACACAGACTTAAAAGGGAACACAACTTTGCATCACTTCCTTTTGAAATAATAAAGAGTAGTGTCTTTTCCTATCTTGTAGTCAATATTCAAATTAGCTAGAATTTCAGACTCAGCCCTCCATGACAGAGACACACTTGGGGCCAGATGTGTAGGCGTAGATTTTTCAAAACCTACTTGAATAAGGGTTCTCAAATGTTTTGACCCTCCCTCCTAGCCCATCGTCCAAAGGTAGAGGAGAAAAGATGGAAAATAGGACAAGGGGTGTGGACCTGCTTAGAAGTAGGTCTTTGGGGGTTATTCCAGTCTCCGTTGTCAGGATACCAGCAGTCCAGTTCAGTGATGTCAGGATACCAGATATGAATCAGCCATCCCAACAGAAACAACCAGGCTTCCACCAAATCATCAGGAGTCAGAGGGAGCAACCAAAACCACCTGAGACACCAGGAGTTCTCTGCCACGCCTCTCTCAAACCAAGTGAAGATCAGTGAAGATGCTAGACCAGTGAAGCCTTACCCAGCTAGCTATACAAGCGCCTTGTCACTGTCTGTTGTCACTGTCTATTCACACTCTCTCCAAGTATCACCGGTCCTCTCGTGGGTCTTGCTTCAGCAAAATATCATGTGAGTCTGCATCACGTGACACACCCGGAAATTTCCACGTCACTGATGAGGTCCCAATGGACATTGCTTCAGATTCTCCTTGTCCTCTCTTCCCCTTTCCACATACTTGTGCTGAGAGGTCTCTTTTCAGCCCATTTTTCATCTGGGTTTCTTTCTAGCCTGTATGCTGTCCTGTAGAACAGCAGGTAAAGCTAAGAGGGGTAAAGTTAGGATTTTTCGCACCATGATTATTACTGAAACTGACCAAACTATGCAGGGAGTGGAGTAAGATGCCAACGCTACATGGATCATATAGTGCCGTAGTCAGCATTTCTATTACTTAGATGAAACACCAGGACCAAATGCAACTTGGAGAAGAAAGTTGTATTTTAGATATTGTAGCCCATCATCTAAGGAAGCCAGGATGGGAACTCATGGCAAGAGCCACGAGCTGATGTAGAGACCATAGAGGAATCCTACCTAGTGGCTTGCTCCTCATGGCTTGCTCAGACTACTTTCTTATGCAGCCTGGACCACCAGCTTTAGGTTGGCCCTACCCACGATGGGCTGGACTCTCCCACATCAATCACGGGCCATGAAAATGCCCTACAGATTTGCCTGCAGGCCAATCCTATGGAGGCAATGTCTCAATTAAGATTCCTTTGTCCCAGACCATCCCAGCTTGGGTCAAATTGACATAAGAACTAGCCAGCGCATACAGTAAACAGATTTATCTGTGTTATTGTCATTTTGTGGAGATTTCTGGTTTGGTTTGGTGTGGTTTGGTTTGGTTAGAATTTTTTTTCAGTCCTAGGAATTAAACTCAATTTCTTAAGGAGGCTGGCCAGGCAAGAGGTCTATCCCTGAGCCACATCTCCTGCCCTTCCTCTACTTGTGTTCACAAGAACACGACATTGTGTTCTTGCTATGGGGGTGACAGACACAGATCTTTATGGCAAGCTTTTACATGGGTGCTAAGGATACAAACTTCATTTTTGAATATCAAGCACTTTATCTCCAAGCCATTTCCCTAGCCCCATTTTTTTCATTCTTGAAAGAAATTTATTTTTCTGTCTTAAACATAACATGGTAATATTCAATTTTTATAAATTTATCCCTTTCTTTTGCTTATAGTTTAAGGTTTTCATTACTAAGGAAATCAGTCTATACTTTTTCTTTATTTTTCTGTCCTTTTAATATTTTGATGTGACTATTAATATGACCTTCTTAAATTGGCTGGGGACCATTCCTCCTTAAAGTACACTGAAAGAGTCAGCGTGTGATTAAAGGACAATTTCCTGTGTCTTGTTGGCTTAGTAAGGTGGTCACACAATCCTTAGGGTTCCGAGACTATACTGTGATGGGCAGAAATCCAAACTCTAAAACCAGAGAGCATACATTTTAGTAAGGTCCTCACCAGTTGTTGATACATCTGGCTCTTGATCAGCAGTTTGCAAGTGATCCTTATAGACCTCTAACTGAGTATAAGGAAAATGGCGGCTACTCAAAACTGCGTCCACAGCAGGAGCACCTTTGCATCTCCTGGACATCTATTTACTTTGAGTGCTACTTTGTTTAACAATGTCTGTTTTTTTTTTGTTGTTTGTTTGTTTGTTTTGTTTTTTGTTTTTTAAGACAGAGTTTTTCTGTGTAGCCCTGGCTGTCCTGGAACTCACTCTGTAGACCAGGCTGGCCTTGAACTCAGAAATCCACCTGCCTCTGCCTCCCAAGTGCTGGGATTAAAGGCGTGCGCCACCACTGCCCGGCTGTCTGTTTTTCTTGTTTATTTTAGTTTTGTTCTTTTTGAGACATGGTGTCACTATGTCTATGGCTGGCCTGGAACTTGCTATGAAGAACAAGCTGGCCTTGAATGAACAGTGATCTGCCTGCCTCTGCCTCTCTTATGCTGGGATTAAAGGTGAGCTCACTACACCTGGCAATCTTGTGGTACCTCATGCCTCTTCCATAGAGATGGTCATCTGTGACCCACCAGCATGAGTTCTCCCAAGGGATGCTGTACTAGAAAAAGTATAGCTGAAAGTTAAGGGATTTTGTACAGGAGTGGGAAAAATACAGTGTTCTTCTCATAGAATGAGGTCTTGGCACTTGAATTGTTCTAATGCTTTAGCTTGGAGGTTCATCACATGTCCGTGTCCTAAACACCCCACCCCCAGATTGGTGCTATTGGAAAGTGAATCATAATAAAAGAAGTCTTTGAACCATTAGAGTTGTGTCCTGAGAAGAGCTAGCAAATGAGCTTTCCTCTCTGGTTATAAGGTGACCAGCTTTGGTCCACACCGTGCTCCTGCCAGGAAAACAACAGAGCTAAGTCGTCCTGGACTGAAAATCCCAAGACGATAAGGCCAAGCAACCTTTTACTCTTTGTAAATTGATTGTCTCAGGAACTTGATCTAGCGAAAGACACATCACAATGAGGAAAGCAAGTGAAGTCAAACACCAGTCGTTTCACTTTCTGATGATTTTCAAGTCCTAGAAATGGGCGCATGTATAAACTTTGCTGTCTTCACCGGGTCTAGCCCCAACCATCAGCCATACCTCTAAACCAAGGCATCAATTGGAGAAACCCCTACATTTTCAGACCCTTTATTTTAAATCTAGTTTTGTAAAAAAAAATCTTTGCTTTGTAAAGTGTTTTAGTCCACATTCATTAGAAACATAAAGCTACTCAATTAGCTATCTCTAGTGATAAATATCAGTATCAATACACAATGAAAACTTTCCAGTGTCCTGAAAATCTGAAAGACTCTTAGAGAATGCACTTGTTAAGTTAAGTGCCACAATGTAGCATTTCGCATTGAAGTTAGAAGACTGTGGTTTTAATTTTCTAGTGAACATGCTTGGGTTGGACCCTCACCTGGATGGTTCTCTGTGTCTTCAGTTATACAGCAAGCATAATGACACCCACCTCATAAGTCATTGTAAAGACTAATGGCTTAACTGCACCCATTACAAAATAAGCTTTTTAAATAATTATTTTTGTTGAAGTTTTACAACTTTATGCTATATGTAATCATTGTAATATATTAATTTATAATTTATAATAGTATTTATTTACATGTAATGAGTCTTTTAAAAATCATTTTCCAGATTAAGAAACTAATATTGAAACATTGCTATTAGATCAACTCAAGTACCCAGAAGGTGAAGGACATGGAAGGAAGCTCAAATGTTTTGACTATATATATGAAATTATTTTGCGTCAAACCATATTAATTTTATTTGTAACAAATACTCGGTTTTTTAATCTTTATCCAAATATACTTAGTATACACTTACAGTATACATATAAATCATACACTATCAAAGGGTTGTCATGTATGAAATATGTTCCTATTTAGTAATGTTTGTAAGTTTATATTCTTCTGTTCATTATTCCAGCCATTGCAACATCCAAAGTACAATTTTATAATTATAACATAATATGCTACGCTCACCATGCTCCATGCAAATCTCTGTATTCTCAGCTTCATGTAACAACAGCTAGGTAAATTTCATTCTTTCTACCTACGACATCCTAATGAATCTGGATTGCATTTGTCTGGGTCCCACATTTATCGCCATCTTTATGTTGGCTTCATCTGTACTATTTCTCAATGATAGCGCAAAACAAAAATACTTCTCAGAAATTAACAAGCACTTCTATAGACTAAAAGTCTTCGAAGTTTATATTCTTAGACTCTCCAGGGTTTATTTGGTCGGAAAGCTGTTTGTGGTGATCAAATGCCACATGGATGTCATTGAATGAATATACCCATGTCACAACTGTGACCGATCAAATAGACTAAAATAGCAAACTGAAAGTAAAATGTTGAGCCAATCAAAGGATTTAGGTCCACTCCCCACGTAATTGACTGTTTGTTGTGGTGTCTTATAAACACGGTCTTCATTTATTCCGTTGTGCTGATGGGGTTGACATGAGTAAAACTTAATTTAAAATTTAAGCAAGGCCGAAAGTTTTTTGACAGCTATTGGAAGTGTGTCAGCTCTCCTTACTCCCGCTGTTGTGTCGGGGCCTCTTTGTGGTTTTGACTCACTGACAATTGGAAGAAATTCGAGAATAAATTCCTTGGGCTGTCATTTCTTCTCTATTACAGCTAATCTGCTGGCAATTTCATTTGGCTTAGAACTAGGTGAGGCTCAAAATGAGTATCATTTATTCCCAGACTGTCTGACACCATTGCCTTACTACGTCATGGGAAAACTATGTAGGTTACATTGGCGTGAGACGTATGTATCTTGAAGAGAAACGTTCCCTAATTCCTGTTTAAATAATATCAAAACACCAGAGGTTTCTTAGTGAATTCAGTTTAAAAAAGCAATTTGACTCATAAATTCCTATGTTAAATTTTATTTTCTTTGCCAATAAAGAATACCTATTCTGTACTTTGCATTGTTTCCAATACCTATGTTTGGCCTTTAAAAATGTAGAACCATAAATAGTTATCTTGCATTGACCCAAATGAAATTTTAAGTAAAGTGCCTTTAATTTCTTGCTAAGATTTTTTTTTTTAGTTAGATACCTAAAAGCTGGCAATCACATGGGCATTGTTATTTGGAGATCCTAGGTTGGCTGACAGATTCATGAGAAAAACATACTGAGAAACACATTTGGAAGGTGTTTTTGTGGAAAATCAGTGTTCAGGGAATTTTCAAAGGTCAATTGAATACATATTTAACACTTAGACCTGGCCAAGCATGGACAAGTTCAGACTAGCATCTTCTATTTGACACCAAGACACCCACAAAGCAAATTAAAAGTAAAGATTCTGTTACCTCTAAATTGATGGGTTCTTTGTTTTGCATATAACTACAATCTTTTTGAAAAAAGATTTAGTTATCTTTATGTGTAGGATTGTTTTGCCTGTGTGTATGTCTGTGTACCACATGTATACAGTGTCTGTGGATTCCAGAAGGGGGCATCAGGTCCTCAGAAAATGGCATTACAGATGGTTGCTGGCCACTGGTCACTGTGCGAGTGCCGGGAACTGAATCTGATCCTCTGCAAGGGGAGCCAGAGTTCTCAGCTGCTGAGCCATCTCTCCAAACTTTTCAAACGAAAAGGAGTATATATGTGTGTGTGTGTGTGTGTGTGTGTGTGTGTGTGTGTGTGTGTGTGTGTGTTACATTTAGAGTAGATCTAGAAAAAGTAGTTATACTTTTCTATCAGCAACATTACCACTGTTAAGACAAGTGAGATCTCTTTCAAACCGATCACTTTCTTTTGTGACTGTCTGATAAAATACCAAGAATGGGAAATATTTCATTATTGAGCCCGAGTCATCTAGATGAGTTGGATCTAAGAAGTGATAATTTTATGCTGGCTGTGGTGATGCGCGTCTATGTTGCCAGTGCCTGTGGGGTCCAGGGAGGAGAATGGCAGTTTGATAGCTGCACAGGAGATTCTGTTTTAATACCAAACAACAAAATGTTAGCTTTAGGCTGGGCTTGGCAGTGCTCATGCCTTCATCCTGGCATCCAGCAAGCACAGGTAAGTAGATCTCTGTGAGTTCAGGGCTAGCTTGGTCTACATAGAGAGTTCCAGGCTAGTCAGGGTTATATAATGAAGTCCTGCCTCAAAAAAGTTAATGTTTGCCCCCATTGTAGTGTTGTCTGTAGGCCCCTTGTGGTCACCTTGTAATTCATTGGAAATTTAGAATAGATGAGACCCAAATGGTCTTTGACTTAAAGTGGTTCAATTAAGACCTTCAGGCTTTATGGTGATGAGAAAGTCACATACTTCAGTGGAGATAATGCTTCCAGTTCTGGAGCTTAGTCTTTGCCCAGGTTAGTGATGCACGGTAAGACATGTTCTCAACATGTGGAGCAGCCACAGAGAAACAGAACCTCCATTCAACCATGAGATCACACAGGGAAGCCATCAACACTCCACTGTGTGCTGTTACCAAGTTGTGATATTTGATAGGTTAGTTATTGAAGAGATTTTGACTCAGGATATTTTAAACTTTATGATGACATAACTTTATCACAAGTATCTGCATTTATGAACAAGTCCAATATCTTTGATTTCCTCTTCAGTTCCAATATCTTTTAGCCTGAACACTGGATTTCCTGTCCAAATCATTTCTTCACGTCAGCTGAAACAGCCTACACAGAATTCGAAAGGTTTAGTAATAACTGAACAGAAGTGACTGACGGCTGACAGGAAGCTCAATGGCGTGGTTATTAAACAGTCATCGTGTAAACTATGCATATCTAATTGCCTGCCACCGTACTGTTTGGGGAGTGGTCCAGAGCCAAAGACAGGATGCTTGAAAGGATGAATAATATAAAAGCATTCCTAAGAGAATATTTCAACAAAAAAATATAAAATTTTATCCTCTACCTTGGCGAGCAAACAGTGATGGTTGAGAACAGGTAACTTCAAGAAAATATTCAGTCCTTGACTAGAGGTCAGTACTTTGTTCTTTGAGTTTAAAAAGTGGATACTAGGAGACCTTGCCTCATAGTTAGTAGGCTTGAGGGAGCTGTCACCATCCTGTTTGAGAAAGTTTTCCCACCCTCTGTGTTAATCCCTATAGGCAGTCCCGAGGCCAGCACAGAGTCAGCTTGGTTCCAAATACAGCAAGAGTGGCCAAACGAAAACACATGATACTGGAAACAGTTTTAACATCCCAGAGAGTGGGAGGAAACTAGATATCAATATCTCTGTGAAATTTGTCAGCATCAAAACTTTAAAGCCTTAAATCAGATGGCCTTGACCGTGGGTTCTCTATGTAGGACCTGTCTTTATTTGGAGCATTTGAGGTGTGCTTGGAAAGCAGAGGAACATAGGTCCAGAAAACATCTCTTGACCTGATAATGTTCCACGACTAGGTAAGTCTGAAATGAAACAAGCTATCAAATTCTTGCCTAAGAGTTGAATAACAGAATACTTATATCAAAACACAGTCACCCAAACCTGAAGTGTTTTATATACTGTGACATGTCAGAAGAAAGTTCTTTGCAAAACTGCTGCAATAACTTTTCTAAATTATTGAGGCATGTAGCCAATATCAAAGCAAGTAGAAAGAGAGGCGTTCCTTACAAGAAACTATTAGTCCTTCCTTGATGTACAGAAAGGAGTTTGACTAACCAACTCCAGCTTGCTGTGTTCCTAATTTAAGAGGCTACCACGTAACAAAAAAACTGACTTGGCAAACCCATCAGACTGGTATTCTGGGTTCAATGATTTGTTAGGTAAGTTAGCATTCTTGTATCTAATTCTGGCTATTTCCACCATGTATAATTTGGTTAGAGACAGAAAGTTACAAAATATACAAAAATTACTGAAAAAGTCAAGTGGTGCTCTGGATAGATAGATAGATAGATAGATAGATAGATAGATAGATAGATAGATAGATAGATAGAGATTTGATTAATGGTTGCTTGGTAGTAATGTCTTCATGTAAGAAAATTCTTCTAAAAAAAAACTATAAAAATCCCAAAAATTGAAATGGAAAATTACCCGGATTGTTATCCTAAGCAAAATATACACAGATTGTCTGTATCCTCACTTATGGAAGATCTCAGAGGAAGTGAGTGTTATGCTCAGTTCAAAATATTTCTGGATGTTGAAACATGAGCAACAGGAGATAATATTTATAGCTCTCTATTGGTGGCAGGATTGTATAAGTTGGCTTTAATCAAGCAATGTCTGCCCAATTCTTTCTTTTCCTTTTTAGCTCCAAGACTTCTTATTGCATACACAAACAGTTTTAACTGAAATTCAAAATAGATTCTTGGTTGAAAAAAACTGATTAATTTTTGTATAATTGCATAAGTGGTATTCAGCTAAAGATAAAATATAAACTTTTTACAAGCAAGAAAAAGAAAAACCAGATACAGGTGGAGTTTGGTATAGTTTTACCCCTGAAGCTCCAGTGAAATATTGCCCCACAGGGGTTACTAAACATATTAAGTTACTAGCCTATGAAGTATTTTCCTGGGATGGCCAAAGTATATGGGAGCTCTTAGGTCTGTGTTGAAATATGTATGAAATTACAGCACTTTGAAAACACTGTGATTGATCCATAGTTCACTGGGCCATGAGGGAGAGTTACATTCAGAATGATTAATGTAGGACCGGCCAGAACTCAGAACGTGTCAGGAGGGAAAAGCATTTATCCTTCAGGGCAGCCATATTCTCTGGTTCTTCCGTGAAGCGAACTAAAGTATATCAAATCCTGTTTCCTTCCCCAAGCTTCATAGCTAATGACAGACATGGCATTCTATTTTCTGTGCAGCTACACAAATCTTTTATATTTTTCCTTAGATGTAACATAGTGCAAATATCCACAAGAAGCACTAGCATTCTTTTTCCGGGCTGAGATAAGGAGAATTATTTTAATCTTAAAACAATAAACTCCAAGAATAGTCATGTCTATATTGGCATAAGGTTTATCAATGAGGGCCATGTAGCATTCAGCTCAACAGAATGTACTGTTCTCATGTTATTTGCTAAATAAGAGGCTGAGGGACTGAATGTTAAATCAGAATTTATTGGGGTAACAACCAGATGAGCTGGCTCATTAAAGAATTGATTTCTGGCCGGTAATGCAATCCGTTGTCCAAAGTATAACTGTGTGATGATTGATGATCGAAACAACTAATGCCACCAGCAGAATCTTGAGTGGGTGCCATGGGGCCTCAGAAGATTTGAATGAGAATGTACTGATGCCTGCAGCTCCTCACCTAGGAACGAGAAGGGACGGAAGAGGAAAGACCAGTAGGCTTGCTTTGGGTTTCTCATCTCCAGCCCCAATATATGGCATTTGGAAGACATTTCAGAAGTTAATAGTTCTTTTAGATTCAAATCATGTGAAGATATCAGTGATTAGAAAGAAGAAATTTGTTAGCTTCACCCACACTTCAAAAGGTTATGTTTATTTACTCATATCAGAACTCCAGGAAGGGGCGTGAAGGTATCTAGATAAGAATGTTCCAACCTGAAAATCATCCAGGGAAGTACAAATCAACCAAAGTGATGGGGGTCGTCAGAGTGTAGACTAGAGAGTCAAGAAACTATCAAAAGAGCTAAAGGAACAGCATCGTAAACTTTGTAGAACTGTTTTGAAAACATTTTGGCAGTACATTTTAGGGACCGGACAACATTATCTCTGAAACTTTTTCTGCTCAACAAATAGCTCAAAAAAGAAAAAAGATTCTATTTGCAAAAAGGTTTTATGGCAGTGAGCTTGGCCCACACTTACAAAAACATGGGAGGGTCTATAATGTTCACATCACATTACAGAAAAATAAGATCATAGTACTTGACAGGCTATCACTCGGAAGCCATTCAAAGCATGTATGTGGGGACTAGGGAGCAATGTAAAAAATATTAAATGAGAAACATGAAATATGCCCATGCTCTATAACAATATATGTATATGTTTATTTATGAATGTGAGATTAGAGGAGAAAAAAATAAAAGCAGATGTCCTTAAGTGGAGAAGATTCAGGCTAACGCTCAGAGCTGCAAATGCGTGGCTATATCACCAAATGAATACAAATATCTTATCTGAAGCTATGAGCACTTTTATCTTCAGACTTGCAGAAGAGCAGAAAGTACAAACCTGAAAATGATTCCTAAAGCTACATCTTTGTTTCTCAGTATAATCTCTCTAACCAGGGTCCTTGACATTTTTTATTAAAATCAACATGTATTGATTGCAGATGATGCACACATAAAATATAAAGAAGTAGTAATTATTTCTTCCCCTACAGTCTTTCACTTGGTATCAACCCTTCTTTTATTCCCTTTCTGGTTTACAAAAGAAAGCCACTACTATGAATACCATGCAAAAAAAAATCTGAATTTTTAAGCAAATGCCTTTTGTTGGATTCTTTCCTTTCTCTACGACCCATTGTTCATCTAGCAGCAGATATCTTTTTTAAAAAATAAAAAAATTAGCATCGATGTCAGCACTATTTCCTGTAGAGCAAATCCTAAGCAGCAGATAAGAAAGGTATATAGTCCAGTTTTATAAGGGTGAGAAAGCTGAGACCCAGGGAAACAATTTATTGAAACTTGCAGAGCTCTTGGATGACAAGTCTGAGAAACCACTTCATGGTCTTTATCCAACACCAACATGTCTGTTACCAGCAGGACCACACTTTCAGAGGGTAATTCAACCACAGAGGCTGAGAACAGGCTTGATTTCCACAGCTCCATGGCAATATTCTGTCAATCACTGTGATCTTCATCAGGATTCAGCCCTGTGCTCACCCATCACTCACTTGATCTTGGCTTGATGAATCTTTCTCTAGTGTGTGGGATTGACCCTTTAGGGTCACAAGAGCATACCAGCCTAGATAGTCTACAGCTACTTTGATCCCACCCTCTATCTCTCTCCCCCTACCTTGTATCCACCACTCCATTAAGTGTTTCAACTGAATGCTCCAAAGTGCAGCTGTGTTCCATGATGAGGTTATTCTGGGATGGACTCTTGCTGATGGACTTCAGGGGCACTCCCACCGGCTACAACGCCATTTACTTCAGAGGATCACAAATGCTGACAGTAACTGTGGATACGAGCTCATGTATCTTAGAAAGCCGTTCTGGTCTTCAGATGGATAATTTCATGTGACAGTAATTTTTGGAGAAAGCCGTTATCAAAACAACTTAAGTATGAAGTGGGGATTCCTGAAACGCTAGTTGAGCTCCCCTTGGCTGCCTTTAGAGTATACCCTTCATCCTTTCTGTATTTGCACAGTTTCTCTGACTACAAATCTCCCTTTCTTTACAATGAAATGAGATTTATTTGCCTTGTATTTGTGGCAGCTGAAGAGCCTGTACCAACACCAGCGTGGCTCCAATGAAGGCCTCAGGGCAGAGGAAGTTGCAAAAAGCTGCAAGTAAATAACATGGCGGATGGAAAGTCAGAGGGAGAAAAGGGGGCCAGGTTTCCTCTTTCATAACACACTTATCTTGGGAATTAAATAATGGTCCCACAAAATCCACCTTAGTCTCCTCCATGGGTGATGCCTCCCATGACCCAGTCAACTCCTACTAGGGTCCATACTTTCAGGGTTCCTTACCCCTAAACATGTTCACCCTGGCACCAAGCTCCCAACATGGGAAACCTTGGGGTCTAAAGCAAATTCAGCTTACTGGCCACCAGATATGCCTGTCTTAGTCAGGGTTTCTATTCCTGCACAAACATGGTGACCAAGAAGCAAGTTGGTGAGGAAAGGGTTTATTCGGCTTACACTTCCACATTGCTGTTCATCACAAAAGGAAGTCAGGACTGGAACTCAAGCAGGTCAGGAAGTAGGAGCTGATGCAGAGGCCATGGAGGGATGTTTCTTACTGACTTGCTTCTCCTGGCTTGCTCAGCATGCTTTCTTATAGAGCCCAAGACTACCAGCGGCTCTCTGCACTTGATCACTAATTGAGAAAATGCCTTACCGCTAGACCTCATGGAGGCATTTTCTCAACTGAAACTCCTTTCTCTGTGATAACTTCAGCTTGTATCAAGTTGACACACAAAACTGGCCAGTACAATTGACCCCTTGTCAACTTGACACACAAACACATCACCGATAAGCCTCAACCCTTACTTCCTTATTCATCCCCAAGATCTAAATAACTTTACAAGTCCCATAGGCTCTACAAACTCTTACATATTAACATTTCAGTCCCTTTTAAATATCCAATCTCTTAAAATTCAAAGTCTTTAAAAAATTCAAAGTCTCTTAACTGTGGGCTCCACTAAAATACCTTCTTTCTTCCAAAGGGAAAAATATCAGGGCACAGTCACAATCAAAAGCAAAATCAAACTTCAACTGTCCAATGTCTGGGATCCATTCACGATCTTCTGGATTCCTCCAAGGGTTTGAGTCACTTC